>VXAY01003232.1:163993-287683 GCA_013399855.1 Oxyruncus cristatus | reverse complement strand
GAGGAGGCTCAGGGGAGACCTCATCGCTCTCTACAACTCCCTGAAAGGAGGTTGTAGCCAGGTGGGGGTTGGTCTCTTTTCCCAGGAAACTATCAGTAGGACAAGAGGGCATGGCCTTAAGCTCTGCCAGGGGAGGTTTAGGTTAGATATTAGAAAGAAATTCTTTACAGAGAGGGTAATCAGGAATTAGAATGGGCTGCCCAGAAAGGTGATGGATTCACTGTCCCTGGAGGTTTTTAAGACGAGACTGGATGTGGCACTTAATGCCATAGTCTAGTAACCACGGCGGGGTTGGATCAAGGGTTGGACTTAATGATCTCGGAGGTCTTTTCAAACCCAGTTGATTCTATGATCAGGAAATTATCAAATGCCTTCATAGGTAAGGAAAACTCACTAATACTGCAGTTACAATAGGCTGTTACAATGTCATGAACAGATTGCACAGGTTGCTAGCACTGGACTTAAAAATTGTCTACCCTCACAACTGCAGGCACACAAATAAAATAAAATGACAGATCTCTCCCTCCCACACCCCTGCCCCATAATAATCATCAAGAGAAAAAAATAAGACTGGAATTTATCTATCTTGTGTCTGTTTGCCTTTCCTTCCTTAATGTGGGTACATTCAAGCAATTTTAAAGTTTTGTAAATAGTACAGGCTTCCTGGTGATCAACTAGTATTTAATGAGCTTCACAAACTTTTTTTGTCATAATTTTATTTCTAAACAACAGGTAATTAGTACATTTCCTTGTGCTACTATTGATATAAGACAGAGGAGATTCCAGATTTTATATTTATTTATTTATACTGTCATCATCTTTTCAGACTTGTGGCATTTGTTTTTGTCATTCTGTGTTTACTAGTAGTTTCTCTTGCCATGAACCATCAGCATGCTCATGTTAAGCACTAAACCTCTTCTCTCGGTCCATCTTTTGTATTCAAGCTTTGTGGCTGTGGTTTATGTTTGGAGAGCAGTGTTCTTTCTGTTACCGGAGATAGGAAACAAAAGCACCTTCTAGATGAATTGACTAACACAACAAGAGGGGGGGAAAAAAAAAAAAAAAAAAAAAAAAAAATCGCTTGAACTGTCAAGGACCTCTGTGCCTCCTGACCCCTAAGTAAGTAAAATTCCTTAGGTGCCTTCCTATGTCGAGAATCAAGGCCCTTTTCCTTTCTGCAAATTGAAGTACTCTAACTTTCTGTTGCTAAGTGATCCATGTCAATTACATTTTGCTTGAGTACATAATTTCCCTCAATTCAATTGCAGAATACTGTAGCTTTTATGGTTTGAAATTCAGCTTTTGACCGGCCAAGTAAGTCTGACTGACTTGCAGCCAATATTGCCACTGTAAGTGGCAACTGCCTACCTTGCTTTATTTGACAGAGTCTTCTTTATTATTTCTCTTTCATTAATAATTCTGCTGGAATAAAACTAATGTTAAATGAAAAAGAGTTAAAGTAAATACCTCAAAGTTGTCTTATATATGCAGACCTGAGCGATAGTATGGAATTCTGCTTTTTTATGCAAGTATTTTGAAAACAAATTCTACTTGTGCTACTGACAGGATCATTCAAATAATCTACTTATGGTCACAGCGTAGGACTTTGCCATGACTGCAATCTCCCTATAGACTAACACATTATATGTATATGTATACTGTAGCCACAAAGTTAATGATAATGCTGGGAAAATTCCTTTTCCCTTTTTAAGACCCCAAGCCCAGAGGTATGAGCTCATTGAAGGGGTTTTACTTTAAAAATATACAAGACTCCAAAAATTCATCCGCTGAATTTATTAAAAATTCTTCAGTTCTTTTAATACCTTGACAGGGCGCAAGGGAGAAGACGCTGCACACATTTGCTCAGGAGGTCAAATAACACACTTTTATTGGCAAACTTTAGAAAACACGGGAACTTGGTAAAAGTTTAAAGGGCAACATCCAACCAAAAAAAAAAAAAAAAAAAAAAAGGACTTACATATCNAATATACAAGACTCCAAAAATTCATCCGCTGAATTTATTAAAAATTCTTCAGTTCTTTTAATACCTTGACAGGGCGCAAGGGAGAAGACGCTGCACACATTTGCTCAGGAGGTCAAATAACACACTTTTATTGGCAAACTTTAGAAAACACGGGAACTTGGCAAAAGTTTAAAGGGCAACATCCAACCAAAAAAAAAAAAAAAAAAAAGGCATTGACTTAGCTCATCCTAACTCATACAGTTTAGCAAAATCCAACCCATCCAGCTTTAAGTTACTCAGAATACCAAAAAAGGAGATTAGGAGAAGAAGAAGTAAAGAAAGAGAGAGAGAAAAAGAGAGAATTATAGCCACCACCTTGAGTCCTATGCAGATCCAGACTCCACACGTCCTGATGGTAGGATCAAAACCACATGATGGCTCTGTGGTGCTGCTTTTCTTTGCTCTGGCCCCCCCGTGGCCACTCCTACCACCCAAGGTGGGACTTTCAGTGTGCCAATCATTCTGGGGCTGGATTAGAGGCTCCAGGGGATATGGGGTGGGCAGTGATCCCAGTGGCCAGTGACTGACAGCTGGTCTGGGGTTGCCCAAGGTGGCTCCAACGGGCTGGACTGGGGTAGGGCACCATTCCACCTTTGTGAAATTCTAACTGTCCCTTCCCCCCAACACACACTTGTGTTGGTCTGAGCCAATAATTGATACGATAATCCGGTGTCTCACACCCTTTCAAAGTTATTTCTTGCAGCTGAGAATTACAACTGTAGGGTGCTCTAACTCAAATATATCCAGATCACAGGCTACAGATGACAGATTAATGAATGTTATGAGTGTTGCAGTTGGTTAAATTCTGCTTAGTGCATGTTGTTTATATTAGTCTGAAGATCAGGGATTTAGAGACAGTATTATTTTTCTTTACTGATCATTTCACTAATGATTTTTGCAAAAATTTTTCTTCTAGTTATTTTATTTTAAATATTATGTAGCACATAGAAGAGACTCAATCTAAATCCCAACTTATTCCTTGAATAAAAATTATTTAAGGATCAATAAAAGTGGATATTTTAATAGTTTATAAACTTAGGAAACTTAAAGAATACAAATGCCATAATGTTGTTTGTTTTTTAAAATATATACTTCATATAAGAATAGAGAATACATTAAATAAAATGTTTAAAGCTGGGTTGTTTGGTTTGGGTTTTTTTGTTTATTTATTTATAAGTGCCCAGGCGTAGCTCTGATCACCAGTTTATTGGATTCTAAAAGCAACCTATCTTGCAGAGATGTCAGATGTCATATAAATTACAAAATTATTTGCCTTTTTCAAAAACTAGAGCGTTTTCTTGTGTCTCTGAAAGTGTTTTCTATGCTAGACAACCTTATAGACTGAATACTTGTCTGTCATACTCAAGAATAGCTGTTTGAAGAACAGAGCAGATTGCATCTATGTATTAGCATTTTTGATTTTTTTTTTTTATTTCACTCTTTCCTCAGTTGTTTCCTTAAAAATATTTACTTTTTAAGTTTTTTTTTTTTTTTTAATAGTCATTCTTCCCTATTAGTCTGACTCTGTTGTACTTGTTAGGACTAATGTTCCTTTTCTGCTTTAGGTAATCAGACGCTGCACAGCTGTTTTCCTGTGTTTCCTGTCTAGAAATAAAGTAATGCTATTACTTTATATACCATCAATATTGAGCATATAGTAACGACAGTTTAGTACAATGGAAGCTACTGGATAGAAGACACTTTAGAAATGTGAAAAAAAAAATTCTTCTGGTCTTTCCCTTTCTCTTGAGATAAAAACAGTTTGTGTGGAGGGATTGGAGTACTTTACACAACAAAATGTCCAACTCAAACTTTTGAAGACCAACAGAATGAAGGGAAGAGTTTCATGCTTAAAAAAAGTAAGTTCTATAGACAAGATCTGGGTGACAACAAGAAATCCATAATATGCGGCTGAGGTTTAAAAAAGAGCAATTTGGAAAAGAAAGATAAAAGTTTCATTCTGAGAAAAAATTATAATATGAGAATGATAGAATCTTTTTTGTAAACTCCTCTTTCTTTGAAAAAATAAGGCTGTTCTGATTTTCCTGCATGGAAATACATGGATAATTAAATGTTCTCACCAGAATTTTCTCAGTTACTGGAATGTATTTATATTGCAAAATAGTTTGCTTGGTTAAACCTGGGCAGAGTTGGAAATGTGGCGTAACTAAGTTTCAGAAGTTGAGTAGGTATCCAAGATGCCTAGGTATCAATCTAACACGCAGTGTTTGTATCTAATACAATTTGAAAGGCTGGCTGCAACATTACCCTACTGCAACTTGAGTACAACTCTTTCTATGGAAGACTAATTGAAAATAACAATAATGCAGTTCCTCTGTTTTATAAGAGGCTATTCCATAGTTTTTCACTTAATGCACTGCACCAAGTGGGGAAAAATGATGGCTGAAAGTGATAACTACAGTTCTTTATATGTTTGCTTCATTTTACTTTCAGCTCACATCCTGAAAGAGAGAAAAAAATGCAGATTTTTTTCTCCAAGATTAGATTTCAAGGAGGAAATTCATGACTTGCTAAAAAGGCTTTGGTTAGATCACCAGTTCTGTGAATTCATGTCAACATTTGATCTATCAAATTTATTTGCACAAAGGATGATGAAAGTAAACTCTGAGCTTGGAAAACCTTGTTATTAGGAAGTGATTATATTAATTAGACCATCAGATGTCATGTTTTTCTGTCAGGCTTCTGCTTCATTTATAATGGATAAATTAGATCAGCTCTGAAGATAATAGAAGTCTGTATAATGTGCAAGACTCCTGCTTTCTTTCTTTGCTGAAATTGAAATGTATGTATCATGCAAAGCACAGGATTTTAGAGGAAGAAAGGACCCTCTTGTTATTCAAAGGGCTGTGTACTGTCCAGAAGAACAGGATTTATTCCTTTTTTTTCTGTAGTTAATGGCCCTGTTTGGATCAGATGTATGATATGAGTAAGATGCAGCTATACTGGCTGAAGTTGAATACCTAAAATTGTAATCGAACATACAGCCAGTGAGAATAAGACATACTAAAAATAAAGAAAGTACAAAATATCAAGCCGTAGCTGTTCTTCCTGGCAACCAGTTATGAGAGACACCTGTTCTGCAAACACTAGCTTAAAATATCTAGGCTTTGTTCCCTGTATGTGAATTGTTTATAAGTTTTGCTTGTCTATGCTTTGAAGGTGAAAAATAAAGAAAGAAAAAAAAGAAAACTTCCTCAACATATGTATTCATTACAGGTATAGTAAGAGGAAAAAAACCCAAAACACCCAACCCACCAAACTCCAAAATGAAAATACTTACATTCAGTGCTATATTTAGTACATATTATGAAAGAGGATAGTACTGCAAAACAGCAGAACACCACCTAATTGTTTTCCCAATGTAGTGGTTATTCTGAGTAAAAGCAATGCTTGATGATCTTATTACTGGGGTGTGAGTTTTTTTTAAAAGTTCTAAAAAATCCCATTTAGGTAGGAGGCTTACTTTACCTCTGCAATTATAAATCTCATGAAATAGTTTAATATTCCTATCCAAATTTTTAAATCTTAACCCTTGTAAACTTGTTAATTGATAGCAGTCAACTGATGTCTTGGAGCTGTTTAGTCATGAATGTCTAATGAATGTTCAAGATTATTGCCAATACCTTGCAGCTGGTAATAAAGCCTTAATAAGGCTATGTACATTTTAGAAATGGATGCAGTTGATAAGATTTCTTTTTCACCTACAGCATCATTTTTTTCCTGAAACAGTAGGCCAAGGCAAAGCATACATAAAGTTATTAGATAAAGGTACCTGAAACACAGCCATGGCCCTGAGCACTCATCAGCTGAATTAAATAACACATGCCACATAAAAGAAATTGGCCTAAATACCTTTTCAGCCTCTGTCTTCAACTAATTCTGGATAGCCTCGGAAAGCAAGGTGTATGGGGAAAAGTACAGATGCATACTGAGAAGAGCAGGACTGGATTACATATCTACTTCAAACAAAGATATATGCTACACTGATTGAGAAATAGAGAAATGTCTTAATCTGCAATTAGAATAAGTGCTAACTGACTTCCTGTGCTTCAAGAACAGGTATTCATACATACTCTTGTTGACTGATGTTAATATCCATCTCTTTTTCCACTCTGTTTATTTTCTAAGCAATATGCATGGTCCTGCTCTGGTCAGGCTTGCAGGTTTCCCAACGTCTTTCAAGAAGCATTTATTTAAACAGGTTTTTTCTTGGCTGGAAAATGCTAACAGCATTACTGTGAAAACCAGCGAAATGATGCTTGACTACAATTCAAGATTCAAAACTCTGACACTTGTATCAGTTGATGCTCAACATCCTAGTGAACTGATGAAGAGAAGCATGGTACTGCCCTTTCAACAAATGCTCTGGCCGTTTTGGAGAAGGGCAGATTATAAAACCCAGCACAGGATGAAAAAAAAAATGAAAAAAATCTTGCTACATGAAATTTAATCTTTTTTAGTGAAGTGTTACCTTTGACCCTAATTCTGTTCATGTTCATACTTCTGGGGTTTTTTTGTTGTTAAAGTCAGCTGCCATCCATAGTGGAGGTTAGCGAATCCCTTTATCATCATTATCTTTTGCACATCCAGGAACTTCTTGCATTGAAGTCTTGAGAAGCAGTTATGATCATTTCTGAGTATCAGTACAGATGTAGGGAATCTTTTGAGTGAATGCATCACTTACCACTGTGCAATAACCTACCAAAGGTTCAAGGGTTTGCTGGGGACAGTAACTGGGATTCATATTATTTTAATTGATGTTTTCTTTAGAAAGTCCTTTCTGACTTTGATTAATAGACTTCTACTCAAAATTGCACAAAGTGATTTTAGACTTATCATAAAAAACACCTGCAACCCTTTCTGCTCTTCATCCACTGCTCAGCTCAGACTTTGTCCTGTAAGTATTAAGGACATATAGCTTGAGTGATTTGACTCTTTTGGAGATGGTGTGTTTCATGCATGGGGTGTTTTATCTTGTTCCTGAAGAATAAGCTTGGGTCACATCCATGACATTGTTGTCATTTGGCAGCAGCCAGAGAAAAAGAGGGTGCTGTCTGTCTCTTTCTGGTTTTGTGTGTGTTACAGATAATAAAACATCTGTTGAGACTCTGATAGTGTGCATTCTGCTCTGCAACCAAGAGAGAAATTTCAGCAGGAGAAGGATTTTTATGTAAGTGAATTTAACATTTGTCAAATTTCTGATGTGGCATTCACAAAGCCTGTGCAATTATTATGTTAGTTTTCTTGAATTTTAATGTGCAGATATTAATGTCAGTGGGAAGATGAAGATGTGATACAAATGAATGGATTCTGATTGATAGAGAGCTGTAATCTGGACATGAATCAAGACTGATCAAAGAGACAGTAAGTTTTTCTTCGTCTTGAGGGAATCCAAAAGGAAAAAGTGCTGCTTATCACCACCCACTGTCGTGCTAAACAGTCTCCCAACAGAATTGTAATAGCTGAAAACATCAATGCAGAGCACAGTGAACGAGTTACTGAGGCAGAGCCCTCACTAGGGAAGGTATAAGTAAGGCTTCCCTTCTGTATTACCAGCAAATCTGCTACTTGAAGCTGAATTCCACCAATTCTGCCCCTAAATTTCTGTTGGAAGAGATAGATACTGTGTTCAACTGTGATTATTCTTAAGAATATAATTTTTTTAATGTTTTATATTTCAGTTTTACATGCATTGCTATGTTTTATTTGCTTGTTTACGTAGAGAATTCATGATTTAGGTAACTCATTTAGTAAATAGATAAAATGCTATTTAGATGAACTTATGATTACTAGTGAAGTTGCTGTCTTCTTAACTGTGACTAAAATGGCAACTTTACTTTTTGCCGCAGGACAAAGTAATTGATGATATTTTTGCCGTCTTCATGATGAACAAATGAGTCTACCCTGGAAAAGGTCATCAGTCTTTTTGGAAGGTTTTTGCAGTTATTGTTTGCAGAAAACGATTGTGTCTGAGCAAATGCTACCTCAGGTTACTATGTAAAGCCAACAGCTGTGGGGCTCTAAGTCACAGAATTTTCTTTATTGTTCTTGTAAACTCTAATGACGATGACACAACAAGTTTCCAGCTAATGGAGCTTTAATTACTAACACTGTTTTGGGCTCATTTCTTGATTAATGAATTGCTGCCTCTGCCCCACTCACTGCTGGATTCTGCTCTTTATGAAAATTGCCCTCAAGAAATTCCGACTAATTTGGGGATCAGAATGGATGCCCCATGGAAACACACTAACTGTAGAAATGAAACTGAATACAAAATTCTTTTAAGATATCTGCAGTCCTGAAAATACTATTAAGGATGAGTAATTTTACAGATAACATTTTACTCAGTTCTATAAGTCCATGAGATTTACTCATATATAAAGTTACTGTAGGAAGTGCCATTCATCTGTATTGAAGAAATGGCCTTTTATTACGTGAGATTTTTTTCTCACAAGAGGAAAAATGAGGTTTGATATAAATGTCTACATATGCTTAAGAAATACAGTTCTTGAGTGGTGATTCATTAGCCTGTTTTTTAGATTTATGAAATAAATACATAAAAATATATTTTATATAAAATTGCATAGTATAATGATTCTCAACTAAAATTGTTAATGTATGAATTTAAAGTAGATTAGCTGAACAATTAATTCACAAATGAATGCTTTAAAGAAGAATTCAAGAAGAGGTTCAAATTTTGTCCACACAAAGTGACTTTGGGTGTAAATAAACTTAAACACCATTTTAATTCTTAGTGGAAGTTCAAAAAAGATTTTAATGCAGTTTAAAGATTAAGTGATATTATTTTTCCATGTAGCAGTAATGTTTGAGTGTTTGGTTTTAACCTATACTTGGTTAAATTTACCAGGGCCGTGAGATTTAAAATAAATTATTAAAAAATCCTCAGAATGGAAGCACTTTACATCACAATTTGCTTGTACTGTTAGCATTTGTACACTGTCAGGTACAGTATCAGGCTTTACAGTCGTGTCTGTATGATGCCATACCAGTATTCTTGAAAAAACAGATTTGAGTTTTTTGATGGGTAAACATGAATTGCCTGAGCAAAGAGTCAGAGTTCTTCTCTTTGAATTCGGTCATAGAATATTTATGACACATTGCATCTTTCTATGCCTTTAGAAATGGACCACCAAAATTTGCTGGGAAAGCATCAGAATGAAACTGACTTCATTATTTCATAGAACTGTTGTAAAGAAGACAGCAAGAGCTCCCTGTAGCATGGACCTGATAAAACCAGCAAAAGCTTCTGGAACCTTATGCGTGCCAACTGACTTAATAACCCTACTCTCACCATCAGTTGTCAAAGAGGTGGCAGCTCCCAGTTGACGTCTTGGCGGTAATGAGCTCTTGGCTAAAGTTTGATTTTTGAATTGGGAGTGTATCTGTACAGCTTGCTGCTCCCATGCTTGGAAACCTTTTCATTTCTTCTCTACAAGTATTTTCCCCTCCACAACCATTTGTTCACAAGCCAGCAAAGTCTTCTGTGTCAATTCTTCTTTTCTCTGTTTTAATTTTGATCCACACATCTTTCAGCATTTGTACTGTCAGTCAAACAAGTTTAGCTGCTTTTGGTCATACCTCTACTGTAACAAGGAGAAGCACGTTGTGGTGACATCTGACTTTGCACCAGGCAAGGGTCTGTGGCACAGTACATCATTGACAGGAGGTTACTAGTACTAAATACTAGAAGATATTTAGTAATCTTTATGCTGATGTGACTATATTGCTTCAGGTTTTGCAATTTGGACTTTTCCACATTGCAAGCAACTAAATCTAAAGCAATTCATCTTATCTGCTGCTAAGGTTATCCTGACTTTTTCTGAATAACAAACTACCCAGTCATAATTTATTTTTTCCCAGAAGAAAAGAGGGATTCTGTAGTGTGCCACACTGGCCAAAGTACAGTTATGCAGGGATTGTTGTTCACACTTTTTTGCCTACCTAAGGTCTGCCCTCAGTGAGGTCAAACATTCTAGGAAGCAAATAAAATTGATGTTGCAAAATTATTAGCTTTTCAGTTGTACTCCAGAGCTTTTAAATCATGGTTAAATCAATTATCTTTTCATGAATTTAGATTACTGATTTATGAAAGTGACAAATACTGGAGTTAAGTAATAATATTCTGTTAAGCTCTTCATAATATATGGGAGGGAAATTATATACCTTCATACATCTGAACCTTTGAAAGGAAACACTTTTTACTTTTTGTAGTCTCTCCTTTAATTCAGACAGAAGATAAAAGTGTTACTGCATTTTTCATGACTTAATCATTCATTACATTTGTTGGACCTACGTGGCAATATTAAACACAGTAGCTCATAACTTATGAGGATTATTGCAGTTTCCTAGATAAAATGGGTTAATTAATTCCCTGAGGGGACTAATGAGGTTGTACTTTTGGTATAATCATGTTAGTTTTCTGATTGTGTAAAGAAGGTATAAGCAATTGGACAAATTCAATAACAGATCCTCTTAGAAAGCTCTATGATTCTGTAAAGTGCTGTATTTGTTAATTATCTGGTTAATTTCATGCTGGCACTCTGTATTTAGAAAGTAACAGAATAAGTTTACCAAGGTGAATTAAATTTCATTCATATCAGTGCTGACTCCTGTTCAAAGGAATGTGTTGACGCTGCTTAGTGACAAAGGAATGCTATATTTTTGTGGAAACTTTGAATCAGTCCATTTTATTTTCATGGACTATTAAATTATCTGGCTTTTTCCGATGGACTATTAGAAGTTATAGCAGAAAGTCGCTAATTCACACTGGCAGGTCTACAAAAATATATCACTATTGGTTTTACCTTCTAGCATTGTTTTACAAAGGTAATTGAGATTTAGTGGCATCATAGCAAAGTTTTCTAACATTTAAGTTTTTATGCACCTATGACAATCAGAAAAGTTACATTTTTTTTCAGAAGAACGAAATCCTGTAGAACACCAGTCCAGGGCTAGGGATATATCTAGTAAGTCTTTTTTTCAGAATGACTAGTTTTTAGATGCCATGAGTATTTTGACAAAGAACCTACTTTAAAGTAGTTCTCAGTATTTTAAGTGCTATGTGTCTTGGAAAGCACACCACTACATTTTCAATTCTTCTAATTTTAAGTAAGATCATAGTTTTTATTTATTTAAGTAACACAGTATAAAGAAATAAAACATGTACCTTAAAACCAAAGCTGTGGCACAACTAATTTCCTGAGTCAGCTTGTACTAAATAACACATAATAAAGATCAAAATGAAATATATTCTGACCAAAACTCATCTTCTATCCTGTAGTGAACAGATGTTCAGAAATTAATTTTGCTGCTAATATACTCCTCAAAACCAGGAGGATATTTTAGTATTTTAACTTAAGACAAAATTGCTGTCTAGTTTATGTTTTATTATCCCTGTAACCTCAGTCTCCTGCTTCTGGTAGTACTTTTTGAACTTCAGTCATCAGTTTTAGCACTATTGCAACAGCTGCTTCAATTTACGTGAAAACAGATAAAAGTATAACAGTTCAAGAAGACCTCTAGTCTTTGGAAAGTGAGCGGTATTTTAATCTGAACAACTGTAATCCTCATAACGCAAACATAGATTTAAATTAGAAAAAAAATTTCAACCCCCCAACTAAAATAGCTATCAGATTTTAAACCATGAGTTTTATAATACAGCTTTTTTTGCCCATTGATTGAAGAACAACCAAATTTCCTTTCAGATCACCTTCCTCTGACTAATTTTCTTGCAAAATATGTAACATATTAATATTACAATATTAATATGTATTATTATAATAATGTAATATTAATTAATATTATAAGGTTTTCCAATAGTAAACATTTATAAGCATTCTTCTGATATTATAAATACTCTAATAGTCTTATTTTAGAGGCTCTTTGATTGCAGAATTAAACACATTTCACAGGCTTACTCTGCTCTTCCTATTTTCTTGGAGTGCAATTACAAAAGATAAAATTTTTCCTTCTTCTTTTCATTTTGTTTAGTAAAAGACCAGTTTGTTTCTAACTAGATGTTTTTGTTTGAAAAGAAAGTTGTTGTAGAATCTGAATTATAAATAGAAATTCAGGGAAATTTCAGGGTAAATAGTGTGAAAGCCTGAAAAAAATAGTGCCCTACTCTTTTAGGGAGGTAGAAAATTAAATGATTCCAAAGCAAATCTCCAGAGACAGAACCATCCAAAGAGTATTCATCCATGCTTGAAAAAAACATGGTTAATATACCCAGGAGAAAATTGAAGAAAAACAAGGCACTTTCTTCTAAGAAACTGGTTTTGTACTTTTACAAGGAAGGACTCTGAAAGAGCTGAGTCTGGGTTCCCGCTCTGGGTGGAGACAGAGCTTTACATCTCTGACTGCAGTGCTGGGTGCACTCTGGAAATGACATCTTAAAAGCTCTGTAAGCTGAGGCTCAGCAGGATTGCTACCAAGCTGCTCTGTGAAGCTGAGGCCTTTCAAATCCCAGTGTTTTCATTTTCTATGTCTTTTTTTGGTCCATGGCTATCCCTTTCAGTATGAAATTCATATTTGTTAAACTTTGTTAACTTTGTGTCTCCAAACAGAAGAATGTTTAATTTTCCTAGTATGAAGTATGATAGCATAGTCTTACCAGCATACCTGTATGCTTAACTTCTGATTCTTACCCATGCAAACTCAGACGTGATATTATCCATTCTTTAAATTTAAGCTACTTGAGCTCCTCCCTTCTCTTAAATTTTGTTTTATTCTTTCAAGTGAAAGATAAGAATCTGAACTTCTGATATCAATTATATCTATGTATTGCAATGTCCTTCTAGTTTCTCGTTCTTCTGTACTCCTGTCTACTGCTTCAAGATTTCCCACAGCAACCCATTTTCTTTTCCATACTTATTCTTTTATAATCTTTCCATTTGTGACAGGTATATTTTTTTTTTTATGAACAGGTATCTTGTGTTTGAATATTTAATGTTTTATATATATTATGAATTATTTTGAGTCCTGGGTACATGCCTGAATTTCAAATGCAATGCAAATTTGTTATTTGCTGCAACATTGCTATGACTGAAAACTGCTACAGCCAGTTAAAACTTCTGTTCACTTGAAATGGCAAACAATTCTCATACTGATCAAAGTAATAGTATCTGTATGGCATAAGTGGACTTACGAAGCTTATTGCTTCTGGAAAATGTTAAGAATATGATTAGCTGTTTTTCTTAATGGTTCATGTGTTTACCAGGTTATTCTCCCTGTAAAATCATAGATCCTCTTGGAAATCCTTAAGCAAACATCTTAATGCTTGACAAGAGAAAATTTTGTTATGAGGCATAGATTACATTTGGAGATGTTAGACTCTGGTTCCACAATAATATTTCATGCTATTGCTGCGTTACTCGCCCATTAGTTTCCAAATCAATAACAGGTTTCGTGTAAAAGGATAGAAAAAAGACCTGGAGGGATCTCAGTTTTAACCTACATACTTTTTAATAAGGCATTTGATAACAAGTTTTCATTCTAATCTTAACCTCTGAGAATGTCGCTTTTATGGTTGTATCTCATGATAGAGAAGAAAGCTTTTGAATCAAAGCTTGGATTGTAATTGCAGATAAATAAATTCTGGAATAAAAAGAGAAGTCAAATAAGAAATACTTAGCACTATAAACTATGTCTTTAAGGTGGTTGTTTCCAGAAAAGCTTCTTCAATCCCTTTGCAAAGAGAAAAGCTGCATATCTGCACCATAAAGCAGATAAAAGCAACAACTCTTTCCACACTTGAGAGGCAGTGTAATATTTTGGAAAAATACAATTAAGCTCCTGGCAATTCATTGTTAAAGAACACAGAATAATCTGGGGTTTTTTGAGATATCACAGTGGGTTTAGCTGTCCAGTTGACACTTTAATGTCAGAAAAAGTATTCTTTTTCCTACATGGGTGACTTTATTTAACTTACCATTGTAGTGATGTAAAATAAACAATGCTTTCTTGTTTGTATGTATTTTAAATTGCTTGCTTGTTTCACTATAGAAATAAAAACTATCTGTCCCTAGAAAAAAGAGGAAATCATGAAATCGTAGAAAATCTTGAAACCTTGAAGAAACACCTAGTCTTGTGCTGTATGACAATTTAAGGGTCAATAATGTCTGAATGTGGAATTGCCCAGAGTGGTGACAAGATCTACTGCAAGAACCAGGAAAATAACACTACCAGATTTGTATCCTTGTTTCTTGAGCAAAGGCAGTTATGCTTACCTAAGTGTATTTTGCAAAGTGGCTATATAAGTGTAAAGGTGATAGTCTTGATGCTGAAATTGATCAACTAGACTTATGTGATTGCGCCAAAATGAAGCTTTCTGAGCACAATTGGAAATCTCTGGTTTTCTTTAGTCAAATTAAAGGATATTGAGACCTGATTTTCTGTAAATTTATGGCAAATCTTCTGTAAAATGTCATAGATTTAATTACAAATTGCACGCTTTTATTGCCACTTCTGATTTTCTGATATTTGCAAATGTATGGAATGTTATCCTTCCATTATTTTTTGATCATTCAGGAAAAATAGTGATGTTAGTTAAAGTGGAAATATACTTTGTTTTCAGTGGACAACAGTTTTTTGGTCACTGAAGAAAATAATTGCTAGTCATGATATCAGAATATATTGACTTGAGGTCCACAAAAAAATACAGGTTTAAATTATCTCTACTGGTAATTATTTTAAACAGATATTGTTGTTAATAAAAGTTGATAGATTTAATGACGTATTTTTATCATAATAAGAGGAAAATTTTAATTTATAATACAGTCTGAAAATTTACCCAAACAGGATCATAGAATTGCATTATTCAGGCCTGCTGAGGGTTATTTACTTGTGATGACTATTTACTAGACCTGCCTTTTTCTTTTCCTTTGTTTAACTGCACACACTAAATTATACTGCAGGAACTTTGTAATGTTTATAAAGATATACAAATACTATTAAAATTATTCAAAATTTTCTCTCTGTATGGTGGAATTATCTTCCAATTACTTTTTTCTTCAGCAGAATGAAACTGTCTTGCTCACTTTTTGCTCCTGAAATCCCAAATTTTACATCTGTTAATTTGTTTAGTATAAAAGTGCAGATATAAATCAACTAGCCTTTTGCAGACAAGAAGACTAGACAGACTAACTAGTGACTGTATTTTATTCTTGATGTTGAACTCAGGTGAAAGAAACGTATTTTTATTAAAAAGACAAAAATAAAAAAATAAATGCATCAGGATGTTCTATTGTGCTGCAACAATACTACATCAAATTGTTCTGCAGTTAAATGCAAAGGAAGAATATTTGAAAAATGCTTAAAAATATTTAACCTAAAGAATTGCAAATATATGCACTCAGGTTGTTATTATTAATGAAAAATGTGTCTCACTGCAAACATAATAATTTATCTGAACTCAGGGTTATTAATTAAAAAAAAAGAGAGGAATGAGGATTTAGTCTGTTTTTTTCATTAATTAATAAAGGTACAATTATAACTCCTAAGACGTTAACAGTACTTCAGAAGTAACAGTACTTACAGACGTTTCACCGATGATTGTGTTCAGCTAGAAAGAGAGCAAAATGAAACGAATTGCAGATAGAGAAAAAGACTTTTTGGTTGTTGCTGAGAAATGATGAAAAACCCCTGCAACAACTACCAGAATAAAAATAACAGAAAGGGTCTTACTGAAAAGCTATTATACTGTGGTATTAGTCCTAGTTTTTCATGTAGATCATCTGATTGTAAGAGCAAATTAGGTATTGTTTTCTGAGATTGTTTGATGAGGAATTGATAGAACATACTTTCTCAGAGAAATGCTATCTTCTGTCTCAGTTGAGGAAATGAAACTTTGGATGTATCTGAGGCCTCCAATATGTCAGAAGAACCATGGAAATAGAAGAATTTAATAGCTTAATGCCAGAGGGAGATCAGTCATGAGTGGTGTCACTCACGGGTCCATACTGGGACAGAACTGTTTAATATCTTTGTCAACAACATAGACAGTGAGATCATGTGGAACCCTCATCAGGTTTGCAGATGACACCAAGCTGAGTGGTGCAGTTGACTCACCTGAGGATGGAATGCCATCCAGAGGCACCTGGGCAAGCTCAAGAAATAAGCCTATGTGAACTTCATGGGATGCAACAAGCCTAATTCTAGCAGCCTGTCCTCAGAGGAGAGGTGGTCCAGACCTCTGACTGTCTTTGTGACCCTTCTCTGGACAAGCTCCAACAGGTGTGTCCTCCTCGTGTTGGGACCCCAGAGCTGGATGCAGTACTCCAGGTGGGGTCATGAGGGCAGAGTAGAGGGGAAGAATCACTTCCCTCGTCCTCCTGGCCACGCTGCTTTTGATGCAGTCCAGACACAGTTGGCTTTCTGGACTGAAAATGTATATCGCTAGGTCGGTCATGTCCAACTTTTTATCCATGAGCAAGTCCTTCTCAGCAGGGCTGCTCTCCAACTGTTCATTCCCCAGCCTGCATTGATACCAGGGCTTGCTTTGACCCAGGTACAGCACCTGGCACTTGGTCTTATTAAACCTCATGAGATTCCCATGGACCAACTTCTTGAGGTCACTGAGACCAGGAAAAGGAGAAGAAAATATGCCATATTAAGTAAAATGATGTCTTTCTGGGAAATACTTAAATTTAAAATTACCATGTAGGCCCTTGTTTATGTTGGGACTTTACCACGGGCACAGAAGAATCATTCATATATTAGACTAAAACTAAAACCCAGTATCTTTCTGCTTAAAAAATCAAGGTCACAGGTAATGCTTAGACTTTCCTTTATTCCTCTGTTATATGTGTCATGGCTTCAGTACTCCTAGGAGAACATATGAGACATTACTTTGTCCACGTGTGTGTTCTCAGTGGTCTATTTCTGACTCAGTAAAATTATGTATTGAAATCACCTAGGAAAGAACCATAAGCACTGGAAATTAGAAGCAAAAACCCCAACTGGCATATTTACCATCAGAAAATGATTTATTGAACAAGTGTCACATGTACATCCCTCTGGATTTACTCTTACTGGTCAAGGAGGTGTGCTAAAACTTTTGAATTCCTAAAGCATATGTTTTTAAAAGCACATAACTCAGAAAGACTAGCAATTTTTATCTTACTATGTTTAGAAGGAGCTGGTTATATCCTTTATCTGTGGTACTGGAGATAGGGCTCATTATCAACACTGACTGCCTGTAGAAACAAGACATAGGAACAGACAAACATTTTCGTTTGTTTATGAAAACCTGACACTTAATTTTATGTATCAAATCTTTACTAGACAGAAATCAACAGAGTCCTATTACAATCTATATGCCTTTACAACAATTAAAGTTCTGAGACCACACCTCATTATTTTTTTTTGTCTTTCTCTCTTTAATTGCAGTTCTTTACCTTAATATTTTCTTCCAGGTGCAAAGTGCGTCACTCCAAAATCAGTTTTCTTTTAAAATTTCAGCTTCATTTCAGTCTTTTAGGCCTTGCTAAAAACTTATTTATCACATAGTATAAATGAAAAAGCATCTTCAAAATTTCTCTTCCTCTAAATTTTAAATGTGGTAATAAAGCAGGTTTCTTATAGTGTGGTTAGACATTTGTATGTCTACTACATAAAATTCTATTACTCTCCCAAGATGTGATGTACACATACTTTCCTCTTAACAGTAATCTACCTTTCTGTTGCTATAGTTCTTGTCCCAGCTACTCATCTATTGTACCTGTTATTGTGCACAACCAATACCAAAGCTAAGAAAATGTGTAAGTAAAAATCAGTAAGCAACATATTTAATTCCCATGGCTGTCTTAGGTTTTTCAGCAATTTGGTGAGCAATCAGCTACTACTTAACAGTAAAACTCTAAGCATTTCTATAAGCATTTGACCATTGTCTAATTTAAACTTTTAACAGTGAGGACAGTACCTTAAAATCAATTCTCTGCTGTGCTCAGATTTTAAGTTTTTTTTTTAGAAGAGTGCACTCAATAGATGTAGTACAATGGTAAGTGTTTAGTACCCAGCATAATAGCAAGGTGCTGGTGAGCCAAAATATGCTTTTATCTGCTGCAGCTTGTTTATTCCAAATTCTTGAGGTATACTTACAGTTAGCAGGGTCAGGTAAAGACTGGATTTTTTCCTGGTTTTTTTTTTTTTTTTTTCTGTATTTTCATGCATAACTGACTCTCTTGGCATTTTTCAAAAGAAACTCTTATTCTTATCTCTTAAAAAGAATCATTTCCATTCCAGTTTCATGCACCTACCTATAGGCTGGATGATTTTTCTTTTCCTCCCATATAACCTTTAAAACATAGATTGAGTTATATAATTAAAATGGATTCTGTGGATATGTTCAGAACTGAAAAAAAAAAACAACTCAAACCCCAATATCTGTAGGATGCCTAATTTACTTATCTTTTTGCTGATGGCTGTTTTCATCTCCATGTCTTATGCAGAAGGAAAACACACATAGTGTGTAACTAGACATTTACTCTTACTGCAGATGTGGTTCTCACAGCTTTAAAATTCATCATGTAAGAATAACTGCAGGGAAAGAAAGTCCTCTAACCTTTGACTTGTCTGAATTCAGAAGACAACTGAAAACTAAGTTCATTTGAAGTGAAAAAGAAAGAATTGATATCACTTCAATGCCGAATATATATCTGCCTGCCTGTCTATCTGTTTTATTTGCCACTTTTGTGCTGCTGTTAAGTATTCTGCACAAAAGATTAGTCAATATAGGGAAGGAGAGGGACAGAGGACACACGTATAGTCATTGGTCATGTAATAACAAATGCCCTTGTGACTGATGGATATTAATTCTAGAAGGTAGAAGGAAACTTAGACAATGGCATGGCGATATAGTAGCTAGTAATCTTGATATCTCTTGGTATTGTGTACATTTGGAATGGGAATAGCATTGCACTGTTGTCGTGCACCTACTAGAAGAAAGCAGTAAGAGTTTTTCAGCTGTGTCTTGAAGTATTATCCCATTGAGAATTGAACTCTCATTCCTGAACACTTTAATTTCATGTAGCTACTGTGACAAATAAAAATGTTTGGATTTTTGCTTGGTTTGAATTTTTGTTTTGTTTGGGGTTTTTTTTGGAGGTAGGAGACACTGAGTGGGATTTTAAAAAACACATGACGATTCTTTCATTATATCTGAAAGAATCTTGGAAAACACTAAGGCCAAGTTCTCTGTCTGGTTTTCTCTACTACTTTTACTGCCCAATATATAAATTTTATGCATTTTCTGCATCAGATTGCAAGACTTTGATCCCAAATGGAAGTCAAATATGCAGAACTGAAAAACAAAGTCTGAGCAGAGAGTGTTTGTATCAATATATTCTATATAGGGGTAAAATGTAAATTAGCTTCCCAGACATTTACAAAATGTTGGTGTTTCAATCATTGGTGTTTGAACATTCACATTTTGTTTTTCCTTATATTAGATGAATATGAATAAATGAGTTGTAAAATATGAGTAAATGAACAAGTGGAAAATCACTTTTCTTTAGCAATACAACTCTAAAGTAAAAATCGGGCCTTTTAAAATTCCTCTTTTTCAAATTAGTTTAATGACTCCTAAAAATTAGAAAAAAAACTTTGTTTCAATGTAGCATTTTAATACTTAAATTTAATTAGAAGGAAAATTGTTACAGTTACACTATCACTCCAAAGATGGAGGAACATTTTCAGAGTAACTTAGAATTAATCACAGAAATTCTATGATGAATCTTTTTGATAAAGCATGAGATTGTGCTTTCTGAAGAAGGGAGATCCTTTATACTATGTTATTTCAACCCTTTGAAATGACTGACTCAGTCATTTTATTTTGGCAATTTTGCAGGTGATTTCATAAGGCTAAAATGTTGACCTATAACTGATGGTAACACTTCCAGTTATTGATAGAGGGTCTTAAATTGTTCACTGCCATTGTTTCTTTCTCAGCTCGTACAGGTGAAACTAAGAAATTGCCTGGTTTGCCAACAGAGTTGTTAATACAACAGAGAGACATGAACAGGGTGAAGACACTCTAGATGTGAGTGGTCTAGGTGGTCGATAACACTGCCTGCAAATCAGGCTGGGAAATGCTTTCAAGTGTAGCCAAAATGGTTTGCACTTTAAGCCTAAATGTAGAAAAAATTGTTCTCCTATGGTGAAAATGCCATCATTTTCTCTGTAGTGTTGCTGTTCAAGGTGAAACTTGAAATCCTACCAGGAGCTGGCCTTTGCATCTTTTGATAACCTTGTTAAAGCCCAATCATCATTAGTCAAATCTGCATTGATAAGCAGACCACCATCCTGAATGCCTTCCTAGTCCTTAACAGTTTAATATCAGATGTTTCTGTCCATACCGACCTCATGAAAGATTTCTTAGTTCTCTGTGCTAAAAAGTCCAAACAGCCCAATGTTCTCTACTGCTACAAGGTGACAGCAGGAAAACATTTTCCTTCAGTCTCTGATCTGGGAGGAAAACTAGCAAGTTCTCAACCTCAGATCAGCATTTCCAATTACCCAGAAGCCAGATATTTCAGATGAGTTAGTGTTTCTTACTCTGTGACAGTCACTAAAGTGCCAGAAGGTACTTCCTAAAGTGATTAGTACATTCAAGCACAAAGGAAAAAAAACCCACAAACATGTACTGCTATGCTCAAAACTAGGGGCTTCAAAAACTGGAAAGAAAATTAATGGAAAGGGAAACCTAATTTTATACGATTGGAAATCAAAAATTTTTTTAGAAACATCACAGAAGATGACCTTGCTCCCACCTCATACATCCTTTGAAAGGGATTCAAAGAGTTAGAATTAGGAAAGTTGATAAAAGGAATTAAGATAGAAGGAAAGTAACATGCCATAAGTCAATTCTAGCAACTGGCACAGCCTAATTCAAAGCTTGCACAGGGTCTAAAGCTTAGAGCAGGATGTGGTCAGGACAGGGCCCCAGAGAGGGAGGGATGGGGTTGAGAGGTGCTGCAGTGTTCAGCACGGGTCTGTCATGATTGAGTGGTTAGGCTGCTTAAAGAATCACCAGCACAGGTATTGACAAAAAAGCAGGTTTTAATAAGAATTTGTGAAAGTGTGGCTTTAATGGAGTTGAATGCCAAAGTTTACTATTACTTACTACTCGGATGAAGCATAAATAGGAAAACCGGATTAGAAACAATTTAGAACAACTTACATGGATACCAGATGTGCAAAAGATATGGATACAAAAAGATGAGGGTCAAAAAGAGTTTATCAGCATTTAATCATTGACTAATTTACCATTTATGACATGATTCAATAAGATTTTCTACAGTTTTAACAGTGACCATATTAGAGTTACAATTACAAAATTGATACAGAATCACAGAATTACAGAATATGCTGTGCTGGAAGGCATCCACAAGGATCATCGAGTCCAGCTCCTTGCCCTGCACAGGACCACTCCCAAGAGTCACACCATTATCAATTCACAGGTACACACAGGGGCACAGAGATGTTAAAAAAACAGGTACATGTAGTACTTAGGTTGCACAGGTTGACACAAATGAGACCATGGATGTCTCCCACAGGAGGCATCTGCAAGTGACAGAACCACAGTACCAGAAGTGGGGAACCAAACCTTGTCTGTAAGGGAGGGTGAGATTTGCCATCACTCTGCATGTATGTGAGATTAGAACTTTTTGAGAATGATTATGAAAACATGCTTAGCAATTTTTAGATACTTATTAACACTTAGCAAGTCCCTAGGACCATAGTTTCTCTGTTGCTAAGTTGATGTTGATCCTGATCCACTGTCTGTAGGTTAATTATGTATCATTAAGAAATCAATAAAACACTTCACTTCTAATTTGGTTTGAACTGGAACTGAACAGTTTTCCCAAAATCAGAATTTTTTATGTGTCTTCAGCATTGGCCCAAAAGTCAGGTAACAACTTAGTTTGCACATTAACAAGGATGTATATTCCTAGATAATCACATGCCTTTATGCTGCATATTTTGATGCCAATCCATGGAATCTCTTGTTGTCAGGCAGATTTTCCTAAAACATGGGAAAAACCACAATAATAAGCATCTTAAAAGAACATTAATCAAAATTAGGAAGTGCAAACCACTCAAAAATTACCTTATGATAACACAGCATGAGATAATATATTCTAAATATTAAAACAATAATGATAAAAGCTTAAATAAGTAACATAACAGCAAATATTTTCAGCGTTTTCTAGTATAAGGACCATGACTTTATCACTTAACAGTATTTTCTTTGTGTGAGGAATTCTATTTCCATCTGGGTACTAAGTAACATTTTTAAAATGTTTATCATAACATGGAATAAAAATTCCTCCTAAATAATAATTATACTCAACCAGAAGAACATTTAGTAAAAGTCTCTTCAGCTCAGTGACTAATATATATACTTGAATGCGATCAGTCTTTACATCTAGCTAAATTAAGGCAAAATCAGTTAAAGACTTTTCCAAAACCATAGCTGAGAGAAAAAAATATAGAGAAGAAGCATTATGCCTCAGCTTTCTTTTCAATAATGTTTCCATTATAGTTCCAAAATATCTCCTAAAGAATCTATAGAGATTTGGTAGGACAGTGAAACATGCTGAACAGACTTCACTCATCTCAGTTTCTAGATAAAGTATTTCAAGGACAAGGGAGTTTTTCATTCCTTTTTCTGATCTTTTTATAGAATTCTCAAATTCTGATTCTGTTCTTTCTTGTTTTCTGAAGTTTTGGTTAAATCATAGTGTGTTTTGTCCTTTGTCCATTTTGGACAAGGAGAAAGGGAATAGGAAAAAGCATCTCCTCCTACTGGCACACCTGAACCAAACTGGACTTCTTTAAACTTTAGCTGTCATGTCCAAAAGCACTATCTACAAGATTCCTGTCTGCTTTTTCAGAATGCCTAGAACTCCACTCACCTCTGAATTCACTTCGCTCACAGAGCCTCTGACAAAATGTTTCTCTTCAGTAAGCAGTTGCTGAACTTTGCTTTCAAATGAAATTAATTTCATTTATTATAGAAACAGAGATATTTTTTCCAATGCTGTCTACAGAATATAACTACTTTTTTTTTTTTTTCCTTCTGTGGTTTGTATAGGAATAAATACTACACAGCTTCTTACACTTGTATAATGAAAGCGTGACTTTCTTATCATATCTCTTTACTCCATGGCCTTCTTGTAGTATGCTGATTAACACGATCAATATGATTGCATGATCAACAGGAGGGCTGATGAAGGTATTCCCAAGAAATTATTCTTATTAAGTCAAAGGATCAGCTGCTTAATAATGAAAGTCTACAGAATGTGGAAATGTAGCCTAGTTTACATAATAAAATATATCACAGGGTTAAGAGCCTATAAAGTTTGTTTTAATTTCTTGAGAGTAATAAAAGGGAAAAGTGCAGTAATAAACTAAACATATGATGATTAAGCAACTTTGGACTGAACAAGTTCTCTCTCTAATAACTTA
Source organism: Oxyruncus cristatus (assembly GCA_013399855.1). Taxonomy (NCBI): domain Eukaryota; kingdom Metazoa; phylum Chordata; class Aves; order Passeriformes; family Cotingidae; genus Oxyruncus; species Oxyruncus cristatus. Next base: position 264,150 of record VXAY01003232.1, on the reverse strand, counting down.
CATTATTCACACTTTGTAGCATATTTATTTAAATTTTTATGACACTGCATAATCATGTAGAAGAAATTGAATCACTAGTTACATTCACATGAAATCTAAGCACAAGTAAAAATATAGTTACATAACTGACTTGTAATTATATGGTCATTATTGAAAGAAGAAAAGATTATAAAACTTTAATAACTTTGATACTATCTAAAACATTTAAGTAAACAGATTATGTGAGATATTCATCCCATAGAAATGTTGTTCTCACAATTTGACAACAAGGACAGAAAATGAATGGAATTTTATCATAATTCAGATTAAAAACATTTATTTTACTTGCTGCCAGATACTACTTACTACAGTACAAAAATAAGACAATATTTCTAGTATTAATATTTATTTCTCTCCACTTCAGCTTTTTCTCCTCTTCCACCTCATATCACTACACTGTGATACTTCTGTTTTGTTTTCATGAAAAGATCTGAAGAGCCTAATTGCTATTTTACTTCTGAAATAGCTAAATTTAAGATTTGATTTAAGATTCTTTTTCCAGGAAGTAACAGATTATATAAGAAACTTCAGTTCTCCCTTGTACTTTGGAAGTATAGGCTTCTTTTCATTAATTACCCAAAACTTACATTCAGTGCTAATCTAGAGAGGGATTTCTGAAGGCAGTCTCTGCTTCTTTGGTCTCTATCTGTATTATGAATATATGAAATTCATATAATGATCATTGACATTGAGCTGTCAAAGGTGTCTTCTAAGCCTCAGATGTATTCATGAACTTGATCAATTCCTTGTCACAAATCACAGAAAACAGCTGATTTAAACATAAACATATCACAAACATGTCACTACAAAGTCACATGGCAAGCCCTTGTTTCCAGAAAGATTCCTTTGAAAGATATTTTCCCCCTGAGTTCCTGCTAGTTGCACTAAAGAGTTCTTTTTTCAGCGACATAAAAAACTTCCCCTCCGTTCTGTACTATGAAAGTGGAAACATGGTTTAGCAGAGGTAATTCTAAAACACATTATTTTTACTCAAGAGCTTTGAGTCTTGAAAATAACTTGAGTCCTATGAGACATCTTCACTTGTCTGTATTAGCTCTTTCGTGATTCTATGGAGTCAGAAAATTAGTTCATAAAAAGATGAAGCGATGCGACCACAGCTCTAAAGCAAGCTTCGGGGGGCGTATAACAGATTCCTGCAAGTCTCAGTAAGTGCAAGCATAGAGTAATAGTTTCAGCATATATTCACAGCAAGTGGAAAATAATGTCTCCGAAGATCTCCCAAAATGAAGCATCATTTACCTTTCCCATAATTATGAATATTTACATTGTGAAGGGAATTGCTACAAAAATTCTTTTCTTGTCTTTCAAGATAATTTTCTCTCCACTGTTTTTAGCATCTTACATCACTTTCACCTACACTATATTGTTTCTAATGAATATCTCATTATTATCAGAGAAGAAAACATTAAAACCATATTTTTTAAAAAATAGTATTTCATAATATTAATTGGACTTTTGAATAACTTCAGCTTGTAAAGACATGAAAACCTGCTATCTCCTGTGAATTCAAGAACTCATCGAACACTTAGCTCTTTTTTTTGGAATTACATAATCTTTCAGTATAATTATCTGCATTCCTTTTGTGAGATTCTATAAATGTAATGTAACATCTTTTAGCTTTGAAGTCAAAGAACAAATAGACAAAGCATTATTTCCCTCTTTTTAAACTCTGAAAGGTCAGATAATAGGCTATTAGACAAAATTTTAACCATTTGCCACATTTCATATTTAAAAAATAAAGGTGCAGAGGAGGGAAGTGAGACTGTTTTCCCAATTAGTGTGTTCTGGATTGCTTTCTATTTTGCAATACCAATTTTCAATCAGAAATAGAGAATGTTACCTAAACATTTCTTGCTACTAAAATGATTAGCAAAAATGTAACATTTCTTTTAGATAGCAACAATTGAAAAACGAAACATTGGTTTGCATACCAAATGAATTGTTATATAGCAAGCAAGTGGGCACAATTGAAAATACTTTTTGCCATCACAACTTCTACCGGTTTTCAAGAGAGCATTAAAACTGAAAAACACAGATCCACTTCTGAGGCACGTCTTCTCTGTAAGGAACCCTTGATAATAGAGTCATAGAATGGTTTGGGTTGGCAGGAACCTTAAAGAGCATCTAATTGCACCCCCCTGCAATGGGCAGGGACACCTTCCACTGGAAGAGGTTGCTCAGAGCCCCATTCAACCTGGCCTTGAGCACTGACAGGGATGGGGCATTCACAACCTCTCTGGACAACTTGTTTCAGTGTCTCACAGCCTCATAGTAAAGAATTACCTCCTAATACCTAATCCAAACTTATTCTCTTTGTGATACATGACCTTCAATTTTTATCACAGAAATTTAAGTATGGATATGTAAATCCATGGTATATTATAAAATACTATGTAGCAAATACAGGAATAAAGGAGTAAGTAGGGAGTAAGGTTGCTCAGAATAGGTCAGAAGGACTAGGGAATTAAAGACAGTTAGGCACTTCACAGTGTGAGAGATGCTATTAAAAAGTACCAAGTAATATAGTGATTTTTATTTCTATTTGCCACTATAATAGTGGGTTACAGCTAGGCCAAAATATTTCACATGGAAATGAAGTCAGATCCATTAAATGAAAGAAATTGACCTTGTAAATTTGCGATAGTCAGAAGATATTTATGACTGAAGATGTCTGACACTTATTGCACAAATTAATATTTTGATCTTATAGAAGTCAAACTATGCAGTGTCATGAGCACAACAATCCCTAAATTTAAAATGAAAATTGTTTCATTGGACAACTCCTAAAAAAAAAGGAACCCTTTGACAACTAGTGGTCTGTTCTCATGAAGCATTGAAAACAGCTAGAAGCTGTTATCTGATACTCATTCAGTGGATTATGAGAAATGAGTAGTGTCTGTTGTTTTTTAATTATATAAAGAGGTGTAAAGGAAAATATTAGGATATGATTTAATTTGTGTGAAGGGGGAACACTCTTTTGTCAAACAGAATTTGTTAAGATACAAATTCCAACTCCCCATGCTAGACACAAGTTTCTTTAAAATAAAGAGCAGCTTACCTGTCATTGTAATAAAGAGCATTGCTCTTGTCCAAAAACAGATATGGAAGTATAATTGTCTAATCCAAGATATAATTTTAAATACAAGTGATCTGTAGAGAGCATTATAACTGCTGTCTATGCTTCCTAATTATCTGTTAGTATGAATTTCAGATCACATTTCAATAATACTATAATGGTATATGTTAAATGCTTAAAAATTGTTAATAAATTTGTTGCCTTCTTTCTTCATCTTTAAGGAAAAATATCTCCTGTTTACAAGTTGCATGGAACAAGAGGATGATATATCAGTTTTGCAACTTTGCTTTGAGGAGATACTTCCTTCAATTAGGACTTACATTTTTGAAGTAGTTAAGGTCTATTTGAATTCTTCTTTGTAGGGAGTTCTCTGCTGTTCTGCTCTGACACCCCAGCACTTCCCAATGCTTACAGCTTATTTCACTGTCTAAGCCAAAACAACCAGTGAGTTCCTGGAGTGGGGAAGTTCAGACGCAGGCAAAAGGGTGACTGCTGGAATTTGAACCCTATGGGCAGCGTGGGTTTGGTTTCCTCCTCTGCCTGAAACAGCCTTGAATCAGACTCTGCTCTCTCACTTACTGCCCATCCACAGTGTAGAAAAGGAAAGTTAATAATTCCTGGGAACAGTCCGTATTATATACCCAACAGGTTTTCATCCTTCATTTAGATGAGAAAAGCCCAACAGAGGCCTGAGGTTCCTTTACATGTGGATTGATTGCCCAGAGTACATCTGAGCAGCTGTTCGCTGGTGGACCAGCATTAAACAATGACATTTGAAGTTAAAAGTGTTGGGGTGGCTCTGGCACATAAGCCCATAGCTCAAGTAACTGGTCTGTTGCAGACAAACACAAGCATCCCTGTCAGCCTGACCTGCCCCACACCTTTGAATCTGGTAAGATAAGAGTAATGGGCTTCTGCAGGTCTGGGTCAGAAACAGTCTCTAGAAAACGCGTCTCTAGATAATAAATCCGCGTCCAGATCTCAAGAATCCTTTTCCACCCTTCCCCACAGATCTCATCAGCTCCGTGGGGAAGGCCCCACCAGGGGCAGAGGGATCAGCACTAGCACTGGCACAGGTTTTACATCTTGTTTTGGTTATGATTGCTTGGGAAAGGGAGTAAATATGAACAGTATTTTGTGACAGTGGTCACCTTTTGGCAGCCAGAAAAACAGCTTCAGAAAGCCATGGATTTGATCTTGCTGAGAAGTTTCCAGAGTCACCTGTCTCCTCCCACTTCTGTTTCACATGATGAGTAAGAGTATACCCACTAGTAGAACATTCTTTCAGGGATGCAGAAGCTTTCATTCTAACATATGGCTTGATTCCTATGCATTCAAAATCCATTTCACATCCCTTTGGACAAACAATGTATAGCAGCTCTTTCATTTACTGAAATACAGAATTATTCCTGTCAATGACAGATAGAAAATGCACTCAATCATCTCTTCTGTGAGTTGTCAAAAATCAGACAACAGGACTGTTGCTGTCTTCAGGTATCTGTGTCTGTAAATACATAGTTACTGTTCTTGGAAAAAATACTTAAGTGTTTTAAAGAAAACAGACTTAAAAGCATTTTGATGATTTTTCTTTTAGGGATGTATCATTGCCCAAAATAACAGAATGATGTAATGCTTGAACACAGTATTTCTGCATTTTTCCCAGAAGACCATTAAATTAAATTTGTTTCCCACAGCTATTTACAGAAAGTAGCCCTAAAATTTTGCTTTAGAACAGAAAACAAATAAATCTTGTTAAAATCCATTACTAAACAATGCCATTTTTATAACTAGGATATGAGTAAGCTGAGGCACTTACTCCTAATTTATTTTTATGTATTTTTTTATAGACATGATTTTTTTGTGAAATCAGATATTCTATACAATACCTATTGACAGTGAACGTAATGTCAGAATCAGTCGCCTCTCTCCTGCACACAAGTGCTAAGGCTTCCTAGATGTAACAACCGTGAGAATCACTTTCCCAGAAGAGAGGGACTGGAGCTCTATCATGGCTGGGGATGTGCATCTTTGCAGAGAAAGGGCAAGCGTGCTGCCCCTCTCTATCCTCCTCCACAACTTCCAAGCCAAGCTCATTGACTAAAAGACTGCACCCTGTATATGCTCATAAATTAGCCAGGAATCACATGCAGACAAAACAAGTCTAAATTATTTCAGGAACAGCTTTATCTCCGTGAGCAACCAGTCCCTGTAGGTTTGAGGTGTGCTGTACATTGCCTCAGGTGGCTTTGTCTTTTGTATTGTGAGGGCCTTCTATTTGTCCATCCGTGGGCTGCTTTCCAGGTCCAGCTCCATAACCCTTCGGCCAAGCTGCCAGGGGAGTGTTTTCCTCTGCTGTCCTCATGTAATTGCCCTTGTGTTGTTAATCCCATGTCCTTGCACCTGCAGCCTCCAACAGTGCTGCTACAATGGATCTCCTCATCAGTGACTGCGGCATGCAGAACCTGCCCCTGGTTTAAGCATGCTCCAGTCAACAATAACAGCACCTCCCTGCTCTGCCTCCCTCCTCTCCCCTTACCCTTTCCCCCTCTCACCCAATTTTTGTTTCTAATTTTCCTTCAACATAACTTCTGTGTTAATGAATCTTCATGTGTGTGAACTTGTCTCAAGCCACTTTGCTTAACCATGAGTCAGCATCATATGTCTCAACAGCATTAAACTGAAATTTACTGACTTGCCATATGTTAATTAAATCAAGAAATTTATATACAGACAGTGAATTACTTAAGATATTCTGTGGTATTTCAAATGGTAGCAAACAATAATTTATCCCATTAACACTTGAGTGAGAACATTTATTGTAATTTTAAAATGTTTGAAGGGATAGGTTATGCTACATGATACAAATGGACATCAAGTAGTGTTATTGGGCATTTCAAGAATAGCTGTAGGATATTTTATGTGCATTATATTTCAACTATTTTATCAGATATAGATTATATAGATATGTGTATATATATATACACACATGTATATATATCATATATATACTTTTGCCTGCCTGTATTAATATTTTAATTACACATAGAGAAAATTATGAGTGTATTGAGAAGCTTAGATAATTACATGCTTTACTATTTCAGGAAGAGAAAGAAATTTAATATACTACTTTAAGTATAGAATAAGACGTAAGTTTTCCGTTAATGGTATAATTAGGTAATAGCTCTTATAATGTTAATTTGTTCAATTAATGTGCAGAGGAGGTAATTAAATTTATTTTACTGTGTCTTTTTAAGACATTTTTGAGCTTGAGATGTGTTGATATACATTTGGTGATACTTGGAAAGAGGAGTTAATGCCACCATCTTGCGAATAGCTAAGCTTGTAAATGCTATGTTTAACTTGATAGAAAGAGTTTCAAGTGTATTGCATTACAAATGAGCTGTACCATTTACCTAAAATGTGGGAATTAGAGGCTTCAGGGGAGAAAACAAAATTTGAATGACAGTCTCTGTATCCACTTTTCTGAAAAGGAATCTGACATCCCACCTTATTCCTGCCAAAGTAATGATGAATGTGAGCTTGACGTGTCCATAAGTCATATGGTAGGTGACATAAAGAATAAAGATTTAGCTGGCTAATTTTTACATAGAAATCAACAAAATTTCAACCACTTTAACTTTTATGAAAGACTATTCTCACTGTGCTCAGTGATTATGGCCATGTTTAGGCAATAGCAATTCTCCTCATTCAGGTATTCATTAGTAACTAATAAATAGGTTTCTACTATCAAATATTTCCTCTAAAGGTAAGTGAAAAATACTATCTTTAAATCTTTCAGTTTGAAAATCATGCATTGCTCCCTGCCTTGTGTTGCTTGCCCAGCAGTGAAGTCCCTAGAACCAAACCTCACACCGCAGTGTAGTAGTTTTCTTCCAGACCCACATACCCTGAAAACAGGGTCCCTGGAATTAGGCAGCTGAAGGACAATACTGTCTCAAAATCACTCATATTAAGGGCAGTGATGGACCCAGCAGCCAGTCATGATTCCCAAGGGTCATCAGTGAGCTGCTATTTCTCCATGTATTAACTTGTTCACCCAAGCATTTCTAACTACAAGATTCCTATCTGCTTCAATTTCCTTTTGACTACTACCACTATTCGAGTTTTCTGTACACATCTGGCAGTTCACTGTGCTTTCAGTAACAGTAGGAGCAGTGGCAGTCTAGGCTCACACAGCACTCCAGAGTTATGAAACTACTGAGGATTTACCTGGTCTGAGTTTAAATTAAACATCTGACATCAGACAGTATTAACTTACAGAGCTGAATGTTTGTTACTGAAGAAGATTTCAGAGGTTTTAAATTTGGACTTGTATCAGCATTCTGCACTTGGGGTGGGAGTGTGTCTAGGTAAGTGTTCCAGTTTAGGTAGTAGAAACATCTTCACTGTTCCAAAGAATCAATATTTATACTTATTAAGTTTTAAACGTGCAAAATACTGACCTTTCGTATTAGACTTGTTCTCCAGCAAAACCACCAGTGAGCAGCTCAGTAGCATGTTCCCATTTAAAACCATTAAAAAAACAGCTCAGTGTCTGAAAATCTGTAGCACCAAAAAGGTGTGGTGTTGCCCACATATTTCACTTGTATATTTTCAAACATGCCCTTTTATAGTCCCTGTTTTAACAGTTGATATCAGGCTATCCTGGACAGCCTCAAAGGACATCTGTGTCTGTCTTACAATGCTGTGTTTTTTCTAAACATGCAAATGATTTTGAAGTTTCTTATGATTTTAGTGATAGTATTAATATGTCATGAATAATAGTTTGTATAGTAATAATTAATAATGAATTATAGTAATTACCATTTGATAACAATTTATAATAATTTTTTAATTCCTTTGAAAGTAGCACATGGAAGGCATTTCTAGAAAGCAGAAAGCAATGCTCCTGCTGTATAACAATAAAGGATGCATTTTTAAATAATACCTACATCACACTAGGATTGTTTCTACAATGTAAGATTAATAAAGAATGAAAATGCTTAGAAGAGTAATTTATATTTGGATACAAATTATAGATGACTCTATTAAAATAAGTCATCTGTTCCAATATTTCTTCATCAGCAGTTGCTTTAAGTCTCTTTGTCATTTACTTAATCAATTCTCATTTGTATTCCTCACTACCATCATTTTATTCACAGCACTATAAATCCTAGAAATAAGTTTCTTTCTTTTCTTTTTAAAGGATGTTAATAATTGGAGGGTTTTTTTTCTCCAAAACTCATTTTCTAGCAGAATCCCATGTTTTACTTCATACATCATTTACAGTTTACTTCATTTTAGCCCCAAAGGCAGTATGTAGACAGTAAGGGAAAAAAAAAATTGGAAAGCAAGGCCCTTTTATATTTGTGGTCATGATTTTATTGAGAATATCACTGGTTATATAATAAAAATTATTACTTTCTGTCTTAAAATCATCTCTAGGATTTTGGTAGGGTGTTTCACAATGGAATTCTTATTCTGTGAAGAGCTCATTGACATACATCAGAAAAGGAAAAAAACTGACAAGATGACATCCTAATTTAACATCTCATGTTGGTACACTGAAGCTACAAAAAGCTAACAAGAATACAGACACCACACCTGTGGAAATGTCAATTAAGAATCAAAACAGTGCTTTGGAATCAAGAAAGGATGTTCGCAGTAGTGTCAGAAGGACTTAATGTTTTTAAAGATAAGACACCCTTACATCATCTCTGTGACTGACTTTGTTTCTTAAAGTGAATAATACCTGAAGGCAAAAGTTCAAAAGTCAGCACATTCATTGAATTATGTTAGCCTAGTGGTATGTCAAAAGACTTCTTGAAGGAATATCTTTTTGTATTTCAGTACATCTGTGGGTACATGTCTGAAGATCAAACTGCTGCTGCATTCTAAGTACCAGGTACTCCATGACTCCACAGTAAAACTCCTCCTGTTGTTACTAGTTTACATGAACTAATGGTTTAACATAATTTTTCCAAATACATCTCACTATTTCATCAGGGTTTGTTTGTGTTTTTTTCTAATTATGAGTGAACACATCATTTCTTTGCAAATTCAAGCTGATTACGAATACATGATGGAGAGAACTGGCTGTGACTTTGGCTATTGTCTGCTTTAGGGCTCCTTTCTTTGCATAGTTAGAGGTAGATACAAACAATGTTAAAATTAATGATCTGAAGACAAAACTGTGTTCTGTTCCTTTAGTTATGATTAGTTTTTGATTGCTTGTAATATTGATGAAATATAGATGAGGTATTTTTATTAGGAATTCAGCTTTATGACCCTAGAATAAACTAACTGTACTCCTGTTAATATTTGCTGATAACATACAGTTCAACTGTTCCTGTGCATCTTATCTTCAGTCAGGAGACAAAATAGCTGGACAGAAACAGCATTGAACTGGGATGCATTATGCTGTTGCATCTGTTTTGTCTCTACTGGGGTAGTAAAGCACAGTCCTCAGGACAGATAATAGTGGAATTTAAATTAGTGTGAGCAGCTGCTAGAATTTCAGGTATTTTGGTGCTACCCTTATTGTAAAGTCAAAATCATCACTTCATGAATTAATTTAATTAAGTATTAAAAATATAATGAGAGGAAGCTGAATAAATACCTTTCTTCTTTGTCACCTTATAAATAAAGATGGAAGTCTTTGAAAAGCAGATCCCAGCAAAGATGCTGACCTGATTCTGGATTATATGATAATGTTCATATGCAACTCTGGACAGCCAAAGGTTTTTTCGGAAGTAATCAGAAATGGCAATTAACCAGCCCTAAGAAAAGTGTCTTGGGAAGAGGGAACATGCTAAAAATGCTAATTGCCATTGTTATTTGTGGAACAATTCATATTATATTAGTGAAAAAAAGGTGTAAAGCAGAAAACATTGCCAAAAACCTAGTAGAGGAACAGAGAAGTAAATACTAAATGTCACAAATTTAGAGAAAAACCTGTCCATTGCAATCCCAGTTAAAGAGTTTACAGTAGAGATATTATTGCAGAGTACATTATAGCAACAGCTTTATGAAGTGGAAAAGTCTGCAGACAATTATAGTGATGTGCAACCTGCTCTATAGTTTTAACTTTTTCCAGTGATGCTCATTTGCTAATGTACTCATGGCCTACTACCATTTCTATTGTAAACAATAGCTCTGACACAATCAGCTCTTTGCACCTTGATCCAGATTACTTTCTTCTGATGGCTTTTTAATGTCTTGCCTAAAAATAAACCTGCAATGAATTGAGCTAATTTCTATTCAAACACTTTTTTTTTTTTTTCGTTCTCTGGTCTATTTCAAATCCCTCATGCTGATGGAACTTTTCACTTTCTTTTCTCTTTTAAGACACTTCTCTGTTTTAGGATTGCTTTCATACTGACCTTTGGAATAAAGCACTTTTTATCCTCTGTTTGCCTTCATCCAAAGCTCTCATTAGTTAATAATGCCTACCTAAAACAAATGGAATAATAGAGTGCAAACTCACTGATCACTACCGTTCCCTCCTATTATGAAGCAATGACTACTGTTTATTAGTCCATTTGATATTATACCGTTTGGTTCTCAAATTATGAAAAATGCCATCCTCAACAAAGCAAAGAAGTCTCCAGTACTGTGGAAAAGAATAAAATAAATAAAAGCATAAAGGAAATGGTAAAATTCACTCAAAGTAACAGTTATTTCTCGTCATGGTTTAGGAATGGTACTCCCCAGTTTAGTTCTCCCATAGAGATTTTCCAAGCCACACTGCTGCTCACTCACACCCCTGACCCCTTTCTGCCCTCTTCCCCTGCCCCTACCCCGCAGGTGGCTGGAGAGGAAAATTGGAAGCACTAAAGGCAAAGATTCCAGCTTGACATAAGAACAATTTACTGAAAACAACAATGAGATAAGAAAACAAACAATAACAGCAACAATATTAATAACAAAAGTATACAAAAGGAGACAATGAACAATGGCCAACACATTCCCCACCGACACATTTTTGTTCAGGGATACCCCTGCTGCAGTTACTAGATATTTTGAATATCTAGCTTGCAGCAATGTCAAACCCACCAAAACCATACAATCATTTCTCACTGAGTTAATGATTTGCCTACCACATTTAAAGAATGATTTGTAAGTGGTTTTCTGAATGCATCTATTTAAAGGGCCATTTTGTTCGAAACAAGATTGCTGTGTCTCTCAATCTCTGTGTGTATACTGCTCATGCAACAAGACTCTTAGAATGGGATTTGTATTCCCACTTCTCAAATAAATAAAATAATAAAAAGCAACCCAAATTTTATTCAAGTATTCATCATGTTTTAAATTATTTAAGGATTCAACTGTGTGCTGTGTGAGTGTCTCATTCAAGGAATTTAAGGAACTGTTGAAAATCCCTAGCATGTCATTCAAATAAAGACGTTAGTGTAGATAATGTCTCAAAACCAGGATTCTCTTTCAAACTATTTCCCTCCTAAGTATACACCAACAGACCAAAATGAACTCATCTGCCAAGAAGAAATCACTTTTAGCTCATCAGGGGCTGAGATGTTGATACAGAGAAACTATGTATAAAGGTAAACAACATTCAACATTTTGCTGAATTAGTGCACGCGCAGGAATATTCCAATCAGAAACCTTTATGCTTCCATATCTTTCCCCAGCCAATTTATGGAAGTTTAATCTCAAGTAAAGTCAATATTAAGCAATTCACAGGAGTCAATGAGTTTTTTTAATGCTGTATTTACAATTGCTCCTTGGAGGCATTACCTTATTCTGAATTGTAGATTTCAGATCTTGGTCTTTGTTTATTCAGCCACTGTGAACAACTTTGCATTTATTATGATCAAACATCTCTTCTTGGTCTGCTTCTCTCTGTTCTAATATTACCAGACTATTTTGTATTTGGCTGCTGTTTGCTCCTCTGGTAGCTCATATACCATTTATTAGTCTACCTAGAAAACCCATAAATTAAAGTAAACTTAATCTGATATAAAGAAATAACAGTCAGACAACACATATGGGGCTTTTTTTTCAGAGTCTTCACAATTTTGCTGATCAAAAAACCCAACAGGATGTTGCAACCAGCAGGAAGACTAACAGATGATGCCCCATCACAGTACAGGAAGCTGTGTGGTAAATCCTCTGGAAATATACCATACAATCCAGGCAGAAAACTGCTGAACCAAAACTTTTTAGTTTGCCAAAGGCTGCTGTATAGACACATGCACACAAATACACCAGAGGGGTTTAGTTATGGTGTTCATAGAAACTTGCTTCCGTCAAATGCAAAGCAGCATGTTAGAGGTAAAAGTCAATTGCTTGTTTGCCTTATAAAACAAAGGTAGTATAGAGAGGAATTTTATATACAATTTCTAAACAGTACCTGTTTTTTTCCTGCATGGATCATGACAAGGATGGAGAGATGGTGGGGTATGCCTGCATGTTAGGGAGTGATTTAATTGACTAGACCTTAATGATTATTATGACAGGGTTGAGTATTTATGGGTAAGAATCAAGGGGAAGGCCAACAAAATGGGATTCTGTTATGAATCACCAAACCAAGATAAAGGGGTAGACCAAATATTTTGTGAGCATCTGGGAGAAGTCTTGTGGGGGACTTAACATATGTTTGATGTAAATACAAAATACAGCAGAGATGAAACAGTCCATGAGGTTCCTGGAGAGTGTGGGGGATAACTTCTTGATGCAGCTGCTGAATGAGCCAGCTAGGGGAGGTGCTTTGCTCGACCTGTTTTTGTGAACAGAGGATTTGTGGGCAATGTGGGTGTCAAAGACAATATTGGGCACAGTGATCTAAATGATAGATCTTTTGATTCCGGATGGAGTAAGTAGGGAAATGAGTAGAACTTCTGCCTTGGACTTCTGGAGGTCAGACCATGGCCTGTTTAGGAGATTGGTTGTCAGAAGGCAGTCCTGAAGGACAGAGAAGTCCAGGAAGCCTGGACATATCTCAGGAAGGAAATCTTCAAGATTCAGGAGCAGAGTGTCCCCATGTTCTGAAAGACAAGTCAATAGGAAGATCAGCCTGCCTGAACAGAAGACTGTAAAAAAAAGAGAGTTGCCATTGCAAGAAGGGTCTGGCAACTTAGGAGGATTAAAATTGTGTGTAGTGAGGTTATACAGGGAGAAAATTAGAAGGGCCAAAGCCCAACTGGAACTTAATCTGGTTAGTGTCATAAAAGACATTAAAAATTATTCTGTAAATACATCATGAGCAAAAGGAGGGCTAAGGAGAATCTTCATCCTTTATTGGATGTGAAGTGAAACATAGTGACAAAGGATGAAGAAAATGCTGAGATGCTTAATACCTTCTTTGCCTTAATAGCAAGATCAGTTGTCCCCAGGGTACCCAGCCCCCTGAGCTAGAAGACAGGAGCAGAGAGCAGAATGAAGCCCCATAATCCAATGGTCAGTGACCAGCTACACCACTTAGACACACACACATCTATAGGTCCTGATGGATTGACCCAAGGGCACTGAGGGAGCTGGTGGAAGGGCTCACAAAGACAATTTCCATCATTTACTACCAGTCCTTGCTATCTGAGCACATCCCAGTTGACTGGAATTTAGTAAACATGATGCCCATCTACAAAAAGGGCTAGAAGAAGGATCTGGGAAACTACAAGCCTATCAACCTGACCTTGGTGCCAGGGAAGGTCACAGAGCAGATCATCTTGAGTGCCATCACAAGGCATGTCCAGGACAACCAGGTGATCAGGTCCAGCCAGCATCAGTTTATGAAAAGCAGATCCTCCTTGACCAACCCGATCTCCTTCTATGGCAAAGTGATGTGCATAATGGATGAGGAAAAGGCTGTGGGTGTTGTCTATTTGGACTTTATTAAAGCTTTTGACACCATTTCCCACAGTCTTCTCTTAGAGAAACTGCCTGCTTATGGCTTGGATGGGTGTAGTTTGTCTAGTAAAACATTGGCTGGATGGCTGGACCCAGAGAGTGGTGGTGAATGGAGTTAAATCTGTTTGGCAGCCGGTCACAACTGGCATTCCCCAGGACTAAGTTGTGGGGCCAGTCCTGTTTAATATCTTTATTGATTATTTGGAAAAGGGCATCGAGTACACCCTCACTTTGCAGATGACACCTTGTTGGGGAGAAGTGTTGCTCTGCTGGAAGGTACAAAAGCTCTGCAGAGGAATCTGGACACACTGATGGGTTGAGGCCATTTGTGTGAGGTTCTACGAGGTAAAGTGCTGAGTCCTGCCCATGGCTCACAACAACCCAATGCAATGATCCAGGCTGGGGAAAGAGTGTCTGGAAAACTGTCTGGTTGAAAAGGACCTGGGGATGCTGGTCAACAACCAGCTGAACATGAGCCAGCAGTGTATCCAGGTGACCAGGAAGGCCAATGGCATCCCTTCCTGTATCAGCAATAGTGTGTCCAGCAGGACCAGGGCAGTGATTGTACTCCTGTACTCAGCACAGGTGAGGCTGCACCTTGAGTCCTGTGTTCAGTTTTGAGTCCCTCAATACAAGAAAGACATTGAAGTGCTGGAGCACGTCCAGAGAAGGGCAATGGAGCTGGTGAAGGGGCTGGAGCACAAGTCCTATGAGGAGCAGCTGAGAGAACTGGGGTTGTTTAGCCTGAAGGGGAGACCTTACTGTGCTCTATAACTACTGAAAGGAGGTTATAGCCAGATGAGGATTGGTCTCTTCTCCCAGGTAACAAGCAATAAGACAAGAAGAAAAGGCCTCATGTCACACGAGGGGAGGTTTAGTTTGGATATCAGGAAAAATTTCTTCACCAAAAAGGTTGTCAAGCATTGGAACAGGCTGCCCAGGGAAGTGGTGGAGCAACCATCCCTGAAGGTATTTAAAAGGTGCGTAGATGTGGCACCGAGGCACATGGTTTAGTGGTGGACTTACAGTACTGGATTAACAGTTGGAATCAATGATTTTAAGAGTTCATTCCCATCATAAATGATTCTGTGATTCTATAGCAAGCCAAAGCACAGCCGTGGTTACTTCAGCCTGTCCACAGAGCTCTGTAAGTAGATTTTGATGGGTGACTGCACTCTTCCTGAGTCCTAAGAAAACACTTTTATGAGTACACTGTTCCTAACATATAAAATATTCAAAATAAAATAAATAAAAAGAAAAGTCTACAGAAGGACAACTTTTTGAGCTATTCTATCTCTGCACCAAAAAGTGGCCAGGCACACTGAAAAACATGGACTTGGCTGCAGCTGTCATATGCTAGTTCTTTAACCTTGTTAATGATGGTCTAGTGAAGCTATTAATTTGAGCCATGAACAACTTCACTCTGACTGAGTCATCTTCTGAGAGGAAAGCAGTGAAGTTGTCTTGAAGAGACAGGAAAGAAAAAGGTCTCACAGCTGATGTCATTCATGGTTTCTAAGAGACCAGTCAGAATGTGTGGCTTAAAATAATTTGATTAAATTGGAAGGTTGTATCTTATCATGGCAGTGACCAATCAAGATCTTGTAAGATTTTCTTCTCCCATAGCATTACTTTGCACTCCCATTTTCAGCCTGTTGCAATTGGGATTATATAAAGCCTAATTTATTTTTTTTTCCTGTTGTCATGGAAGCACACAGAATTTCACAGTCCTCAGGATAGCCTTTATAGATATTGGGTACTCACACAGTTATGATGAATCCATGTGTATCTCCTTACAGGGAGGACTTTGAATTGAAACATATTGCACAGGAATGAAGATGTTGCACAAAAGTGCTATTTTCCCTGAATGTACAATTATAACCGTGGTAAGAACCCCCTTGTCCTCCAGAAGTCATCTAATATATATTAAGACCTTGATTTTTATGTGAACTTTCAGCAAATCCTAGATAATAAACAGTTATGAAGATAAAGAATTATTATCTCATTTGCTTAATTTCATAAGTAGTAGGCTACCACGAGGTCTTTTTTTATACCAGTATATCTACTGGACTTCAGGTGCCAGTGACTACTATAACTGGAGATGAGTGAAGCTGACCCTTTAACGTTTAGTAAAAAGTAGCAGCATCAATCTTTGTTGTTAGATATTATCTTTCAGGTAAGGGTTAGAGCTAGACAAATTCATAAGACAGCAGTTCCTTTTAAGAAGTTTCTGGAGAATGGATCAGTCACTGATATCTTCATAATGAACTAAAAATTTCCTACACCACAGCAGGTCAAAGGACCAAAGGACCACCACAGAGAACTGTTTCTTTATGAGTCTTATTTTTAATAATTTTTGCCCAATGTTGTACCAAGTTCAGTACTAACATTAGAAAACACTGAGAATTATTTATGCTATTTCTAAAAACATATTTTAGGTTTTTTTTATTTAGATATGAGACCTTAAGGAACTACATAGTCTTACTTTATCTTTAATTTCAAAATATCTGCTTTATAAATAAAATTAATTTCTCAGGAAAGAATGAAGCATTAATATCCAACAAGAAGAGGAGGAGATGGGAAGGGAGGAGAGGAGAGGAGAGAAATGTACAGATAAAAAATTCTGCTTTTAGCCAAGCATGTGGAAGAAGAATCGGCAGTCAGTCAGAACTTTCCAAAGTTCACTTAGTTTTATTCACCAAGTAGTTGAACAGTGAATAAAAAATGCCAAATGATATATGCAATTCATATATCTACATAATTATATATATATACATAACTATAGTTATTTATATAGATACTTCAGAGCAAGAACTTTTAAGGCGCTATTGGATTTCAGATAAAAAAATTGTCCAATAAAGTTAGAAATGCAACTACATGGACAACCTGAGTTTGATTTTCAGAAGATCCGTTGTTATCTGTGCCAACAAATGTAATTTTTGTGAAGGTACGGGTTCTACACATTCAGAAGCTTTCATGCCTATGAACTTTCAAATAAATAGGAAAAACAGAGTTCATCCATACATGGAAATGGACAAATCTCTCTGCTGAATTGCAGCATACCATTATCCAGTGAGGACAGTCTCTCCTCATTTGTGGCATTTCTCACTCAAAATAAATTTGAATTTTATAGCAGGGAGCTGATATTCTATTCAGGACATATTGGGTCTGCCTATATCTGTCCAAAAATCAGTCTTGTCGGAAGCAAAAGAAATGGACAAAACATATAGCAGTGACATCAGCAGAAAATTCTTGAGTTGCTAGTCTTCCTGGAATCATGTTTTATTCAAATTGTTTGAAATTTTCAATATTTATTCACTATACTGCAAAAATGTTTTATCTGCCTTATTATTGCATAACACACTTATTCTGATATTCCCGTCTGTTTTAGAGTGTGTGTTTGGTTTCTCAAAGTCAATTTTGTAATGTAATTAGCCATAATGGCAAATTTACTTCATAAAAAATGGAAGAAGTAAACCCCAGAAGCCCCAGGTTAAAGGAAAGAGAAACTAAGGCTAGAACAACTAAAAATTATTTCTCTGAGAAGAAAAATGTAAAACAACAGCAGGAAAGTATTTAGTTTCCTCCAACAGTTAAAAAACATAACTAAAATACAATGGTACTGCAAAGACAAGAAACACATTTGTATGTCACTTGAAGTTTTGTTACACACCACAATGTTATTTAAATCTCAGAATTCTGTCTAAAATATTTTTTTCACTACTGATGAACTTCAATCTTTCAAGAATCAATAGAACTATTTAAAAACACTTCCTCCACTATATCCCATTACTTTCAGTGGAGTTTGGGTCAACCTGAAAGCAAGGTACTACACAATGTGAGCACCAGAGCCTGGAGTAGGTAATGATTACGTCACACTTATTAAAATATTGTTTCTGTTGTATTTTTATTTGTGAATTAATTAAATAGAAATGGAGACAATGTATGATGTTAAAACTAATTTTCATTCATGACAAAAGATAAAAGTTGAGTGCATTCTAACTGCATTTAAATTATCATTTATGACAAAGAAAGTTTGTTATGATACAGTAATATTGGTATATGTCATTAAGGAGTAGATTTTCAATTTTTACATACAGACAGGAAAGGAATTAAACAGCATTTTTTCATATTTGCAAGATAATTGTTTAGTTATAATACAATACTGAAAGAAAAGTGCACAATGCAGAATGGTCCAGTAAGTGTTGTTTTGAGGCTTCAGAGAAGACTTATATCTTTACCTGTCATACCCTTTCAACCTTAGAGGTTAAGGCAAATCTAATATCTCAAATGCCAATGTTGGCAGTAAACAATAGTAATGAACCCAGCACTTTAAGTAAATTATTTCTCATTTACGTTGCTAATACTCCTCTTCATTATAATTTCACTGCCAGTTCTAAAACAGGCAAACGTTGAGAGCAACTACTTTGCTCTTAATTACTGCTATGTCCTTATATTCTTGTTCTGGAGACTTAGTTGTAGAGATATAAAGGCAGTGTTTCCATAGCCTGCATTAGCAGTATTCATTTCTTTCTCTCCTGTTCACTTCTTTATTATCATTTTGACGCAACTGTTTCTTGACTATAATGCAAACAACCAGGAAATAGGGCACTTCATACTGTTGTAGCTGTGCTAGAGTTAATTTTCTTTGTGGTAGCTTGTATAGGGCCATTGAAATCACAGGGATGTTTTAGCCACTGCTAAGAAGCTCTTTTGCGGACTAAAGGGTTTTTCTGCTCCTCACCCCACCCTACCACTGAGGGGTCTGGGAGTGCACAGGAAGCTGGAGGGGACACAGCTGGGACAGCTGATCCCAAGTGATTATATTTCATACCATATGACATCATGCGTGGCAATAAAAACTGGGAGGGGAAGTTTGCTGGGGCTGCCATTGCTTGGGGACTGGTTGGATTTCAGACAGATGATGATTAAGTATCAGTCAGATGATGGCAAGTAATAGTCTGGTTTGGTGAGGGTTTTTTAGTGCTTTTTTTCTTTGCCTCATTGTCTTTTCTTCCCTCCTTCCCTCTTTGTTTGTGTCATGTCCTGTCCCTGTCCCACCCCTCCTTTTTTTTTATTTTATTTTAAATGTCTGTATTTGACTGTCTTTAAATCAATCCACAAATTTTCTCAGCATTGCTCAGTCTACAGTGTGATTCAGGCCTCATGCCCTTTTTTTTCCAATATTGTAGCTTGGCAAAATATGCAACATAATGATTAAGAAAAAAAATCAGAACAGAACACAGGAAAATAATAACCTACAGCTGAACCATGTAACCTGGTTTCTGTATTCCTGATGTCAAGTCTGATAACAACTGCTAACATGGATCTGTTCTTATTTGTCTTTATTCTGTAAAAGTTACTGGGCAGCATTAACGAAAGGATTTCATGCTTATTTAATGTATACTTTCACATTGCTATTAATATGCATTAATGTTATGAATATTGTTATGTATACGCTCACATTTTAGGTTCCCATTTTCAAAGCAGCAGCCTAAGTTACCTCGTAAGAGCTTAAATTTTATTTTTGCTCTCGTAATTAGTTCAAGAATTGGGCTATTTAGTTTCTGAAGATGCAAGTCGGGTGTGTTATATCCTGTTTTGGTCTCTCCCGTACAAAAACAGGTATTGATACAGTGAGGAAAGTTCAGTGAAGGGTAACCAAAATGATTATGGTACTGGAGCACTAGGTGGATGAGGAGAGACTGAACGAACTGGTTTTGTTTGGCCAGGATAATGAAGGTTTAATGATGCTTTAGCATCGTATCACCTCTAATTGATCAGTGGACTATTCTAGGACTGCCATCTTCAGGTAATGGGTAGCTACAGAGAAGACACAGCCACATTTCATAGAGGTGCACTGTGATGCAACACATATAAGTTGCAGAAAGGCAAATCTAAATTATTTTGAATTATGAATATTATATATTCTTGGTATAGATATTAAACCTTAAAAAAATCCAAGGATGGTAAAAGATTGAAGAATTTTGCCTAAGTAAGATGTGAACTCTCCACCTTGGAGATATTTAACTTGACTGAACAAAACCCTAAGCAACCTGATCTACCTTCAAGTTGGCTCTGCTTTGAGCAGAGGATTACACTAGACTTTGATGCAGAGATCCCTCTGACCCTAAATTATTCTTTGACTTTAGGGATCAGAATGACTGAGTTAAACTTTCAGAGGTGGAACTTTTGAGAATACTTGTATTTTCTGAGCTCAGACTACTTATAGTGTCTTTTTTTGTTACAGACTTGATCACTTTCCAACACAAAACAATTTCCTGGTATAACCCTCATATTAAACTCTCACAGTTTCAGCATGTGATACTGCAGATGAAGCAGCAATTATGATTAAATTAACTGGTTATAGGAGAATTTGCTTTTTGGGCAGTAATGCCAGACTAGCGTCTCTATACTGGAACTGTCTTGTCATGTTTCTATTCTGCTCACAGGAAATGAGTTCATTGGACTACATTGAAGGACAGATGATGGACCAGGGGGCTGAGTTATATTTATTCTTTATGTTTCTTCAGTCTTCTGTTTCCTCCTCAGAACAGAATGGGGGAGACAAACCAGAAGTTGTTGGCAGTAAATCAAAGAGTGAGTTGGAGTTTTAACAAATTTCTTGCTCTGTCATTTTGAAAAGCTGACCATATTTTTCAAACAGTCAAGAGGGGCACGGTATTGTTGTTCAGCATTCAGGAAGTTATAACTGAGGGAAAGAAGTCATGTTTCTTGGAGATTACCTCAGTTTCAGTACTGATGCTCCCCTACAAGGAATGGTGACATGAATGTTTTACAAATGATTTTTAAAATGGGTATTTCTAGACTTTATAAATCTTAAGAGTCACTGTCATTCTCCTGGTATGGTCTAGACCAATATGTTCTTTGCATAAATTACACAAAGTATTGGAATAATGAAGCTTGGAACAAATGTTTTAGTTTGACTCTGAATGAGTTGCAATTGGAACTCATGTGAGTTTAAGTTATATAGAACTCCCTAGGTCTACCATGAATTAAAAATTATTCCCAAATGCAGCTTGTTGGTTCTGTCATAAGTACTGCTTTTTTTAGGGTCAAAACTTCTATAGAAAATACTATTGTTTGGTGCAATAGGGAAAATGGGTAAAAAAAAAGTGAGTTTTAAGGTGATATACAATGCTTTCTTAGTGTCTCAAGGGAAAAGTATAAACTAAAGGGTAAAAATATGCAGAAAATTTGAGTACTTATCTTCTGAATCTTTTATTGTTAAGAACTTTCTGGATGAGCACAGTGCAACAAAGAGCCAGGATACTGTAGTGCTGGTAACTCCTTAGTCTTGCATCAACAAAGATGAAACACAGACGTTTAGTTGCACAGAATGGGATCTGATGGCATTATGTTTAAAATTACTGCCTAACTCTTCTTATCACTATATGCCATACCATCTTATAAAGATTCTCAGTGTCATTATTCCCCCTTTAAAAACAGAAGAACAGACAAGTTAAAAGACAGTGGTTAAGATTAAGTGTAAAACTAGAAACAAAGGTATCTGAAATCCACAACCACTGCTCTTCTGATTAGGAAATTCTGTGATTTTACAGGGTTTTTTTACAGTTTTACAGTTATTAGACATCTCTTCCTTCACTGAAACCATTTTCAGCAAAAGAATAAGGGTGGGACAAAGGAAAACTAAGTACACTTTCATTTTTATGTCATACATTTTTTAATGAGTAGCAACAGTGCCAAAATAAAATTCTAAAGAAGACAGGAGAAAACCAATTTAATATAAAAATCAAACTTGGGTGACAAACCATGGGTCCATTTAATTAATCTAACTTTCAAATCACCTTCTCTCCAGGATATCTAAATCCAATCCACAATAATCAATTCCAGGGTGAACACCTCATATTTCACACCATTAAAATTCAGCACAATAGCATGTTTCTTATCTTTTGAAGAAATAGAGCTGTTATACTCATCAATATGCATCTCCAAGGGCAAAGGGTTTTCATGTTGGTTTAAGCAACAGGTCTTTCACAGCATTAATGAGATGAAGATGAAAAAGAATGCTTTATAGTCATTGTGGGATATGGTGTTAAAACGTAAATATCTATAGAAAGTGTTTCATTAGTTCTCTAGATTTACATTTTCCTACTTAAAAAGGCACTTTAAACCATGCAATTTTTAAAGCTTGCAATTAAAAAAAAAATCACCTTTAATAATATCCCCACAATATCTAAAGTCTTGATTTAGATCAAGGTCCTAGTGGGTTAGACTGAGTCAAGGAGTCACTAACAAAGATGTGTTTGAGGAATATTGCTATATGTCCTTTCTCTTAATCTTTCTTTATATAATAAAAATAATTTATTGTTACAAAGAAACATTTTCAGCCAGTGTGACTTCATCTGTTACAAGCTCTCTGTGAAACTCTAGTTTCTCTCTAGTGATCTCTCTTTTGCTGACTGGATACACAGGATGTGATAAGGCATTTATTTTCTGTCCCTGGATTCTTTACTTTGCTGAGAGCAACTGTGGCAAACCAAAGCAACTTCTCTACAGCTGCCTCAAGGCTATGCTTAAAGGTGGTATACTGCCAAGAACAAAAATATTCAGAAATACTTCAGAGGCACTACCTTTGTAGATACAGAAAGAACATAGTTCAGTATCCAGACAGTGCCTTTCCCCCTTCCCTTACATGTAGATATCAACTAAGTCATTCTGAAGGTAGACTGAAGGATTGCCTCTTGGGTTTAGACCTGCAACAAACTGAAGGTTCCTTTTCCTCATAGGGTAACCAGTCTAAACAAAACCACGGTGTTTACTTCCTTTGATCACAGACATTCTTTGAAAGGATATCCATTGTCCTCATTTATTTCTCAATTATTTGACATCCTGCCTTTCTGCATTTTAAACCCTCCCTAGGAATTTTTTTTCTGTGTCTCAAAAGTTTTTTTCCTCTCTCACTGGGTGGAATCACATGAAGATTCCTTATGTATTCAAAGCAGTCACTAACAAAAGGTAATTTTGCAAAAAGCCATTTCACTGCCTAAATAACATATGATTCCTTCTTAGAATATCTCAATTTCTCCTCCATATTATCATTATGCATGGGAATTACAGTCCATCCTCAGTGTAGTTTTAGAAAGACTGGACATCCCTCCAGGGAGACCTTTTTCCTTTGGTGGACGTTGACTGACCTGTCTTGTGCAACCGTGGCAGGTCAAAGAAACACAGTTTGAAGAAAATGAGAAATTAATGTAGTTTCCAAGAGAGAAAAGGGATATTACAAGCTGGATTCTTCTTCTTGCTGAAGCAAATGCACACTACAGTATTTGGAAACGCATGGATTCTCAGGTTTAGTACTTAGTCTTAAAAGGCAACTGCCACTCCAGAGAACATGAATCATCACGAGCAGGAGACTCCCTTTCTGTCTAGAAAAGAAGAAAATATAAAGGGGCTTCTATTTAAGATAGGACCACCTGAATTTAACTTTTACAGTTTCAGCTGCAATAGCCCTGATTCTGAGGAAGAAGATAGTTAGCAATAGTGGGCTTTGAGAACGTTAGGAGAACATTTGGAAAAGTTTGATAATCCTTTTGTCCCTAGATACTCACATTTCAAGTCCAAGTCTTCTCACAGTCTTGTTTTTAACAGATCAGACCCTATTTGCCATAGTTTCATTTCCTCAAGAAACTAAGCTTTTCACTACTTCCCAAGTAGAATAATTACATTTTTTTTTCAATTCTCAAGAGCCATCATCCTGGATTATATAGCACAGTGAGGAGCCACTCCAAGTTAAATACCAGCCAGCAAAACTTCAAAAAAATTCAGTCACTCAGTGGTGACAGCTGAGAATGATTTTCAATACTGGATATAGGAAACAGAATGATAACAAAAGGGCATGAGACAAGAGTTATGATACCAGTAAACCGCAACAACAAAATAGTTTTTACACTTCTCCTCAGACCAATTCATACTTGTCCGTTCTGTTCCTATTCTGCCTCAAGAGCAGTCTCTCATCCTGTATTAAAGCTTTTTTGCTAAGCGTCAGTTTATTTTTCCCCTTATTACGGTCACAGTCATGGAACTGACTACTATTTCAGCAAGACAGTTTGCTATGCCTGGAGATGCCCAGACAACCTGTTCACAGTTTAATATCCAACCCCTCCAGCAAGCGTTCCTGTACAACCTTTTGGGAGCCATCATAGACTTTACCTTTAAAGGATGAGGGCATAACATATCTTGGTTGAGGTTTCTGTGAGAGCGACTGTGAGAGAGACTTTTGCTCAGAAGAAAACTGGTTAAAAAAGAAGGAAAGATTTAGATATTTTGTCAATATCTAAATATCTGCTCTAAACACTGAAGATTTAATGGAACAGAAAATAGGTACCTTCAGATCAGGAGGTGAGTCCAAAGGAATTTTAGTCATTACCTCTTTAAAAGAAGCCAGCTATTTTCTTGTTCTTTTTTCCTTCTCTTCAATGGTGTTTCAAGGATCACCTGTAATTCTAATTCTTCTGGGGTGTTTTAATTCTTCTAACATCTTCTAGAGGGAATACATGGTAGGACGCAAACACTCAAGAAAAGAATTTTAGGGGTAACTCCATGACACCTAGCAAGGAAGAACTTGTCAGGGATGTGGTAGTTGATGACACCCTTGGTGGTAGGGGCCATCAAGCAGCAGAGATGAAGAATGCAGTGGGAAAATCAAGTAGCAGAGTGCAGTCCTTGTGGCATCTTGTGACATCTAACGGGAAGGCATCTCTCCGGCTAAGGCAGAGTAGTGCAGGGTGTCTTCTGGTAATGCCATACCCAGATTTGACCATTGCTGTTTCCACTCTGAGGACTCTGATTCCCTGATACAAATTTTTATACTGCGTTTCCATCTGACACTTCCATTTTTTGGAAAAGTTTCTTTGTAATTTCCAAGTTACTATTTAATGATAATCTCACTGTCTTTAATGGGATCTATTTGGGGCAAATGCTGTCCAGGCAGTCTTGTGCATTGATAAATACAAATAGATGCGCAAAATTTACACTCACATTCTTGCTTTCTGATTTGATGTACATTTCTCATCACACAGAAACATACCCTCCTTCTAACTTTTCCTTGCCTTTCACTGAAGATCTACCAGAAATTTTTATTTGAAATTCAGTAGTTATTTGGAGATAAAGGAAAGTGTAAATTTAATTATTGTTTAAAAATGTAAATTTCAGTAATCATAATACATCAAAATAATCAGAATATTTTCAAAGGATTTCACACTTCAAGTCACCTTTTGAAATCCAGAATGCCTTATATTCAAAAACTGTGAACAGCCTTACTGTCTCAACGTGAACATCAAAATTTAAAGAGCAATTCTGTTGATTTCTAAATAATTTTTTCATAGCCACAGCAGGGACTAAGCCAGGAAAAAAAAAAATAAAAGGTGTTTGGACCTGCACTTCCAATTTCTCCCTTGGAGCACACTGATTTTTCTTGCTCTTTTTCCTACACTCATACTTGTCACTTAAAGTTTGTGTTTCAGCTTCCTCTTCTACAAGAAGAAAATATTTATGGGTTTAGCTTCCTTTACCTGAGTGTGTTTCATATCTATATCCTCAGAATGGAGAAAACACTGCTGTGCTGACAGAAAAATATGCAAGATTTGCAATTATCAAGCTTAAGACAGACTGTTGATGTAGATCTCTGCAGAAAGAACTCTATTAAACAATTGTAAATAAAAGTAAATTTATGCTCCATCAAGAAGGGTTATGTAGATTCTTCTCCAAGTTTGGAACTGTGTGAATAATGTCTACACAGTGAGTTATATCATAACTTAGATTTAATTCAAAATAATAAAGTTCTTTTTTGTGTGACAGTTCCTCAGTTTTAGGGAGACTATTTCAAGTAGCATTCTGTTCAAAAACAACAAAAGCAGCAGAAATATTAAAAAGTTCTTAGAATACAATTAACCTTTTGGAGAAGATGCTTTAGAACGTCAGTAAAACTGATATGGAATTATCTGTAACTACTCTCAGATAATCAAGCTATAATCCATTTTATTAAGAGGAAACCCCATAAACTGAATTAATATTTTCAAGAAAATTATGAAAAAAAATATGACTTTTACTTTGGTTTTGATACCTAAAATATATGTTCTGGGAATAAAAGTGCATTTTCAACTTTCATAGGCATTATAGGGAGGTATTTATCTGCCTCTAGAATGCCATCCATGAAAATGAGATGTTTTTTCATGGTCAAAATGTAAAAGGATACTTTTTCCAATCTTATTCCTATTGATTCTATTGGAAACAGATCACCAAGGCATCAGTTTAGTGCTACGAAACCACACAAATGTATTTTGTCAGTAGTAGTTAATTTGGTCTCGAAACACTACAAACAGCCTGTAGAGGTGAGATACTCTCTGATGTGTGCTTAGAAACAAACATCTTACATTGGCAATACAATAGATCTAAACTGTCTCTAAGTTGTGGCCAGGGTTAAAAAAATTACGCAAAAATAACTGCTAGTCTTTGGATGTAAACACAGCAAGGAAAGCAAATTACATGCTTCAAATCCCATGAAAGTCTTCATTACAAGACTAGTTATACATGCAGAAAAACACCAATTTTAGACTTTTTTCCTTTAAAAGAAGAATTTAGTCTTTCAAAGCCAAAGTCATTCCAGAAAGATGTTTTATATATTATATGTCAAGAATTAATAAAACTACTTGTTTTTATGTGAACATGTGTCATACTTTTAATGATAATGCTGCAGGTAACTACTTCTATAAAAAATTACCAAAGCGGCAATTTTTCAGTACTGGAACCTTCACATGAATTTGCTAATACAGAATTCTTAGGGTGTGAATGTGAATTTGTACTAAGTGTAGCTGCACTGCCAATTGAAAAAATTGTGAGTAAAATTTATGTATTAATGTTTCCTGATAAGTATAAATGAACATTTAGTTTCTTCCCTCTCTGGCAAAAAACAAACAAACAAACAAAAAAAGGCATTGGAACCAGAGGTCCTCCAACAGAAATCAGTGCTTTTACAACATCAGAATTTTCTCACAGGAATTTTCTTAGAGGAAATTAAAAAAAAAACAACCATAAAACCCCAGGGAGTTTCCTTTTTCATTGGGACATTTAAACAGTTTCTAATGTTTTGGGAAGAAAAAAGAATTCTCTGCCTTTTGAATGTACTTTTGAGCACAGCCTGGGATACTTACTGACTTCTAGTCATGATTCAAAACATATTCCTCTTTTTCTTTAAAAGCAACTGGTTAAAAACAAATCTGACAGCACAAAATCATCTTAATTTTTTGGGGGGGTAAATGTAATAGTCATTCAATTCAACAATTATACAATAGGCATTTCCTTACTTCTAGTTTAAATCAGTAGGAACTGTGGCTGCACAAAACCGGCATCAGATGCTTAACTGTGTTCGAAAGGACTTTATGTTTATTAATTACAGACTGCAAGCATTAGTATGAAGCTAAAAGGCATTATTTATGATTTGTAACAGCACAATTAAAACAGAACAATGATAACAGTAAGTGTAAACTAAAGAACACAGTTACAGCTACACTCCTTGCCAAGGTGATCATCTCTTCTGCAGATACGTTCCACTGTGCAGTGGCAGATTGCAGCATACGAGGTGGTGCCCTGAGCCAGGAAAAGCCATGGAGAGCTCTGAGACCTGCCAGGAGCTGGCAACTTGAAGCAGATGAACCATGGGGTGGGGCAAGGGCAATGGTGGTCAGCCCTCACACTCAGTAAGAGCAGCCCTAGGCAATGCTAGTGGAATGACCAGGAGTGGCATGACCGGAGTGCGCAAACTGGGTGTTGAGAGTTTTCCCTGTTCAGTACAATTAATTTATTCTCTTACATGAAGCTTTTATCTGTATGATAATATTACACAAAAAAATTCGCTTCACACTAGGGAAAATACTCCTGAAAAATGTATATAAACTTGCAAAGATGAACGAGATATTTTAATTTTACAATTCCTTCAAACCTCTTAAATATTATGAACAAATGTTTGAGCTACAGTAATTCAGAAATGCTTGTGTTTGACTTTCAGCCAAAACCCTTTGAAACCCAAGTTTTTCCAAAATGCCAAGCTTAAAATTGCACCTGTAAAAGCTCATGGTGGTCCCTGTTTTTTTATTTGTAATGGTTGCTTAAAAAATATTAAAAATTGCTAATTCATCACAGCTTTGGGGAATGGTGATTTCATTTGTTGGTTTTAGCTTCTTTGATTCTCATTATTTATTTTTTAAAGCAACATTTTAATTGCTAGTGTAAGAAAAGTTGCCTGCCTCTGTAACAGGAAAAAAGATTATATAAATATTTTTATCTGTTACAATAAATTGCAGAATACCATGATGCTAATTTTGAACTAGATGTATTATATTAAGTAACGACAAAAAGATTTGGTAGTCAATTAGAACAAATGCTCAAATTTGAATAAATCATTTACCGGCTTATAAAATCCTACTGTTCTTCTTTGTGTAGACTTCAGCAGTTATTATTTTAACATCATGTCTCACAAACAATTTAAGTTCAACTAAATATACGCACACAATAGAGCGAAAGCCAACTGTATATTCCACAGAATTAGGTTGTTAAAAACAAATTGTTGCTGCTGTCATTTATGCAAGATAATCAATAATGAACACAGTTTGAAAACAACATGGAGACTTATGGGAATGATTTAAAGAATAATTAGTCTTATTTTTAGATAGATAAACTTGGGGCAGTAGTTTTAAAGTGGCTTCTGAAAAAGTCTATAAAAAGCAAGTGGCAAAGCTATCTATATAACCCAGCAATTCTGCCATCATTGTTCTGTCCATTGCTTTCTGCTCTTCAGTAATTTATGTCCTATTACCCGGCCTAGAGATAGAGCTGAAGTGTGAATGTTTTTTTAGAGCGTGGCCTTAAATCCCTGCTGCATAGGGGAGGACATAGATGACCCCATAGATGGGTCAGGAATTACGTAGCTCCTGCTTCAGTGTACACTGTGGGATGCAGGCACGCTGCTCTACTCTCATCAACCTGCTGTCTACTGCTCCTCTAACCTTCCCACGTCCATTAGAGAACGGGAGGTAAATAATGCAGAAAACTAATTTAGAATGTAAAAAACCCACCTGCAGCACCAGGTATTCGGGAGTGTGCTGGCAAAGGGTAAGAAAGAGCAGGAATTACAAAATTACTACAGTAGGTGCATTAGTATTTTTCTTTCAGAACAACAACAACTAAAGAGGGCACTGCTCCTTTCAGTGTCCATCAAATAAACTGAGATGTTAAAATCGATATGAGTCCTAAAAATACTTTTTAAATTTCTGCTTACAATGTTATTTAATGTTATTTGAGTTTCTACCTATATCAAGTATCAGGTCAAAGGTTTGGAGGCTGTCAGGACCAACTGAAAAAAATCCCTCCTACTAAAAACTAGAGTTGCAATTTCCTCCTATTCCTATGTCAAGGCTTTTTCTGAAAATGAGCTTCCATGAGAACTCCTGAATTTACAGTAAAAAGGAATCTTCAAGCAAGGAAGATTTTCAGATGTAAATCTTGTGTCAGAAGTCTCTGTACATTTCACCTTTATCTTTCCTTCACTCATGTTACAAGAAGTACCTAATTACCAAATAACAGTCATTTACTTGCCTTATAGTGGGGGGAAAAAAGGAGAATATGTACCAGAGATGTCTCAAATTATTTGACTGAAATTGACCATTCTTCTGAAGGAAAGATAAATTTACTGAGATGGTTAGTCTGATAAATAAATTTTACAGGAAAATCTTTATCTACTCTCCTTTCTGGAGGGAAAATGCTTGTATATGGGTTTCTTTGTGATTATTGATATATTTAAACACAAAGATCATAGTTGGAGGTCAATGTACAACCTACTTAATACTAGTAAATTGATGATTTTTACGGAGCTTTTATTTGCAAATGTGATTACTGCCAATGACAAAAACAATCAAAAGTCCTTTACAATTCAGTATTCTCCAACTGACAGGCACAGGGAAAGACACTCACTTCTCCTTTCCCCCCACCCCCACAAACAGAAGAATAGAAAAACCAATTATTGGCCAAGAAAATCTATAAAGTACAAAGAATGTGCATATTAAAATGAAGAGAAGGGAAGGAATGAATGAGGGAAGGGAAAAAAGGAGGGAAACTGGAGGAAGGGGAGGAAAGGAAGGACAGCAAGAGAGGGAGGAAATGAAGAAGGAAGAAAAGGAGGAAGGAGAGAAAGAGGAAGGGAGGGGAAATGACTAAAATTATGTAAAGTTATGATACAATGCAAAATA
Organism: Oxyruncus cristatus; assembly: GCA_013399855.1. NCBI lineage: Eukaryota > Metazoa > Chordata > Aves > Passeriformes > Cotingidae > Oxyruncus > Oxyruncus cristatus. Next base: position 233,865 of record VXAY01003232.1, on the reverse strand, counting down.
AGGTATAGATACTACTAGCTAAAATATATCCAATATATCTGCCACTCATGGTCAGAGACTTTAATGTAAATGCAGAAACAAGAAAATATTGTTGACCTATATCTTGATCTTTCTAATTATTTGTCCAGAACACAAATAAGATTGTCTGTAATTATTTTATTTTCACTAGTTAATTTTAGTTCTACAGCAGATGCCTTCTGAGAAGAAGCTTTTGATCTTGCTTTCTATTAGACAAATAATAATGGAAATGTAAGAACTCAACATTTTAAGGTATTGCAACAGCTCCATCTGGCTTAAACAATGTCTATCACCTCAGGAGAAGTCCTCTATCAGCCAGCGTGACTACCCTCATTGTACAGAAGTTCAATCAAGCATTTATCCTATCCACATCTAGCTAACATCACATTTTAAGTGTCTAACCTATTTTTGTGCAGCAGACGTTCCCATGCGATAACTCCGAAAAAAAACCAAAAAGAAGACATCCCACCCTTCTTTATTCCAGTTAGAATTGAGAGGTAGCTTTTGTATACTGTTTTCTTTTGATGGGGTAGTGGGGGCCAGGACAATGGAGATGGTGAAGTTGAAGGTGATGGTGATGGAAGGTGAAAGACTTGGTTAGGAAGAACTCCAGAAGGAGTTCCGGCAGTAGAACAGAATACCACCAGCTAACAGAGGCAGGAGGAGAGTGCACCTAATAGTGGCTCTTGCTGATATTTCCACTGGGTCAAGCATGCCTCAGATGTATAGCTCAGTCCTATACTTTTTCCAATCCTCCAGATTCTCAGCATGGTTCTCAGCTTGGGTGATATTCATATACAGCAAAGGCTGAGATCATGGTTGATATCACAAGGAAATGGAAAAGCTTGGAAATAGGGTCAAACGCAACACAGTATTTAATAGAAGAGAGACATAGGACTTGTGAATAAGTAAAGATATCAGAAAATGGATGGTCAAAAAATCCATATGAAATAGTGTTCTATGCAGGTTGTTAATGATCTGTACACCTCGATATGAAAGTAAATTTATGCAGGAAAACGTTCTATCAAGCTGCTTATAAGTTTCAAAGAGAAAAGGGTGTTAACAGGAAGCCAAAAAATTCAACGACATGCATGGAAAATGAGACAAACGGTGTGGTATATTTGGAAAGAAGAGATCAAATACGCACATTTCTCTCTTACACTTGAAAAAAAAAAGTAAAAATATAAAGAATAATGATTCCTTGGAAAATACCTCGTATTCACAGCTACAAGGAGTAGCAAGTGGCAAGAAAACATATCTGAGATTTTGCTTATTTCAACATATGTGTTCTTTGCTTTTTTTTTTTTTTCTTTCAGGGTCTGGTACTTCAAACTACACTTTTAAGACACCAGAGCCTCAGTAGGTACTCTGTTTTCAAAGTCCTCACTTCCAGCACCTCTTTTGTCTCTAAAGATCTAAAAATCATCTATTTTACAACTGAGGCATAAAATGTATCCATTTTCTCTCTATCTCTATCTAGCCTAACATTTAAAGATTCAAAGTGGGACAGCTTGAAGAAAAGTTGCAAACAATTTAATTTTGGAATGTGTAGTACTGTACTACCCTGAGCTAGAAATGTTGTAGGTTCACTATGCGTTTTGACGCAGGAGGTATGCAAGAACAGGTATATTTAGCTGATCTATTATTTTTGCTCCATAGTTGATCTATATTGTTATTAGTTGGCTAAATAGCTCTTCTCTTATGTCCAGATTAGGCACCACCTTCAAAAGAGAGGGAGAATCTATACTTGGGAACCTTGGGGGTGGGATACTTAGATCCTGATAGAAGGTAAGACTAAGACATCTCTATTTGAGAGAAGTGATTGGCAGCTTTATAATATAGTCTTAAACACATGTAAAGCAGTGGAGTGGGTGGTGGGATGGCAGTAATCAGCATTACTGTGATTAACTCATTTTTTGATGTAATATGTTATGAAAGCAATGGATTATACTTCACTACTCAGTTGCTTGGGTTTAGACTTTTTTTCAATTTTGTATGAGGAACAGATCAAAGCTTTAATTCATTATAGCTGGATATTTTGTACAACACCTGATACATTGCACACTTTGGTAAACAGAAAGCCTTTTTTTAGCACCTTAGATCTGATGAATCTAACATATTCACTGGTAAAACTAGCGGTGAAAATTTCAGGCCCTGTAAGCACCAACTTTTCTCTTTGCTGCTCTGCCGGCATTGACTGCAAACTCTCACCAGTCAGAAGAGAGGAACTCGTGTGGCAGCCCCAGGCAACCACTTCCCACCAGTGCAGCTTTGCACTGCTGCACCAAGACAACAGGAGTTACCTCTTGGAACTCTGACAGAGTGGCAAGGCAAACATCCGACACTGTAACACGTAAACTTTGTTTAAGACAGTAATGTCTACACCACAGACTTCCCATATCAGACTGGTAAATTAACTGACAGGGTGACAAAATTCATTCCTTTATAAGACCAGCTGCTAACTATGTGGTTGCTACCTCAGCTTATTAAGTTCTACAACACTAATACTAGTATTTCACATTCATGAAAAGAAAGGCATCTAAAGATATATGTTTCCATGAGTATACTTTTGAATCAAAAGGGAAAATTATGGAGAAAAACCCATTAGTTGAGAATGGCTGTAGGACTGAGCTTCTCATTTCCAGACTACAGAATTACTTGAGCAGCACGTCTAGGCAAGACAGCAATATAGATGTTTTGAAACAGAAAGTTACAGCAGAGTTAAAGACAGAATTATTAATTTATCTTGAATTCAGTTATATTGCTAAAAAGCACTTTACTCAAATACAACTTAATGAGCAATATCCAATGATGCACTTTAATAGTAACATCTATGAAACCCTTTAAGTAATCCATCTGTCTTTGGCATTACACCCTGGTACTGTACTGTTGCGTTAGCGTTTGAATATAATGGCATAATACATCTTTTCATTCTATTTTGTAGCACTTGTGGTGCACCAGCACAGATTCATGTCAAAAGGAGTTTAGTTTCTTTATCGTGTTTCTTAGAAGGGCATGTATATTATATACACAAGTTCAGGAAAAGCAGACCCCTATGAGTATATCCAAACCACACATAGCAAGCCTGAGCCTTTGAGAGATGAGAGATTAATAGCCAAGTATACTTTCCAAGATGTAATGAATCTAGAAAGAAACATTACCTACTAATAGCTAGTGTTAGATTCCACACACAGATTACACATTTCTATAGTGCGTCTTGGCTCTTGAAGGCAGAAACCTTTTCCTGTAGATAAAATAGTCGAGTGTACTGTGTTTTACTGCTCTGTGGCTAATGTGCATGGCTCACATGGGCTGCCATTTCTGTCTCCTTCAAAACCAAAAATCAAATATGCAAAGAACCACAGAAGAGAATAAAGACTGGGCTGGAAGATTAATTTGTATGTGGATTCACACTATTTGGAAAAGAATTTCTTAGTACTTTGAATTCCTGCATTCTGTGCAGTTGCATTACCAGAAAGCATTCAGCTGAGGATCTTGAATTCCTGTTTCATGGATTGTGATTTTAGCCATTCAGCTTTTAAGTGGAACTAGGCCTACTGAACTGTTCGTGGAAAAACAGATAATCAGTCCACAGGTGTTTTCAGGATCCAGATACTGGGCATGGCAGATGTAGAAGCTCTGGCAGGATGCTCTGTGACTTTTCACTGGAATTTTGTGGAAATTTGGAAGTTTCACAGATACTCTGCATATAGCTGATATTATCTTGAAAATCACCAAGGGCAGAGAAATGAACCTCAATTCTTCCTTCAGTGGGAAACATGTGGCCAAAGAGCTATTTTAAAATGACTACACATGTGGAAATAAAACAAAATTGTCTTTCTGACTTTGAGGGAGAAATGCTGCATCACACCTAAAAGCACAAGACATAGAGAAATAAACAGTGAAGTTAATTAATCTTTTAGTCGAGAAACAGGCCAGGATGAAAGTCTTATATTGCTTTAGCAATAAATGCAAAGTGATTGCTAGAGCTCTATTGGTTGAGTGAAAACCTCAAGGACCTAGCTCTCCCCTAATTGTCCAAGGCATCGTGGTGACTAGCAGAAATATCCTCTTTGAAGACCAGACAAAGCAAGGACAAGAAGTATCTATGAAAGGTTTGTTGAATACCAAAAACCTGCTGTTACATGATAGTTGCCCGAGAAAAAGAATATACCCTCTGTTTCATAGTATTCTTTTAGCTGTCATCATCAGAAAAACGGCACCAGAGGGAAGGGCCAGGCATAAACTAACGGGTATAACTGGGTATGTTGATCTGTACCCATACATAGAATCACAGAATATGCCAAGTTGGAAGGGACCCACAAGGGTCATTGAGTCCAACCCTAAGCCCTGCACAGGACCATCCCCAAGAGTCACATCATGGGCCTGAGAGTATCTCAGTGATTGATGCCATTGTTTCTACTTGAGATGTGTCTGGAAACTGTAATATCAAATGGCTCAACTCCAGGCAGATTCCACTGGCAGGCAGAGAGGACTGGATGGGACAAACGAAGGAGTACCTATTCATTTATGACAATTTATTTTTTTCACAGAGGAGGTAGACTAGAGATCCTGGTAGGGTTTTGAAATACCCTATTCGTGCAATTGCATTCATCTCCTTTTTGAGTCTAGAAAGAGACTTCATCCTCCATGGAAATCCTGTCCTTAAAGTCCTTTAGGATGACCCAAAAAACTCAGGCTAAGAGAACTGTACTGATTGTGGGCAGAAGCCCTTTAACTTGGCTGTAGGATTCCTGATCCCTGTACCCAGAACCAAAGAGAGGAAGAGGGAAACTGGACTGATGCACCATATGACCTTTAAGAAAAGGCAGACACTCTCTTGACCTCTGCCCGCTGGTGCTGATGTGTGGTTAGACATCATTATAAGGAGCTAGAGGACAAGACATGCTCTGGCCCTCTGGCACTGGACAGGTATGTCACAGACATGATCCAGGAAAGGTATAAGGGTGAATATCTTGCCAGTGAAAGAACCAGATATTCTTTGATAGTGCCAAATCCTGCCCTAAGCTGGTAGCTTTATTTACTCCAGCTTCTGTATAGATGTGAGGTCAGCTGACACTACCTAATAATGATATTGGCATGTGTTTTGCTGATTAAATCAACTCAGCCAAGAGGAAAAGAAGTCTTTAAAATCTGACAACATGCTGACCATATTCTTCAATTGTCAGTGCTTTCTGTTTCCCCTGTCTTTCTTGTAGGAGCTTCCCTAAGACATCACGTGTCTGGGGCTGATCATTAAAATGACATATTTTTTTTTTCTTTTTTTTTTTTGTTCTATTTAAACTTTGTTTGTGGGTATACATATCCCTTATTACACAGAGGAATAAGAAAAATAATCATAAAATAGCACAGGTTTCTAACAAGGTGTCTGTAAAATGTCCTAATATTTTTTGTTTTGGATATAGCAAGCATATTATTAGTAATTTTTAGATTCTAATATCCAATAATTGAAATAATTGCAGATTAAAAATAAAGCACTTGGCTTTACTTGTGACTTATATTTTTGTGAATACTTACAAAACCACTACTAATAATAGAAATTGTAGACTATGAATTAGTAAGGGTTAATTATATGCCTATATATATGTTTTATACAAAACAAAAGAATGTTTCCCTTAAAAAAAGCTGTTGCAATTAACATAGAATTGATTATTAAATCAATTGCTCAAGCAATGTTTCAATTTCTGTTGGATAAAACATTTAAAAAATTGACTGCCTTGCTCCAAGTGCCTTTGGGCTGGCTGCAAGGAGAAGAAACCATATCAGCATACTGTATGAATGTAGAGGGGGTTTTATGTAAAATAAATGGAAATGGAAATCAATTGAAAAGTGATTACAAAAGAAATATACAATAAAGAAAATTGACAAACTGGTTAAAAATATAAAGTGCTAATTGAAACATTGGCTGCTATAAAATATTTGCTCATACACTTTGAATATGTACCACTGAGAAAAAGGCATTGCTTTTCTCAGAAATCCATACATTTCAGAGACAATTTGTAGCTAAATAGAGTCAGTTGAAAAATACAAATAGTTATTTTTAGAATAAAACTGCTTTTAATTTTATGTTAGCTACTTTCTGATGAAGTGTGTGTTTTGTTAAGATGAATTCAGTTTGTAATTCTGGCACTGTTTTCAGGATTAGTATTCCTTCTTGTTAGCTGACAAAATCAAATTGCACAAGAAATTTTGTAATAATTGTCATAGTTTACCCCAGTAGGTAGCTAAACATCACACAGCCACTTGCTCACTCCCCCACCAGAAGGATGGGAGAGAGAATTGGAAGGGTAAAAATGAGAAAAATTGTGGGTTGAGATAAGGATGGTTTAAGGTGGAAAGCAAAAGCTATGCACACAAGCAAAGCAGAACACGGAATTTATTCATCACTTCCCATGGACCTGCAGGTTTCAGTCAACCTCAGGAAAGCAGGACCCCATCACACATAATGATGACTTGGAAAGACAAACACCATCACCCTGAATAACCCCCTTCCTTTTTCTTCTTCCAGATTTATATACTGGGCATGGTATCAGATGGCATGGAATGTCCTTTTGGTCTTTTGGGGTCAATTGTCCTGGCTGTGTCACTTCCCAACTTCTTGCACACCCCCAAACTTCTTGCCAGTGGGATGGAGTGAGAAGAAGAAAAGGCCTTGGCTCCGTATAATCAGCGCTCAGCAGTAACTTGAACATCCCTGAGTTATCAACACAATTTCCAGCACAAAAACATTTGGAGGACACAAAGAACAGGAACAAATGGTAGTTAAAAGACCTAGAGGTTTGAGTGAAACAATATGGGAAATATTAGGTTAGTTTTAAGACCTTAAGAAGTCAAAAAGCATTGACAAAGAAAGAGATAAAAAAAGGACCATATTGTAGCAATAAAGTGCTTTGATTCATGCCACATGGAAAAAGTAGAGATTTTGAGAATTCAAACTGCTGCTGCAATCAATTGCTTGACTTTCCATTTCTTATTTCCTCGTTCCTTATCTACTCCATATAATATGACGTGAAGTGAGAATGACAGTGCTTGCCTAGTGTTTACTGTAAAGAATCACAGCAAGCTCTAACTCTTCCTCTGCATACAGGATGCCTTTTATAGCCTTTCCTCTTGAAATCTCATTCAACTCATGTCACTGAACAGATTTGTCCTTAGAAGGAATAATAAAAAAAAAAGATTTATGACATTGTGCCAAAATATTGAAGATAAAGAGATTCAAGAGCCACTGTTCTTGCAGTTATTAGCTCTCAGATCATGTCTGATATAAAAAAAAAAGGTGACTGTATACAATTGCAATAATAATCTAATGCAGAATTGTCACTGTATGTTATTAACAGCTATAGTAATGATTAAAGATGAGTGACAGGTCATTTGTCATGATGTAAAAATTCATTAGATTTCTTTTTCACTTCATACCCCTGAAAAAATTGCTCTCTGACAGACTACCTAGGAACGTAAGTACAAAACTAACACCATTTCTCTGTAATTTATTAACATGAGAAAAGTTATGGATAGTTCTTAGCAATAAGCACAGATCTGAAAAATAAAAAATACATATTGAACAATATTATCCACATTAAAGTGTCCTAGAATGACACTGTAGTAGTAATTGTACAACTAAGTAAAGTATTTGTGTACAAGTAATGAATTCCTGAAGTAGTCGAAGAACTACACACTGCGAAAAATAATTTTGTCCAGTCTCCTATATATTTCACACAACCTTCAGGGATAAAACACATGCATAACAAGTAGAACTGATAGGAATTTTTATGAATATAAGTAATAGGAGGGATAAGGGGTCTTTCCTTCTTTGTCTCTGGAGCTAAGATGACATGAACCTGCCCCACTACTCTGTAGATGAGTAATATAGGTCTTGTCTGTGAAAATAATTCCACACCTTCAGAACCTGTTAGTATGATAGAGTTGCATGCTAAAACTGCAACATATGTTCCAGAGCACCATTCCTCCAAGTTTATCACCTGTAAGATTGGAGCAGCTCAGCAACTTTCTGCATTTATATCTCCAATACATCAGACTTTTTTGAAAGCTTTTTTTTTTTTTTAATCAAAGTAATTCAAGTTTGAAGAGCTTTAGCCATACACAGCTCTTCTAGCTTGAAACTGGACAGTAACTAGGATTACAGGATTCATGTGCCTGAGATGCATATTCTCTGTACAGTACCCACTGGTTGCAGACTCTGCAACTCCAGGAGCCTTTGAAAGTCCTGAAGCCACACGTCTCAGTTTCCAGGCTTCTCCTGTAGGTCTCTGAAGCACATTTCTTCTTGCTATAAGAAGAAATGTATTAGACCATGTTGTGGTAGGGAACATCTGAAATTTTTCAACATAAAATGGGTCACAAACCCCACTAACTATTCAGTGTATTCTTCAGCATTCATTTGTGCCTCAGTTGCTGTGAGATGCATATCAAGGCCATTTACATTCACCAGAATATTAGCTTCTAAAAAACTTGGCTTGATTTTTTTTCTCCAGGTCTGTTGCTCCAGACTGTTATCCCAGAAGGTTAGTCCATAGACCAATATCCCAGATAACCTCATATCTACTCAGGAAAATTAATGTTTACAACTGTTTTTCAATTTTGAGTGCAAAAAAATTGCTTGATGTATTTAATTTCTTTTAATTTCAGTGACTAGTTGAAGTATTCTGTCTAGTTTACATAAAATGTTGAAAAAAAATCTGCTTTTGGTTTGTTTCGAATAGAAACAAAGTCGAAGATAGATCCCCAACTTTCATGGGAATTAGTTACCTTGTGTTTTATTAGCTTCTGGTAGCTAGGCATCTCAGCTGTGGTGCCGAGAGAAGTGGGAAGCAACATAGTAATGAATTTCAGGCAGCAGTAAACCTTCAAAATTGAAATGAACTTGACGCATCGGACATTTTGTTCTGTAAAAAAAAATAAATCCCGTAAATTCTGAGCACAAGTGAAGCATAAAATATTTAGTAAAGGCCATAATTTCATATCAAAGTTTCATTGTCATTTTACATGCTTTATGCAGAGTCCTTCAGAACACCTTTAAGCTCTGGAAGAGCAGTTTGCAGAACACAGAGTCGGTCTGCATAGAATACAAACAAGTTTTGAGAATATTTAAAAGAAATCTGTGATCCATAAACTGATTTTTGAACAGTTCTTGATCACTGATGTGTTATTTGTATGCTAGCAAAGATAAACAGTATTTGCATACCTTTACCACAACTAAGTTTATTATCAGTGGATGGTTTGACATTCACACATGCAGACTTTTAAACAGCAAATTATTAAGCGTAATTTATTTTTGAACCAGTTAAAAATTTACTTCCCTGAGAATATTGTAGCACAACTCTTCATAATTTCCTTTTTAGTTGAAGAAAATTGCTCCTTTATTTTGTTATGCATTGCTAGGTTCATTCTTGAGCTACTTCAGCAGATATCATTAAAGCTCCACAGATTTCATCTACGTAAATATGACGTGGTTCAGTTTGGGGGTTTTTTTTGGTATTTCACTATGAGAGGTATATTTTAAGTTACAAAGTTGCTATATGGCTTAAAGGACATAACTCTTTCTTTAAGGATTTCAACCAAGTAAGAAATAACAATAACGGAAAGAAGATTCTGCAATACGCTTCATCATTTTACCTAGCTGGAGAGGTTTTCTGTAACCTAACTTAGGCAGATAAAAACAAAATATTGGTGGTAGAAGTGCATCTGATCTATAATTATCCACAGGTAACTTGGTGCTGATCTATCATTCACTTTACTTATGCATTATTTAAAGGAGTATTTCATGTCTAGGCTTCGCGAATGAAGATTAGGGGAAAGGAGTATTTACACATTTATCTTCAAACATTCAACTTACCATGTCCCACCTATCCATTAGACCCAAGGAGCACACCAAAAATACTTAGGTCATCTAAAAAACTGATACCCCTGAAAAATCCTGCAATACTTCTACTGTTTTTGAGCAATGTGGCAGTAAGATTTATGAAAAACCTGGACACGATGAAAATGTGAGTTTGGCCTAATGCTTTAGTCTCACCTGGAAAGTATTGCAATGCATCTTGACACATTAGGGGGTTTCCCAGACTAACATCCACAGACTGCTGCTATATTATGTTTCAAAAACTTTCTTGGCGGAAGAGTCACTACTCTAGAGCAGAAAGAGAATGACCTTTATTACAGTGTGCTGCTGTGCAGCAACAGAGCAGAGGCTGTGCAGTCACCTCTCAGGCTGCTCTGGAAAAAAAAGGTTGAGAGGAAAGCAGAGGAAAGCATGAAAGATGGTAAAGATCTGGAAACAGAAACATTTTCACGTTTTGGATTTGAGGAGGAAAACAAAAATCAAGAAAATACTTGTGAAACTGTTTTTAATCTAGAAATCTGTATTTGTGAAGAAAATAACAACTCAAAGTGAAATGCTTCCTTAGAAACCCTAAGGTTTCTTGGAAACCTAGTAGTATAGGTTCAGGCTGACTAGACTCTGAACTGGTCAGCCCTTTTTAGGCTCAGACTAGGTCTTACCTGAGTTACTTTGATCACTGAAAACCTTGCTTTTTATTCTCTTTTAAAAATTATTACTGTGTTTAAATAGCACAGTGATTAATGATAAAAAACTGAGGAATTTCCATAAATTCCAAGGCATTTTATTATTTTATGCCTACATGCATGTCAAATGTTTTCATGATAATTAATATAAAACCAACATCAACTGAATCGGAGACTTACTTTTCTTCTTCTGCCAGCCCCTCCCTGCACAACCCCACCCCCAGTTTGGTCAATGAATAAGATCAAAAAGCCAAATAAATTAACAATTTTCAGACAAATTATCTATATCGATAGTGATTCATCAGCACATAATGTTAATACTTTATTGTTTTAACTCACCATAAGTAGAAAATTGTTATATTTCTTTTGGTAGACATTGTTACAGTGTTAATCAAGCTATTTTGCTGGTCACATTGATACAGTCACTTTGAAGGAAAATTATTTTCTAGACAAAAGTCTTTAATCAGTGAGACACACTAATTGAACTGTATTGTTATATGGATCTTCACTGAATCCTAGTCAGAAAAAGATTCTGAAGTAGGTTTAGCTCAGCATTTCTAGCTATGGAGCACAACAGCGATCATCCTTCGGAACATTCTCAGGTTTAAGTAAACAAAAAAAAAAAGAAAGTAAAAATTCCTGCAGGTCCCATGTTTTCCTTTTCTGAAGACAATCTGTAACCAACAACAAACTATAATTTTGTTTTTTTTTACAGAAGAAACAATACCTTTATAAATTCCTGTAATATTGGCTGGTGACAATTTAGGGAACAGCGCTCTTTCTGTTGAAGAAAAGTGTTTTGCCAAGTTTTCCAAGAATAATGCATGCCAAGAAGAAACTTTAAATTCTGAAAAGTGCAACCACTGAGGGAAACAGAAGCCATAGGCTACTGTAAAGTACTCAAGTACCAGTGTATCAATAAATAGGAGAAGGAAATATTGTGTCTCTTCACTAAAAACTTTGCAAAGGTTTGTTCTCTGCTTTTCCAGAACACAGTGCTATGTAAACATAAAAAAAAGTAGTTTAAATCAGGTGTATGTGGATCCTTTTTGCGCAAGAATAAAGCACCAGATAGTCTGAAACTAGAGATAGTCTGGTTCCTCAGTATTAAAAAACTTGATGTGGTTCTATTAAAAAGTGTTCAAACACAGCTGATATGAACAACAACCTAAAATGAAAAAACCCCAGTAACTAAGTAGTATTAGAAGCATGAAACATATTGGTGGAAACACTGATTTCCCCCCCAAAAAGTAGAGGTACCAAAGGCATTTTGACCTTCAAAATATTTTGATTTAGCAGTGTTGAATAACAAAGGGTAGCTTACGAACTAAGGTAAGATGGATAGTAGGTATGAGGAGAAATGTTTTTTCATAATTATTATTCTTGCTACCTATGCAGTCGATATCTATGAAGATTAATGTTGTCATTGCTAAGGTGGGAATATAAATCTTATATTAAGTAGCCCTCCTGGAACAATGGGTATACAAGAAAGCTGTGTTTCTATTGTGGACATCATAGACTTAACACAGGCTCTGTTTACAGGAAAAAAAAAACAAACAACAAAACAACCCAGCAAAATTATCTGAGTGATCAAGTTCCTTATTGTGACAGTCCCAAATTCCTTATCATTCAATTCTAGGATCAGTTTCTGGAAAAGACAGTGTGTCTACCACTGCCTGTTTCTGTTAGACCACACATCATCTGTCTCTGCTCTGCGAGAGGGCTGGTACTCAAGTGCCAGGCTGTTGCTGTCTACACTGTGTGCTGCTGCGCTCCTTGCCTGTGAGGGTCTGAAAGGACTTGTAAGAATGGTGCCGTACTGTGCATCCTTGGAACTGACTTTAAGAGGCAGAACAGTCAACATTGCAAAAGATGTGGCAGTCTCCACCTTCCACACTCCTCTGGCCTCACCAGGCTTCACTCCTCAGCATACTTGCATCATATGTGAGGGCCTATAGGCATCTTATCAATTCATTATGTGAAAAAACGACTTGGACAGGTTATGAAAACAACTGCTGTTAAATTTGAATAGAAAAGGAAAATTCGTACAAAATCGTTATGGTTTTAGGGTCACATAACGATGAGAGTGAAGTTGTAATGCATGTATAAACAGTGAGGGCACGCCTCTTGTTCTCTACACTCAATTTGGTTTGTTTGTCAGTATTGATGTAGGCAGTGCCTGTCATTGGAAGAATCAAAAACAATGGATCTATATAGTCAAGGCCATTCTGAGTCACACCAAATGCTTGTTTCTATTTTTTTCCAAAATAAAATATGTCATAAATGGAAACCTAGGAAATGATAAATTTTGAATTATCTGTGACACTCCTGCCTCATATTCTTTCCAGTATTTTTTAGTTCTGGAGGTAGAGGTTCTGTGTTCGCATTTAGTAGATACCTTTGAACTCTTCTTTCATGAGTTTTCCCAGTTTCTCCTTTAGCCCATGTTTCTTTTGGTATTTCCAACATTCTTTGGATCAGTTCCACCAGCCTACAGATGCTGTGTGAAGAACTAAAATTGTTTTGAACTTGATTCCTACTTACTTTTATTTTGGACAATTTTATAATCACAATAGATTACAAATTCTTAGTCACTGTGTTCCAGGCACTCTTTTTAAAAGAGCTTTTAGGGTTTAATCTCTTTCTTTTATAATTTTTTTCCAAGACTTCTCTTATTTCATTATTTTATACAAAGAAGTGGTTCCATACATTTGATAATCCTTGTTGTCCTTCCCTTTTCTAGTTTTCATATATTCTATTTCAAATGGCTGAGAAAGGGGTGATTCCAGAGAATTATACAATGAGATATTATGTTCCCCATTTTCTTCTTTATTCCTTTTAAAAATAATTCTTAGCTTTATTTTACCTTTCTAACCAATATTGAGCTGATGTTTACATAGAACCATTTTTTATAATCCAAGGTTTTGTTCCTGAGTGATAATGACCACTTAATGGTCATTTAACCAAATGATGAAATAAAAAGAGGAAATTTATCCCTTATGCTGTAGCTCCTTAGGATCATTAAAGCTTTGGGTGACAAATTGTGCCGGAAACTTAGTAGGACTCTGGGTAGGATTTATCAGGCTGAATACCCCTAGCAATATGCTGAACATTCAAATAACTGCAGTATGTTTATGACACAGGATTTCACTTCAGGAATCCACATGGTCTCTTCCTCAGCGTATTGTCAGGTTTATCCAAGTGATTTAAAATGTACCTTGATGCCGACTAAGTACTTCAAGTACCAGGAGAATTTTAAGTGAATCTCGGGTGCATATCATTTGATCCTGACAAATAGTCAGTGTTCATTTTATCATTGTTGTTGCTAATTTTATTCCACCCTAGCAGATTGTCCTCTTTGCAGCAATTTTCTGGTATGTCTGCTATTCATGCTCCTTCATCTAACAACTTAGATTTTGTATTGGTATTGCACAGGTGTGGTTCTCTTCTCAGCATCCAATTTAAAACATACTCTGTGTTTGACTAATTCCATCCTGGTTCTAGCCTTCACAGAGACTAAAAAAAATGTCTGTAATATCATCCTTAACAGATATGTCATCTTCACCTCTGCACTGTTCTGGACTTGTCAGCTTGCTCCTACTCTTTTGTTAAAAAGCTTACTCTCAGTTTTCTTGATGTTAAGTAGTAGCAACTTGACCCACTTGTCATTGAGACAAAGTACATCTCTCCTGCACGACCATCCAGTGTCTCCAGCTTCTAAAGCATCTTAACCCTTACTACTGGCTTCTCAGCTCAGCACTAAAAGTTTGCCTCTCTTCCTACTTTGATGCCACAGGAGTTACTTAAAGCACTACAAAGAGCACTAGTTTAGTGGGTTCAGTACTCTCATAATATTCTTAAAAGCCTAAAATCTACTCCATCTCTCTCCTGCCTTTCATTCTGGTATTTTTATTCCCATGCACACCAGCTACAGATCCCCTCTGTTTTCTTCTAGCAGTTGGTAGAGACATTTCACAAGGTCTGACACATTTGTGCACTTGGCAAACAAGTCACCATGAAGTTCTCTCTGCAGTCACAAACCCAGTTTGATATTTTTCTGGTGGCAGTTGCCCACCACTGCAGTCTACCACTTGCTTCCAGCAGAGCATTTGCTTGAAGAGGCATTTCCTTGGTGAAGGATGGCAGATGAGCAACTTCCAGCAAGGCAGATGCCTGACTGGGATCCTTTGCTCTTCATGCAACAGATGCTTCCAAGCCTGTCCCCACTAGGGAGTCTTCTTTGGTCTCAGTCACTCTGTGCCAAGCTGAAGTGCAAAGATGAACCTCTCTGTGTACCTGTGCTGCTTCTCAGCAGTATTGGTTTTGCTGGCTAGAAGAATAGAGTGATTAATTAAGTACCTGTAAAAGCTCTTGAAGAATCTCACCAGACTCTTAGGTCACTCAGATCAACCACTCTAGCCTCAGAACAGTTTTGGGGTTTTTTTTAATGTTAGAGTTACAACCTACCTACAATATACCCATCTGCTACTTGCTCATGGAAAACATATCCTTTAGTACGATACTAGACACAGTAAAATGATCCCTCCCCTCCCCGTTCATCCTGGAGAACACCATCTCTATTTCTTCTCTCTGAAAAGTTGAGAAGTTGACTCCTAATATAAGAATGCTAGTCTGATTAAACAAGTGGCTTAAAAAGATCAACTAACCTTTAACTTTCCCCAAAATTTATGTTTTTCACAGCTTCATCATAACTATTTTTCAATAGAAAATTTTTACGTAATTGACTAAACCAAGTTATTCAGGTCTACGTTAGGAAAGTCATTGTAGGGTTTAGCCAAGTATTTTCCCAGAAATTTTGATCACTTTTGTAACATGTCATGTACTCTTTATCTTTTATTAATAACCCATATCTTAGTCAAATTCAAATGTGAGGACTCCAAAAAACCTGAAAAGAGAGAATTTAAATTTTAATTTGAATGTAGCTAGGATAGTCAGTTTTCCATGTTGCATGAAACACACATTATCTAATCTGTATCTTTCTTGTGGAAGTAGGACTCAGATACTTGTACTTCTGTTCAGTGTTGAAGACTCAGGTTTAAAACAAAAGCATATTCATCTACTGCCAAAAAATGAAACTGCACTTTTATGAAGCCAGATAACACACTTTCCAGAGATGATAAGAAAACAAGAGACCCTGAGATTTTCACACAATGTCAAATATTGCTTGCACTATTTTCATATTTTATTTCACTACTATTTTGTCTCCAGTAATGTTTATTTTTTATTTTTATCTCAGTTTATGTACTGTGTGATTTGTTACTTCAGCCACTGAATAAAGAAAATAATGATTTGAAACAGCATTTCTCTGCTGGCACCCTGGATGTACTGTTTGCTTCCCACAAATATTCATTTTACTCATTTTGTGAATATTTTTAGAGGCACAAAGGCAACCTATCTTCTAGAAAATGTCTTTCTTTGAGATGCGTTACTTTTCCTGCCTGTAATTCTGTATGATTTGTCTGTGAAGAACTGTGGAAAACTCATATAAAGGTTACTATATAAATTAAGATTGCAGCTAGTAAGATTTTAGTTTATCATAGAAGCTTTTCCATTCTCTTCGTAAGTCATAAATGGTTTCAATGAGTATTAATTAAATTAAAGGTCCCCATTATTTATTGTAGCCATTTAGATCACACAAACAGAAAAAAATACATTGCATATAATCAGGATTAAAATGCTGATTATAATGCTGAAAATTTACAGAGAAAGTATTTCAGTGAAAGTCACAGATCATTTCATGTACCACTTAAAATATTATATTAAAGAAAAAGGTCTGCTTTATTACTGTTGAAACATCAAAAAATTTCAAAACATGTTTTGAGAAGAAAACACTCTTGGTCTTTTTTTAAAATCACATTCTGTCACAGTAATTGGTGGAAATAACAACTACAAATCCTATCTGTTGGAGTTTATTTTAATTATTTTCTGAGAGACAGACAAAAATAAAACTCAGAGCAATCAGCATTAGAGAGAGATTTTGCAGTTGTTGTCAAATCAAAAAATGCAACACTGTGATTTAAAATGTGTTTTCAGTGGGTTTTAATTCAATTCTCTAACAAGATGCTTCTCCATTGGTGTAATTTGAAAGTAAGCCACACTCCAATCTCATTCTCAGAAAGCTTTTCTTGATATTCACTTTAAATGTTCCTTTTTAAAACCTCATCCTATTAGTCATGTTATAGCTATATATATATATATATCACCTAAACAACTTTTTCCTACATTATATTGATGTTTTTCCAGATGTTGTGTGCAGACAGCTGTCTCCAAATTGCACATATTTATATATCTCTTTTTCCCCATCAACTTTTACCTACATAAGATGATTGTATCACACATATTGCCTTTTTATTTCAGCATTTGACATAAAAGACCTGCATTGTAAAAGAGTAATCCTTCTATTTTACAGGTTGGGAATGAGGCATTAAGAGGTAAAGCAATTTTTAGATTAATGAAAGGGAAATTATTTTAAGGTAAATTGAAGGATAGTGATACAGTCACAGGTTCTCTTCTATGAAAAATACATTTACTTTCTATGGGTAAGCATGATAAAAAATAAAGCTAATAGCCATTTTCTGTCAGCAGAAGCAGCATACATTTACTTGTGAAGTACTAAAATTCTGTTTCTTTATTTTATGGTAAACTTATTTGGAAATGTGATGTAATATCTAGATTTTCCATAACTGATGTGGATCTATTTTATAATTATTCTGTAAATCTCTTTCCAATAGCCCAAGGACCACTACTTTTTATATGAGAACATGGTAAAAGCTGGAATAGTGGTAATGCCCTTATTACTACTTTCTCACTTGGTAGAAGAACTACAGTGTGACAGTAGAAACAAGTGAAAAGTAGTCATTTTGTGGAAGAGAAATAGACATGATAATTACACCCAGTAAAAGGAAAAAATGCAGTAGTCAGCAATGGTGATAAGCTTTTAAACCTGTGCAGTTTCAGTTCTCGGTGAATAATACACAGTTTATTTGTCTGGATGCACACTGAACATTGCAGTAGCATGCCTTTGTCACCAGTCAGCTGTAAGCAAATTCTATCTTTGCCATTTGTTAACACACAGCCTCTGTTACTTTTAAGGATCTCAGGTGTGCTTGTTCATCCAGAAACCTTTATTCAGAACAAAAGGAACAGATGGTTCTGATATCTTACTGTGGTCCCCTCTTTTTCTCCACATTTCTTTGTCTGACATGCAGACATCACTCATACCTAGTTACTTGCATTGTTACTTTGTGTTCTGAAATAGTCTCTAAGCAGTACATTCATGAATGTTTAAGATGCAAAATGATAGTATTTTGTCTCCTGTATGATCATCTAGTCCAAGGCAGTAGATGTAAAGTCCATCTCCAGTGCCAGGAACTTGCGTTTTTTTTAAATGTGACTTCTTGTGATCTCCCCCTTTATTTCATTGGCATCTTGACATGGCTGGTGGCAGATGCCATTTCAAGATGAGAGCCCAGCATGTCTACAGGAAAATGTAATGAGAAGGGCTGCCTAAAGGAGTGACATCTACGGTAGTATGATTGCTCTTGAAAACCAGAAAAAGACGATGATTGGTTATGAAAATACAGATGAATAAGGTATAAAGCCAGTCTTCTCAGCAGGGACAAAGGAAAAAAGGAGGCCTATAGTAACCTGATATATCACCACTTTCTTCACACACCACCAGGAATCCTTGCTGAGGGGACAGTTTTGCATTGCAGGAGCCTACATGCTCCTGTTATTCTAGTCTGTCACTTTTTCACAGTAAATCTTACATTAAGGTGAAATAGTGGATTGTCTATAATATATTCTTTTACAGTTCACCAAAAATCATACCAACATCTTGACAGTGTTCCTGTACCTGCTTTTCATTGTCTTCAGGTAAGGGTGAGAAAAAAAATTTAGTCTGCTACTGGCTTCCTATGCCTCTCTCATCTTCAGAAGAGTCTTTTGTTTAGTGGGGTTAAAAGGTGTTTAGGTTGTATTGGAACCTACACAGGCACATGACTGCACATAGAAGTTTTTGACAAAAATATGACCATTTCTGAGGTTGGCTAATTATGAAGCTTTTCTGAAACATTGTACACATGTCCACATAGGACAACAAAGTGGTAGAAACTTCAATTTCATTAAAATATTTGTCAAATCACAGATCCTTTGAGGAGAAATGAAGAAATAGCCGTCAGGAAGGAAGAAATATTAAGAGAATGTTTCTATGATAATTTAAAATAAAGAATTTTTTTGTTTGTTTTTTATTGTATAACTGAAATGATTCACACTTTAAGGCAATATGTGGAGGTGGAATATTTTGTGAATTAATTTTAGATGCAGTGCAAGAGATTCTGTGTGCTTTCAGAACCTATTGTTGGATCCTTTTCCTCAGTAAAGCTACAAAGAATTCAGACCCCACATGTATGTTCTTCAAAAATTTATGAGTTCAACAAAGATCAACTTCACTGTGAGAGGCTGTGTAGGAGTAGTTGTGCTTTTGGAAGAATTTGTAATGGGAAAGCTAGAAATGTGTTTTCACTTATGGAGCCTGCAAAGTGCCTTCTCTCGGGAGTTAGATGTCTTTTTTTCCCCTTCTGCAGTACAGAGTGGGTTGCAGAGAGAGCTGTGTTATGTCTTTCTCTGCCATGCTGGAGAGAGATAACCCTAACAGACATGTACAGAGGCCTTGGGAACGTGGGGCAGAAATAGAGAGGATAAAGACTCCCTGGAGAGGGCAGAAACTTTTCTCCCTGAGGCTCAGTGCTTCAATCAACACTGTGAGGTATTTTTAATTTTCTCACGTCCTGGTCTTCTAAATAAGTTTTTATATTCTTTCTACTGCCTTGGCATTTCTGGGGATACATTTATATCTTACTTTATGGGCTGTAAATGTGGAGGACATAGGGTTGGGCCAGAAGAGTTCTTTACTTTTATTCGTAGTTGGGTATATAAATATTTGGGGGTGCTAATACCTCATTATGTTTGCTTTAATAGTTTGGTATTGCCTCTAGTCAGCTTCTACCAAACAATGCCATTTACTGGCTTCCCCATTTCTAGTGTTTTATAATTCTTATCATTCAGGAACATTAGACACTGATGTAAAATTTAACTTTTACTCTTGCTTATTTGAATGCTATAAAACACTTAAAATCTTTAATAAGATGGTAAAGTTTGAAATATATTAGTTCGCAATGTACAAACTGTTTTTCTCAAAAGCCTTGACCAGTCTTGCATGGAACCTTCACTCACATGTTCTGCCCACAAGCCCAGGAGCTCCGTTTAATCTTGGGTCTTGGCCCCCAGTCTTGGTCCGACTTGTGATGTGGGTCGGCCGTGTCCAGTCCTGTTTCTGACCTGTCTTCTTGGTGAACCTTGTACCCACATTGAAGTCTTTCCTCCAGTAGAGTTTCATGCTGCTCTTGGCAGAAATCCCTGCATGGGCCCTGAATCACTCCCTTTATCTGGGACTGTACCCCCACAAAGCAGAGCTGACCTAGCTCAAGTGTTACAGGACTGAGCCCAGGTCAGTAAGGACAAGTGCTGTAGTCATTCTTGTTGCCTCATTCTTCCCATGAGGAGCAACCGTGAAATTGCTGCTCTCTGACATGTATCAACTATGGACTAGTTGCTGTTTAAATACAGCACTTTTGGATTTGAGCAAGAGACGGGCAGTCAGGTAGTTCTGTGGTCAGATCATGTAAAAACCTTACCTGAGGGCCTTTTGTATAGGGCTGTAGATCACATGTTAACAAACTGAATGTCTTTCAAAAGAAAAAAAACCCCTTATTAATAATTATTGATAATGTGGTTTTCTCTTCCAATCAGAAAAGGAAACTACATTTGTCACTTTGTCAACTGGATACCAGCATTTGACTTTCATTTAGGTCTCTGCAATAACTGAAAGTACCTTAGCTAGCCATTCTTTCTGATTTCTGTCTCAACCATTTGTTTACAGGTGAAGGCACTTCAGTCATATCAGTAAAAAAATTTTCACATTCTTTTTGACAAAATGCAATGAAATGATTGACAGCAAAGGAGGCCATCAGTCAATAAAGGTGGAAGGCAGCATAAATGATGCATCACACTCCTTTCCAACCTATGAGCAAAGTCACACAGGGCACTAGAAAATGGAAACAGTACTGAATGAAAAATAAGATATTGTGCATTTGTGCAGAGCAATTTCAGCTCATGAATTTGTAACGGTGTCAAGTTGCTATCTAAATAAGAGAGGAAAATAGTTCTGGTATTCTCTCATTAACTCTTCAGGAGCCATAAACCACAGTCTGAGACTTCAAGCTAGACCCAAATTAGTCCTCCAGTTGCAATTGAAACTCTTTGATAGGATGGAGTCCCATGGTAGGATACTAAATACATGCAAGGACAGAAAATATCGCTGCAAAGAGGCTCCCAGAACAGTGCAAAAAGTGCATTATCTGTGACTAGTAGTAAAATGTACACCTGTGCAGAGCTCATAGGACAGATTTGGAGTTTCAAGCAGGCATTAATGAGGTTTTGAACATGAAGACTTGTATAACTTCTATATTATTCTCCATATCCCTCAATCTGATGCATACACCAAGCTGTGTAGTGAGGTCAACATGCTCGAGAGAAGTGATGCCATCCAGAGGGATCTTGACAGGCTTGAGAGGTGGGCCTGTCTGAACCTCATGAGGTTCAATAAGGCCAAATGCCAGGTCCTGCACCTGGGTTAGGTCAAGCACGAATACAGACTGGGCCAAGAATGGATTGAGAGCAGCCCTGGGGAGAAGGACTTCAGGGTTTTGGTGGAGGAAAAGCTGAGCTCGCAGCCCAGAAAGTGAACTGTGTCATGGGCTGCATCAAAAGCTGCATGGCCAGCAGGTTGAGGGGGTTGATTCTACCCCTCTACTCTGATCTTGTGAGTCGTAACCTGGAGTAGTGTATGCAGCTCTGGGGCCCTCAGCACAAGAATGACATGGACCTACTGGAACACATCTAGAGGAAGGCCACCAAGATGATCAGAGAGCTGGAGCACCTCTCCTAGGAGGTAAGGCTCTTCAGCCTGGAGAAGGCTTTGGGAGACCTCACAGCAGCCTTCCAGTACCTAAAGGGGGCCTGCAGAGAGGCAGAGAGAGATTTTTCACAAGGGTGTGTAATGATAGGACAAGGGTTAATGGCTTTCATTTGAAAGAGGGTAGATTTAGATTAGATATTAAAAAGAAATTTTTTACCCCGAGGGTGGTGAGACACTGGAACAAGGTGCCCAGAGAAGTGGTGAACACACCACCTGTGGAAGTGCTCAAGACCAGGTTGGATGGGGGTTTGAGCAACCTCGTCTACTGGAAGGTGTCCCTACTGGGAGTTGGAACTAGGTGAGCTCCAAGGAACTCTAAGCCAAGCCATTCCATGATTCTATGGAACAAGAGGAAATCTTACTTTGATTTATCAGATACTTATTTAGGAAGAGATATTAAAGAGAAGCAAAAGGAGATATTGAATTTTTTAGGACACTGTCTAGGAAATGTAGTCACCATAGTTCTTGTGTAATAACAGCAGCATTTGCTCACCATAGATTTGAGTAAATCAGATTTATTAAACTATACAGGAAGAACAAGGGATCTCAGACACATAATTAAAACGCTTTCCTAATGTGCCTATATCTTTGAAAGAATATGAAATTCCTTGCCAGACGATATTAGAATTAGGAGCTATGATTAGATGAATTTAAGTATAATAACATTTTACTTTGGTAAACATGAAAACAAAATAAAATGATGTTTCCTGAAGAATACCATTTAAAAATTACTTAGGTTCTTAAAGTTTCCTGGAATTTTTTTTTCCAAATATAAGAATAGAGAAAAGTAGTTTGTTTAAAAATTACTATATGTCTGCTCTTTGTCAGGATGTCAAAATTAGCATAGTTTGAAGGCAACTGGTGATGTGGCATTATGTTTTGCTTTTCTTTCCAGAAAACAAAATATTTCCTCAAAAAGATCTCAGATGGAATTTAAAATATGTTCCTGAACTGTAAGTTAAGGTACAATCCTGAAGAGTAATTCCAAGTGTTATTCTATATCACTAAAGACTTAACTCTACTGAGTAGATTTAAAAGATCCATAAGAGAATTTAGTTTTAAATTTAGTATTTTCCTCATTAGAGGAAAACTTTTTTTAGATATTAGTTACTGTTTTAGGTATCTCAAATGTAATTGAGAATACAGAAATCTAGATTCCAAAATTAATCTCTACTTAAGACATGTTGTGGTTTCCTGTTTATATTCTGTTCTTAAAAGTTTGATTTCAGTGATAATTTAGTCCTGACACTATTTTGAATCATAAAAGAGATTTTTAACGTGTGTTTTTTCTTTTACCATTTGCAGATAAATGCAAGCATAAGTTGCATGAATGTCTGGATTTTTTTAGTGATTCATCTGAAAATTGTCCCTGATTTCTTTATTTTCAGGTAGAGTTACTCCTTAGTCAGACCAACAAGCCTGTAAGATTCACTATGGCAGTAAAAGCACCAGAACTGCTTCAAAGAGGAGCTGCCTCTCATGAGAGTAACAAGGTTTTAGAATGATTTCAACTAGTCGTGGAAGTTAGCCATTAAAAAAAGGATAATCATTGCAATAATGCAAAGACAAGTAATTGTAAACTACAAAAAGTCACTGGGACACTGGTAGACAGGACTGGAGTGTTAATATGAGAAAGGAATCAGAGTCAGCTGGCAGAGAAGAGGAAGAAGCAGCAGTTCTTCAAAACAACTGCTGAAAGATACCCCAAGGAGGAGCCCTCTTGCCACCCAGGCCAGCTCAGGCCTCTCTGAGAAATTTCTTCTTATTTTTTATAAGCCCAGTTGCTCTATCTGAAAAATTAAAAAGCTGTAGATGTTCTTACTTAACGCAGCATCTGAGGTTAAAGCACAGATGTAAAAAGACAGTTTATATTCCGGAAAGCAAGAAAGGAACTGAAAACTGGTAACCTCTATGGTGATTCTTTGTTCTTGTGAAAATTTTCTTACTAATCCTGAAAAATAAAATTCTTTCACAGACAGTGATTTAAGTAGAGATGAGCCAGCAGACAATTACCAGGCAGGTGATTAATGCCTGCTCAGAAAATGACCATTGACTAAAGCTCTGAATGAATCAGTAACACTATATGTGTTAATGATCTGCCACTGATGCACCAGGAATTCCACAAAGACTAATCAATACATTTATACACGCATATATGTGTATACACTTTATACATAAATGGTCTTATTTATTTATTTATTTATTTATTTATTTATTTATTTATTTATTTATTTATTTATTTATTTATTTATTTATTTATTTATTTATTTATTTATTTATTTATTTATTTATTTATTTATTTATGCATTTTAGATATATATGTCTGTGTTCTTAATTAATTAATTAAAATTATTTTCATTTACTTTTAATATATATAGCTTCTCTAAACCAAAAGAAAAGTTAGAAGTTAGATCCAGAGTCTTGTCACCTACCACAAATGAAGAATTTAGGAAATAAAATTATCTTCGTATAAATATCTTAACTTTCCTATGCCTAATCTATGGCATTTTAGCAACCAGCTTGGTTTGTGAATCTCTGCTGGACAGAAATTTTTGCCACAGTCTACCAAAAATCACTTGTGAATTTCTAATTAATTCTTATGATCTGACAAAGAAATATTAACGTTAGCTATCAAAAAAGAATTTATTGTAGTTGAAAGCAAAACCCTATTAGAGTTTGGTGCATCTAATTTCATTCCCTTTCTCTGGCGTCTTAAGAGTGCAGAATTATACTAGGACAATATTGAAAACTTGGAAAAAACAAGTGAATGCCTAATCATCATATTACATGATGATTTTCTTCTTCTTCTTTTGATGTAAAATCCAAATATTCCTGAAAGTTGTAACAGCTTCAACAAAAAAAAAATATCAAGCACTTCCTTCAACACTGTCTCCAGGAGTCTAGACAGTACATACCGAAAGCTTTTCAGACAGGGAAATAAAAATAGAATTTGGGTTTCTGATAGTTCTTCAGTAACAGCCTTAGCTACCAGAATGCTTGTCAAAATAGCAGGGAAACCAGCTATCTATCCTTTGTTATTTCCAGAATTCTGTGAAATTAGAATTAAATTTTACCTGAGGATGAATAAAAACTTTAGTCCTTGCAAAAATACTTTTGATGTTCCCTATTTGCTCAACAGAATTTTGCCAATTTTGGGTCAGGTACCAAAAGGAGAAGGAAGGACATAAGGGAAAACCTATCTCAGTAACCCTCAGAGCAGAGCAGAAAGCAGATATGGCAATAAATACATCCATAACTGTTAGGTAAAGGATGAAATTTCTCACTATCTCACCACTGCAAAATTGAGTACAGTTCAAGGGTGCTGAGTTTTTATGTGAGACCATCTGAAGCTTTCACTTAAGTTTCCGTTCCCAGGCATTCTTTGCTGGAAGATGGAGCCACTGATGGAAGATCGCTGAATCAGAATTCATTTTGTGAACCAATCTGCAGATAAAACCATTTATTACCATCACTCAGTATCAAGACATTCACTGGTTGAACCAGTTTCTTGATATTCATCTTCACCAGCTAAACATCACCCCTCAAACATTTCCAAAGACTGATTGGAGACATTTTCTTTCACAGTATGACTGTTGCCAAATGTTTAGTGTTACGAATACGAAGTTTCATCTCTTCGCCAAGAATGTTCTGTTCCGTGCAATAAGAGTACACGATTACACTATAGACATGGTTTTGGAGACCTATAAGATGCCATTGTCATGTTTGTTTCTACTCACACAGAAAACTAAATGGTTTTTTTGTGTCTGCTAGTCCTCTTTTGTCCATTAATAAGAGTTTTATATTGCATAGAGTCACGTTCCATGTCAGATCATCTGTATGTGTTAACTGTTTGAGAAGAAACTCCAGTTCATTCACTCCCAACTTTGGAAACATAACAATTCATTGCCTAAGTTTATTTGCCAAATCACAAACAAAAGAAAGGTCAAGAGAATATGGGTGATTTAATAAATATATACAAAAATATACATGACATAATATATATTAATACTTCTCTTGAAAATTGTTTATGGCTTATTCCATCTTAATATGTCCTGCAGTCACTCCTGTATAAACATGCATATTCATGAAGAAAGTTTAACTGCTTTCTTCATAATCTTCTCCACCTAAAAATAAAAGGGGCTTTAAAGATCACTTTGAGGTCCCTTATTCCTGTCACATGTTCATGTGTTGCACAAGGGGCAGGTTACCACAGAATAGAACAGGTGTATGTTTTCCTCTCAAGACCTCTCTTGGTGGAAGAATCTTCATGCGGCACTGTACAGTCAATTTGCCCTTGATTTACAATGACTTGATGGAGGTTTTGCAATCCTCATCCTGGATTTATTTTTTGTAAAACACCTGTTTCTGTTTATTGGACTGTCTTGTTTATATTACTCCTGTATACCTAACAAAAAGTTATGTTTTACTTCATCACCATGGTAGGCTGGCAATTATTATTTTGAGTGGTTCAAAACTTTCCATGAAATATTTATTCCTCTTTCTCTGGGAAGACGGGTTATGGTCTAAATTTTTTTTTCCATCATTCCATCAGTTGTTTTTTTTTTAAGCAGATCTTACAAATCCTATTTTACTTATTCCTTCATCAACAGTAACACTAGTTTTTCATCAGCTGTGCTAAGATTTCTTCTTTTTTTCCCTAAGATTTTAATTGATTAACTTCTCAAATGCAGTTTTACTATCAGTTGTTTCAATAGTAGAGGACTATTTTCTCAGTTAAGATTTTTTTTTCCAGTCTCCACTGAAAAGTGTAATTTTATGGTTATTTTAGATTTCTGAGATGGTACCTGAGATTATGTTAGGGTATCAAACATCAAAAAAGTCTCCCTCAGTGTCATGAATCTTTTCTTTATGTATAAGACAGACACTTTTTTTTGGTAATACTAAGCTATAAAGCAGTGGCTCACTTTCCCTGTATATAATCTAAAAGTATATGGCAATAATTGTAAACATTATATCTATGAAACAGAATTTCTTTGTGATTCTAATACTTTGCTTATCACAAGAAATTTTCATCCTGATTTTATACTCATCAGTTGGGAATTTATACTTTGTTAATTTTTTTATATACACCCCCTGCCCATTTATTGCTTACATTATTGCTTAAAAGATATAATTCTCTTAAAAGAGAATTAGAGATACATCTGGAGTCTACATGTTTGCCTGTCATTCAAAAATCAGTTCTTCCCTATTGACTTTAAGAAACAGTAGCATTTAATTAAAAAAAAAAACAATAGTGAGGTTGAAAGCAGAAACAAGGCAAGTGTGTTGGAAACTTCAGAAGAATGATGGAACCCAAAATTCAGACCTTAACCCGTCATCCCAGAGAAAGAGGAATAAATATTTCATGGAATGTTTTGAACCATTCAAAATAATAATCCTAGAACAAAGTAAATGGTTTTCAGGCTACCAGGGTGATGAAGTAGAACATAAATTTATGTTAGGTATACAGGAGTCAACTTCATTAATTTTTAAAGAGTGGACATTGCTTCACAAGTGCAATCCACATTACCACTGCAGAGTTTAATGCTAAAGTACACCACTGGTCTCTACAAGAAACTTAGTTATTCACATTTGCTCAGTAGTTAATTTTTTTTTTTCATGTAATACATATATTTATGTGCTGACACTTCTCCAATGCAAACCCTCCCTATAGTAAGAGAGCAAAGGTTGCAAAGCAGTTTTACCTAACTACAGAGTAAAACATATCATATTGGTGGCATGGTAGGCACTCTTAGTTTGGTGACCAAGTTTCTTCTTTCTATATTCTCCTGCAATGTGTAATCAACACAGATATGCACAGAGTGAGCATTCTTCTCAAAAATTATGTCAAAACAACCAAAGCTGCTGCTTGATGAACTGGTGATAGTGGAGAGCTACAAGGCTCTGATTTTGCAGAACATCATCTAAAATTTAGCAAGGTATAGTAGCAACAGAAAGGATTTCAGACTGAGCTTTAACAGCTGAGAAGACTTAGAGACAGCTGCAGTGACAGAAAGTCTCATTATTACTGATGATACCTGGAGAAGGCAAGAGAAAGATGTCTTTTGCCTAGGATCCTGAAGTTCCCAGGGACATCAGGTTCTTTGGAAAGGGCCAAATTCAGCAGAAGGCTTCCTCTGTTGCTTGAGCATGGATCTCTGGAAGCTAATTTTTCACTTTTGCTTTTATTTGAGAGGACTTGAGACAGAGGCAGCCATTAAAGTTTGCAGGCATGTGACACTCTACAAGAAGCTATGACCCGCAGGAACATGAGTTGGAAAATGAAAGGTGACCTGGCTGGTGACATAAGATTGAAGTGAGTGTTCAGAGAAGGCACTGAAATCCAAAATGATACAGGATAAAAATCTCTATGCAGTGAGGAAAATCATCTGTGTGCTCTGACTCAGCAGGCTACTTGGGCAGTTCTGAAATGGAAATGGCTGTGATGCATTTTTATAGTATAAGCACTGAGCAGCAGTAGGCAGGGTAGCATAAAGAGAAACCTTCCTGCCGCTACAGTGTAACACAAGCATATAGGCTCTTCATTTTCAAAATTTTTTTATTGTTATATCTAATGAAGAATTTGATCTTACAAGCTGCTGGAACCAGAGAGAACAGGTGCCATGCCAAAATATAAGCTGCTAAAGACTTTTGCTACACACCTACAAAGTTAGAAGGATCCTTAACCTACCTTACCTTACTTTGGTAAATGATGGAAAAATCTCCTATGAGCTGCATTTAATTCCTACTCAGACAAATTTAATTCCATGATGATTTGTGGTCTTCATTACCTTTGAAAATAGGTATCCTTCTTCCAATTAACTGCCTACACTCACTTGATCAGTTTTTTTGGAAACCTTCCTTGTAACATACATAGAAAATACACAGTACTTGTGAAAAACAAATCCACGTAACACTATATAATAATCATGTAGAAAGTCTGGTTCCTTGCCTGTGGGTATTCAACATCTGAATTGATATAAACAGACAAGGGTGCTCCAGAAAGCAAACTGGAGCAATTACATTCATTGCAAAGAATTCACTTAGAAACATGACGCAAAGCCCAAACAATATCATACTGATAAAATTCCATTAATGCAAAAAAAAAAATATGCCTGCAGCAATGTGTCAATCTCATTTGTATATCCTGATAAAATCATACTGAACCACATAGTGATTAGAGTAATTTGGATACACCGTGATGAGGATTTGAACCCAAGCTTTTAAATCTTTAGCATTTCAGGAATGAGAACTTTCAATTATGCATCCATCTGTTCCTCACTGTACTACATAATGAATGTATAGCCTTAAAATGCTTCTTGCAGAGAAAAATGAACAGCTAGATTTGCAGTGTGCGTGCAAAGATGGAATTCACCCTTAGGCAATTGGCCATAAGAAAAAGTTAAAAATCACTTATGTCTTGCTTAAGACTTACTTTGAAATGTTATGGAATTCACAGGGTTTTTTTGCACTGGATGTATGCCGGGACAAGCTGAAGTTCTCCTTAAAACATATTCTGGAGCATAATTGCTTTGGTTTTTCCCACATTTTCATGTACAGTTGTAATTTTTAAAAAAAATTAGCCTGTATTAAAGTAGTGATTGGGATGGCTTCAGAACACCATTCAGAACAGAGTATAATGTCCATCACTACCTATCAAAGTGTTGGCATCTTAATTCCCTGACAGCATATTGAATAGAATCTAGTGATTCCTTTTTCAGTACTAGAAAGTCTTCTTAAGTCTTGAAGTGCCCTGGCATTCCATGATGAGGCCACCTTATAAGTTAGTTGAATACAATCCCAAATATAGCATTATAGATAGAGCGGACAAAGCACCTTCAGTCAAGTAACTTTAATTGGGTAGGAGAAATGCACTTTTAAATAATACATTAGATAGAAAAAAATAACTAAATCAAACATTCCTGGATAACAGAGGCAGAAAACCTATTTTACTAGGAATTAAGAATGAGATATGAATTTAAAGAGTAATGTCTTTACAAGGATCAGGACTGACAGTAAAATAAAGGCTTTTGAGGGAAAAATAAACAGAAAAAAAAGAAAAGCAAACGCAGAAAGTACTTACACTTAGTGTCATAGGAAAAACACAACCAATGAAGAACATAGGGCAATTCCAGAAGTGTACAGTAAATGGAAATGACCACAAAAAGGCTATCAAAACCCGCTTCATCATCAGAGGTGTTGTTCTGCTTTCTTTTCCAACGTGACATTTTAGCTGTGGATGACAAGAAAGGCCCTTATGTTTAGCATCTCACTCTTCCTTCAAGGCCATGTTTGGTATTCGCAGTAGGGTATCAGACGTGCCTTCCAAGACACGCTACAAGTGCAGAGAGCCATGGAGGAAATTCATGAATGATGTACTCAGGGCTGGTTAGGCCACACCTTGAATACTGTGTCCAGTTCTGGGCCCCCCAATTTAGGAAAGATACTGAGATGCTGGATCATGTCCAGAGAAGGGCAATGAGGGCAATGAGGCTGGTGAATGGTCTGGAGCACAATTCCCATGAGGAGAGGCTAAGGGAGCTGGAGCTGTTTAGCCTGCAGAAGAGGAGGTTCAGGGGAGACCTCATCACTCTCTACAACTACCTGAAAGGAGGTTGTAGCCAGGTGGGTATCTGTCTCTGCTCTCAGGCAACCAGCAATAGGACAAGAGGACACAGTCTTAAGCTGAGCCAGGGAAGGTTTAGTTTGGACATTGGGAAGAAATTCTTCACAGAAAGGGTGATTGGGTATTTTAATGGGCTGCCCAGGGAGGTGGTGGAGTCACTGTCCCTAGAGGTATTTGAGACTGGATATGGCACTTAGTGCTATGGTCTAATAGATAAAATGTTGTTCAGTCACAGGTTGGACTCAATGATCTCAGAGGTCTTTTCCAACCTAGTTGATTCTGTGATATAAGGTGGCATGATGTTCTATGGTATGGGATATCTCTTTGACCAGTTTGGGTCAACTCTCCTGGCCATGCTCTCTCTCAGCTTCTTCTGCATCTCCTCACTGGCAGACAATGGGAAGCCGAAAAGTCCTCGACTGGGGGTAAGCATTGCTCAACAACAACTAAAACAGCAGAGTACTATCAGCATTATTCTCATCCTAAATCCAAACACTTGGTACAGCACCATACCAAATACTAAGAAGAAAATTAACTTTATCCAAGCTGAAACCAGTACACAGAGATATAACACAAGATATAATTGTTTTGCCTATACTGGCTCACTGCAGACTACTTAAGGGTCTTCAAAAAACAGCACAAAACCCCTAAACCCCACATATACATGTAAACAGTAAGCATTTAGCAATGAGTCAGACTGAAGGGGGAATATGATGATATCTTACTGAGCTCAAGCATTTCTGTGAAGCCTAAATTCACCCAGAAATTCAATATTCTGCTTGCTTCACTTTGTGGTTCCCAGAAAAAAATCCTCAGGTTTGAATTTGTATCTTCCTCCAACTATTGCTACTTTTTTTTTGTTCCATCTAAAATACTTCTATATCTTTGTTGTGAACTGTAATTCCTGACAGCTGGTTTAAAGAGGACATAATCATTCACAATCAAACACGACTACTTAATTTATTATAATACATATCCTGTACATATATTTATAAATGAGACGAATTACACTGTAATTTGAATAACATGTTATCACAGTAAACCACAGTGATAGCTATAAGGAAGAATTTGATTCCAGAAGATGCAGTAAACCAACTCATCTACCAGACTTGGACAAGCTCAAAATTCCTACACAGTAGTTTAATAATAATCAGGACATTCACTTTTCTCAGATAATCCATATAGGATAGGAGAAGGAATTAGAAGACATGTATTTACCATAATCAATACTTTTTAACAGTCTGAAGGTGACTAATCTGAAAAAACCCTGTTCTTATTTTATTGTCAATAAAGTAAAAGGCTGCATTTTGAAGAAATGTTACAATTATTTTATGTTTAAAGGCCCTTTCTACTAGAAAATTAGCAGTAATCCCAAAGAAAATAAAAAGAAGTTTGAAAATTCATACTTCCAAATATGCCTATACTTACTACCTACCATACTTTACAGAACAACAGAATAGTCAGGGCTAGAAGAGACTTCTGGAGATCATCTAGTCCAACTGCCCTGACAGGGCATGGTCGCCGAGAGAAGGTTACACAGGAACACAGCCATAGGGGTTTGGAATGTCTCCAGAGAGGGAAACTCCACAACCTCCCTGGACAGCCTCTTTTAACACTCTGACACGCTCAATGTAAAGAATTTCTCCCTCATGTTAAGGTGGAGCTTCTTGTGTTTTAGTTTATGGCCGTTGCTCCTCGTCCTGTTGCTGGGCACCACGGAAAAGAATCTGGCACCATCCTCACACCAGCCTTTGAGATACTTATAAACAATAATGAGATCCCCTCAGTCTTCTCCAGGCCCAGCTACCTCAGTGTCTCCTCATATGAGAGATGCTCCAGACTCCTAATCATCATTGTGACCCTCCTCTGGACCCTCCTCAGTAGCTCTTTGTCTTTCTTCGACTACGTAGTCTCACTGGGGCCAAGTAGAGAGGGAGGATCACCTCTCTCCGCCTGCTGGCCACACTTCCTGATGCACCCCGGGACACCATTGGCCCTTCTGGCTGGAAGGGCGCACTGCCAGCTCGTGGTCAACTTGTCATCCACCAAGACTCCCGAGTCCTTCTCAGCAGAGCTGCTCTCTAGTAGGTCAGCCAAAATCCTGAACTCGTACTTGTGGTTATTCTTCCCCAGCTGCAGTATACCACATTTGTCTTTGTTGAACCGCATTAGGTTTCTCTCCATCCAGCTCTCCAGCCTATCAAGGCTCTGCTGAATGGCAGCACAGCCTTCAGATGTATCAGCCACTCATCCAGTTTCATATCATCATCAGACTTGCTGAGGGTACATTCTTTCACTTCATCCAGGTCATTAATAATAAAGTTGAATAACACTGGACCCAGTACTGATCCCTGGGGAACATCACTGGCTACAGGCCTCAAACTGGATTTTACCCCGCTGATCATGGCCCTCCGAGCTCTGCCATTCAGACAATTCTTGAGGCACCTCACTGTCCATTCATCTAACCCACATATCCTGAGCTTACCTATCTGGATGTTAGGGGAGACAGTGCCAAAATCCTTGGTGAAATCAAGGTAGAGTTACTTCTGTGATTTCTGTACTTCCTACAGTAGACTCTCCATCCCATTTTAACAGCTTCTCAAATCACCCGTCATAATTACACACAGACTAGAGCATTCTCATGTGCCCACATAACACTTTTATGCTTTTAACTATTCTGCATTGCAGAATGATATGGAAGATACTAGTTTCAATACCAAAAATCCTTAGTAAATTTTAAGAACTGAAAAGTTAAGCCATAAGTGAAGTGTTGTTCTTCAGTAACATGAGGCTTCAAGAAAAAAAGATCTGTTTGCAAAATCAATTTAACCTGCCCCCAGGTTAACAGTAGGCCATTTAAACATCTTTTATATTTGTTGATTTGTGTTTGTTCCATTTTAGACTGTCTTTTTACAGTGAGTTGTCCCAAAGATTTTTCCAAAGTGACGGAGAAAAAAAATGACTGTGAATGTCTTCTGGTGTATTTTTTCGTGAAAACAATACCTGCAATTCATCATTAACAGACTATTCACATGAACTAATGCTATGCAGTATGTAAAAAGGTTGCATTTTTGTAAAGTATATTTCCTGATTGATGAAATCTTAATAAAAACTCATTTTTTCCTCCTTTTCTTCCTCTAGCTCTTCCTGTGCTATGACAGAAATAGAAGTAAATAGATACAGAAGGGTATATAGGCATATTCTATTCAATCTGATTTACAGTAAAGATAGGATACATATTCAATCTCCCCTGTGGAATAATTGGAAGAGATTGTTTGCATCTGTATTAACCTTTCTGTTAAATCATTGGGGAAAACCCCTGTGTATATGAACAGAAGAAGGACTAAATACTATATTTTTTGCTTCAGTGGCATAAAAGTACCTTTAGAAAGTCAGCATAATCAAAAATAACACCCAAAATAATTAAGTTCTCCCAGGAAAAAGTATTTTTTAACAAGTTCAGCCTATGCTGATTTGTAATAAAATCTTAATCAAGCACTGATTGCTTTCCTCTACCACATCAGGAGAATTATCTTCCTGCCAGTACTGCCTCCTAGAACACTGAGGAAGATATTTTATATGTATACAAACTTAACTCCCTTACCAATGTGTTCTGATAATTGGTATCAAGGATGGAGAAATACTAAAAAGAATATGTGGGGGTAAGAGGATTCTCATTTATATTGGCTTTTCATCTACTATAAATGAAAAAAAATTGCTGTGGTTTTCCAACAGTGGATAAAATTCATGCCTGAAACAATAGCTCCAAATACTCAAAGGTCTCTCTTGCCGCATAAAGCTTTAAAAGAAAAAGTCTGCTAATTGCACAGTATCCTTTTCTCCCATGTTTTCTTTCTCAACACAACAGCTGTGCATCCTTTGTGTGTCCCAAACTTCCTCTCTTTCTTTAC
This sequence comes from Oxyruncus cristatus, assembly GCA_013399855.1. NCBI lineage: Eukaryota > Metazoa > Chordata > Aves > Passeriformes > Cotingidae > Oxyruncus > Oxyruncus cristatus. The sequence goes on along the minus strand of VXAY01003232.1, from coordinate 199,691 downwards.
TGAGAAAGTGAGGTATTGTAGGGTTGACATTTCAGAGGATCCTACACTTTTCTATGTGGTTTTAAGAAGAACAAACATGATCTGTATCTGCTAATATCATCCATGAAAGAAGGCAACTTCCTTGTTATTTTTTTCTAGAATGTAAAAAAAAAAGTCAGTATCAGTAGGCCATGACTGAAGAATTTATTTTCCTTCAGATCTGAAACCTTATTTCCCCAGCCCATTGGATAACCCTGTTTTTATTATTCCCAAGAATGGATCGGCCTACATGCTAATCAGTTCAGATCCCATCACATTACTGGAAAGCAAAACATTGGGCAATAATCCAGCATTATAGGTACTACCTACATATTTTTTTAACAAATAGAATTTACCACTCAAATAAATGGTTTCTGGCAATTGTTGAAGTTATTTTTAAATGCCAGGCACATGATGGTTGAAATATATCTGTTACTTGTTCTGAAGAAGACTTTTCTTCAAAATAGATGCTACCACTGAATTTATAACCAAACAAGCCAGCAAAATATTACAGGTTTTTCCACATCCATAACTTTAACTTCCACAATATATATAGTAAATTCATTATGCTATGCCAGACAATGCGTGTGCAGTTCTATATTTATATTTCAGTTATTACCATAAATATGAAAGAGTCCAACATTAGTTTTATTATGAATTATGTATTTTCAATAAATAAAAGCATTTCATCAGTGTGGTGTGTGAATTCCCCGTATCTATTATGACCTAACAAAAATGTTTCTCTGTGCTGTTTATATATTTTATCATATCATACTTATGTTTCATTTTATGTTTTTTACTCCAAATCATATGTTGGCCTGATTTATGTCCCTGATTAAAACCATAATAGGGACTTTTTCCATCACCTTTAAGCATCTTTTTATGTTAATGGATTTCTTGACGTATATTTAATTTGTGTGTCTTCTCCTGAACATTAGTTGCTGCAGTATTTTTTATATTTCTGTGGGTTTTAACAAACCTTTCTGTGTTGATGGTACTGCAAAGCAAAAAAAACCCACAAAACTTTCTGCAGTAGCATTTCAATATCCAAATGAAACCATGGCAAAAGGTGCTCTCTGCTTTCAAAGGTCATGCCAAGAAATAGTCACTGAAGAAATCCCTAGAGACATTAAGGTATAGACATAAAAATAGTCTCTTGAGCCACAGAATATTAGCTAAGAGGAAAGAGAAAGACCATGAGTAAAGAATAAGGCCCAAAGCAATACCAGTGCATGATTCAAAAAGCAAAATCTACCTGTTCCATGGTTTTATGCATGTAGGTGAGTAGAGTTCCCACTGGCAGTTTGGGCAAACTAAGATTTGATTGAGTACATAAGGTTAGGACTGCTAGCAGCCCTCTGAATGGATCTGAAGTCAGAATTTACATGTGACATTCTTTCTGTATTACTAAATTAACTTGAAGAAAATGCATTTGGATTTAACAAAATTGTAATGGTCTAAAGCAGAGCTGATTCTTATGGAGAACTTCTGTGATGAGCAACAGGCAGGCATACTCAGAGTTTCTTCCTCTGTCCTTCTTCTATGCCATGACTGTTCTGCCCTCCCATGTCATTTGGAAGCATAAGACTTCTTAAGGTTCTAAGAAAGCTTTTTACAATAACCATGGCTGTGAAGACATAACCAGACACTGACAACAGACAGGCTACCCTAGACAACAGCAGCCTCCATCTGCCCGTGCTCCCAGACATTAGCATAGGATCCCATCTTCTAATCTTTGCCTCAGTGTGCAGGCCAGACCTCCAGCAGCACTGTTACCAGTGAGACAAGATGTCGCACTGTTTATTACTGTTACACAACTCCTGCGATGACTAACGATGCCACAACAGGATTATGGACCCCATTGTCACAATAAGGTTGTGACAGCGCCTTCATTACCCTGTTGATGTGATAATTTGTTACAGAAACTGTTCAAAGACAAATTGTAATTTCTGGTGTTAGATGAATCCCGAAGTTCACTCCATAATTAGAGGGATCTTTAACACACAATACAGTCATCTGGAGAAGCGAGCTTAATATTTTCAAAAAGTAAGTAGTTCTTTGTACTAGTACATTATTTAATTCTGTAATAACCTAACAACATAACTGTGTCAATTCTATCTTCAGATCTCTAGTTTTAGACAAGAACCTAGGCCTGATTTCCTAAAAAGCTTAATATGTTTAATGAATATTTGTGAAGCATCAGAATTTGTTTCAGATTTCTGAAATTTATTCCTTAAGCTGTTCTATATTTTCCATGTGTCCTTCACTGGTCAATTTAAGGATCTGTGAAAGTTCTACTATTTAAAATAGTTTCACATAAGCAGTTCATCCTAACACTTGATAACAAAAAGACTTTTCTTTTAATCTTCTCCCTGTCAAGGAGACTTTTGGAACTGGTCACATACATACCAGCATCAGTGTATCAGCCACCTCCTTTCTGTATCTTCTCTAAGATGTCATCCTATTTCCTACTTACAGAAGCAGACTTCGAAACATGTGAAAGAATTAAGGGTATAAAGTTTCAGTATAAAATGAAAACCCAAAATCTTTTTGTGTTTGCATCATGTTTGTATTTTTCCATTCCCCAAAACCATTTCTGATCAGAAACATTAGGCATTAAATTACTATTTTTCTATTTATCCAGTTAGTTCTGCTTCACTGCCACTCAGCTGTTCTTTTTCTGGAAGTGATTTCTAAGTCTCAGCTTTTGCCTGCATCATTCTTCATGTTGTGTCTCTTCCTACGCCACTCAACCTTCCCTGCCTTAACTTTGTTTTCCTCTAGCACTGCCTGCAATACCTCTACCATTCAACCTTTCTGCAAGTCTGAACTGGCCATGTGTCATTTCATCTTTGCATCTAAAAGAATTACAAACTCAATGGACAATTGTAATAAATATATAACTTGATTCTAATGACTTGTTTCTTTTTATTTCTGTGTTTAAAATAAATGCATTTGTTTACATTTCTTCCAGTCCTTTAATTAATTTTATGAAATGTGGCATGGCCAAAAAAAAACCCCACTAATGGAAACAAGAATTTGAGCTAGCTGACTAGATTCAGCTTTGGCACTAAGAAACGCTCATACAGACTGACTGAACTCAGGTTAAAGTTTTGTCCTTGTAATTAGAGCCATTAAAATGGTTGTAATCAACTTTGTTGGGACATCACTAAACATGTTCCAAATGGCTACCTTCTGATGCAGCAATACTAGCCATTATTTCTCTTGATACAAATTTTAAGCCTTCAAGCTGTAGTAACTGCTTGCTTGATTTCTTAATCAGTTAGTTTGCCGGTTGATTTCCTGTTTTAATTTTTGGTTTCTTCACTTGTTAATTGCCCATTTTGAAGTCTTACCCTCTTAGCTAAGGTTTTAAACACTATGTTTCTGATATCTCTTGTATTTCCAACATCATTAATGAGTAACAGATCTATTCAGATGTGACATCTCCTATATAATGTAAGGAAAATTTAGGTACCAGGACATACCTCTTCATATACTGGTGTGAAAATTGAAAATAGAAATGCAGTCAGAAGAAGCCTCAAGCAAGTATGAGTGGACATTCATTCATCAAACTTTCTATCTCTCTAACCCAGATTACTGTCGTGCACTAACGGATAATAGTTTAAACACCCTCTATGGAGAACTGTGTAGTTTTACTCCTTATTTTCTTTCTTTTTGCTTTCTTAGCTGATTTCTTTATTATTAGCTTTAAACTCCAAAGCATTTAACTGATGATCCTTATTCTAGGGACTGCATTTTGTCATATTATCTGTGCCTTATTTATTTTGAAGTGAAGCTTTTTTGGGCTAGAATCTGAATCTTCTGCTTCTATATTTTTATGACTAGCAGAATGGAACCTGATTTTTATTAGTCTCTGTCAGAATGGAAAACAATTACTACTTAGTTGGGATTCAGTGAAGTCCCTTTCACATGACATGTCCAGCAGACATTGAAGAGAAAACGAACATTGCAAACCAACAATTTTACAGAGCAATATGTTTCATACAGGATACTTTATGTAAAAAGGTTCTCAGTGAAGAACTAGACACATTTTTTATTCTACTGGTCTTTCATTATTTGAGCTGTTTGTTCTTATATTTTTTTTGCATGAATGCATTTCGAAAGAATTGACTGTAGCTCCAGGATAACTATATGATAGAAAAATTGAGCAGTAGTTCAATGATAATATAAACTACATAGTCATGCAAGACACATTGTTCCCTCAAGTTCTGCCAGACCATATTATTTTAATGAATACTTCTGGTAACTGTTTAAAGTTCAATACTGCTGGTAGCTCCTTAAAGTTGGTGTTGTCATGAAAGCCGAACATCAAGAAAACTCCATTTCTTGTATTACAGAAAACTCCACAACTTTACACGTGAATTTTCTGCTTCTTGCACAAATTTTTTACAGGTTGTAGATTAATAACATTAAGAAAGTAAACAATAACATTATTGTATACATTCTGTAGGGATCCCGGATTTCCATTGTGTTTCATTCCTTCTAGTTCATAGTAACAAAAGTTAAAGGCAGTGAACTTCTTTTGTGGTTTTACCAACTACATTTACAATCCCACTTGCACATTTTCAAGTGCTCAAAATGGCAGTAATGAAAAATATAGATTTATAAAGCATTAAAAACATTTTTTAGTAATATGTTAAATAATTTTTCTTCTTCAGTGCTCACACTCTTGATGGTACCATAGAAAGTAATCACATCATTTTACACATTGCATTTTTTAATTAAGCCAATACATCTTTTTGTAAGCTAGCCTGTAAATCTTTTTGCATGCTAATAGTTCTTCTGTTTCCTGATGAGTATTTGTATTAATTTCCCTTGAACATTGGTGATAAGAGCTATGCCAAAGATTAGGTAGCATTAAAGCATGCATAATTGTCTGCATGACTATGGATAAGGCTGCTTACAGACCAGGGCAGAAAAATTTGATCTTGCATTATGGGTAATTAGAGTGAACAAAACTGTGACTGGGCCTGCTCCGTTTTGCAGCACAGGAGCATGGGAATGTCCGAGGCATTTTTCTGAGGGACTTGGATGAAATTAGTGAAAATACTCCCACCTAAAGCATGTAAGATGTAAGTGAATAATCATTTCAAAGTAAGTTATGCACAGTGTATATTTCAAATATGACTGAGGCACATAGATTGTACATTTTAAAATTCTTATTTCTTATAGGCAATTATTGAGACAAAGAAAATTTAAGTTTTGAATCATCAGTATTAAGAAAAGTGGAATCCTCATTCTCAAAGATATCTCACCTACTACCGAAGCCTGTAGACTGCTTCTTTACTTCTCATGTGTAATGCTTATGCATGCATATAGTTTACTCTGAAACATAAGAGGACTCCTTCTGTCTAAAATAAATTTTCTCAGGAGTTAATAAATATTATAATGCATTGCAGCTTTTCTCATGATCTATCTCATGATGAAAAAAAGAATTGTTTCAATCAACTGAGTTCAAATAAATATTTTATCATGCCTCTAGTATCCAAGACTACATCTAAAATGACATTACACTTCCACAGCTGAAGAACGAATGACATTTCAAATCTAATAGCTTTATGGAATGGGGAAAATAAAATACCCTATCACTGATATAAGCAAATTAATGTGTTTTTTCAGATCATCAACTCAGTCACATTTTGCTTTATTCCAGCTACAATGTAACAACACTCATACATTTTCGTTCAATAAGTCTATCTTTTTCTCTCAACAACTCCTAATGGCCTCTGAGGGGCCACAAAGTTGATCAAAAGACTGGGCAGCCTGCCATAAGAGGAAAGGCTGAGAGAAATGTGTTGTTCAGCTTGGAGAAAAGAAGGCTTGGCAGAGACTTTGTCACCATATTCCAGTATTTAAAGGGTGGCTACAGAGCAGATGGAGACTTCTTTTTTATCAGGAGTCACATGGAAAAGACAAGGAGTAATGGGTACAAACTACTCTTGGGGAGATTCTGATTGGACACAAGAGAAAAATTTTTCACAGTGAGAACAATCAGCCATTGGAATAATCTCCCTATGGAAGAGGTATGTTCCCCAGTGTTGGGGGAAAACATCTCTGTCCCAAGATTCAGCTGGACAAGGTGCTGGGCCATCTTGCCCAGACTGTGCTTTTGATGTGAAAGATTGGACTGAATGACGCTTGAGGTCCCTTCCGACCTGGTATCCTATTACTATTCTACTATGATGATGATTGATGATTTTTCTGGTAGTTTTCTATTAATTCGTATACAGGAGTCTCAGACAGAACACACTGCTTTCTCTAAGTCTCCATAAAACTTCATCAAACTCAAAGGTAATAAAGAATACCATTACAATAATTAATGCTATACAATATCTATATGGATTTGTTTCTCTTTTTTTTTTCCCCATGGTCTGTTTTATACAATCAATTTCTAAAGCAACTGATTAACAGTTGGAGGTCAGGCTTTATTTCACAGCCACTGATCTGAGTTTTGATTTCTCATTCAGACGAACTCTTTTCCTGAACTACCTGTTACCTAAATTGAAGATTACATAAGGGTGAAAAAAAAAATTTATAAGTGTTTTCTTTCTAAATACAGTCTTGCTTTTGAAAGATTATTAATCCCCTCTATTATGAACATTTCACTAATTGCCCTTAGCTTACTTATAAAAGACACAACACAGAAAAAAAAAATGACAATGTGTGCAAAGTTCTCTCTCTGCAAGAAGGGCTATTATCCAAGCTTTCCTCTGTGCCAGACTTCAAGGAAGTATCTAATTAGCCCCTTCTGATCTTTATTCTTATTCTAGGCTTCAAAACCCATACTGCATGAGCATAGTGGATTGCATTTCCCTGACAACACCTGCCACAAGGATTATAGACTAACTCATAGTGACAGTTCAGTAATTTAACTTTTCCTGACTAGATATTGAGTACAGGTTCAGTCTGTTTAAGAATGGAAGGAATTTTTATTTTTTTTACTTTGCTTTGAAATGACCTTACATTTTATTTTAGAAAACAATCTTATAAAGCCTTTTCATTTTACATTTCCTCTTTTCAAGACTGTGAATCATCACATGAAAAGGAAAATAGAAAGAGGGAGTCTGTGTAGAGGTGCTTATTTTGTTAAAGAGTCAAGAGGTTTACTAGAAAGAGCAGCCCTGCATGTGTAAGTTTCAAATATTTTGACATCTTTTTTTTTGTGTCTGGTAAAATGAAAAAGACCCCAAAGAATCTAGTTAAAGTATTAACTTTCTCATAGAATTTTTTTTTAATAAATCTTAACTGAATTGCATCTTGGTTCTTTTGTTTGAAAATTACACAAGCACAGTAGAAAAATAAAGTTCACCTGCTATGGATGTATTAACAAAAACTGAAATATATTTTGTCTATTTATATGCATTGGTAAATTATCTATATGCACAGATATCACAACATCCGCAATTATGAACAGTGAACAAAACTCTTACCTGTATCTTCAAAGTCAACTAAGCTGTTTAAAATTATTGCAAAGAGGCTAAAATTTAGAATGACTAGAGAAACACATTTTCTGAAGTACAGAATTTTTAACTACTTCTAACTTTTACAATGTGATTTAAGGAAAATATATGTAGAAATCTGGATCCTTGACAAACAAAATAAACCAACAAGTATATTATTCCTCATACATAATATTTGGATCCAGAATAACATGTGATTTATTGGCCAAATTTTTCTCCTGCCTATGCCATAGCTACATGTAGATTTCAATGACAAATTTTTCATATTTTCCTTACTTATGTACAGTAATAAAATCAGATATCTTCATTTTTCTGAAGATAAAATGGATCATGTTCAAATAACACATTATATGTCTACTTTGTGCCACCTTAACTATGCTTCACGCCACTATTATTCAATTACTGTCATAGCTACAAAAAAAATTTTTGAAGCATAAAAAGGAAATAGTGTTTTTGTAATCCCTATTTCTGATGAACAGCTTGTATAAACTAACAAATTGTATTTAACTGCTTATTTACAGATTTGTCTTTCCTGTTCCCCAGAGTACAATCAGAGCACCATCATAAATCAGTGTGATAAACGTTGTAGTAAGATATCAATGCAGGATAAACTTTGTACAAAATAGACAAAAAAATAGTAGATCAGAGCTGCATTCTCCAAACCCGTGAAATTAAATAATCTGAAACAGTATTACTCAAACTTTCTTTAAAATTTTGGCATCTCAAGAGATTGCCTCCACACCTGAGATTTAATCAATTTTGGAAAATTAGAGAGAAGTGAGACAAATCATGAAGATATATCCTGCATTGAATTCTAGAAATTTGGTCTTAGCCGATTTAGATTTTTTTTTTATTAATTTCTTTCAAACAGCTAAAAAAAGGCAGTTATATTTCAGAGGAAAGATTACTACACATGTAGGTTCCTCATGATAGTTATGAAAGATCAAAGGCATAGAATAGTATAAGGAATTCCAGAAGTTATCCCAATACTACATTTGAGAACACATGCGTGTACTAAAGCATTTTCATTTTTATCTATATTAAACAGTTATGTAATATTTTGGTAATGTGAAATTTTAAAATAATTAACAATTGGCATTTAATTTGAGTGAAGTATCACGTTGGCAGTCTTTCACAATGACATCCCATGAATTGATTAATTAAGGTTAGGAGGACTGAAAATATCAAATAAACTTTAGTCTGAGAAATATTAATTTTGTTGGCAGTTAAATATGACAGGAAATTGAGACTGACAGAGAAGGTCCAAATGCAGAACAGTGTAAAAGTCCAACAGAAGTCCTTTAAAATAATGCTAGAAAACATTTTTTTCCCCAGTTCAGAAACACTAGGGAGAAGAAAAAAATCTAACCTAGACAATTATTTATCTTACCTTGATTAACACTTAGTTTCTTAACAACGAGACGGAAAAGTTTTTTCAGATGACCTGAAAAGCAGAAAGTTTCAAACCATTTTGAAATGCATGAATTTTTAAATTTGAGAGCTTCCAGAACATGCCCATCTAGAAACTCTCTTTTTCATATGAATCTCCTATTTGAAAGTGCAACTTCTATGAATATTTGTAGCTGTGTGATACAGGGCAAAAAGTGCAGAGAATGGATACTAAAAACTCAGGAATCCAGGGTAAAAGCTGGATTATACCAACATAAAGTGTTTGTTCTTTAGATATGATTAAGTTATTTTTAACACCACTCGACCTTATGAAACTCAGTGCGAAGATAAATTATATTAGATATAATAAAAATAATTGGAGCACCTTGTGGTGTATGAAATCTTACTTTATATCACTATTTTCTGCTTCCAGACAATACATCTAGATCCAGGAAAGGAAAAAACAAAAAAAACCCCAAACCAAAACAAAACTAACAAACAAAAACCTACAAAAAAAAAAAAAAAAAAAAAAACCCCAAANGAAAAAAACAAAAAAAACCCCAAACCAAAACAAAACTAACAAACAAAAACCTACCAAAAAAAAAAAAGGCACAAAAAACCAAACAAAACAAAAACAAACCACAAAAACCCAAACCCAAACAAACCAACAACCAAACCCCACAAAACCTCAAATCCCTATTTTAACAATCTCTTTCTTACAAGGAAGTGCTGTAAATTCCTTGAGATCCAAGTACAAAATGGTGCTGGATTCAGTAGAAAAAAAGGGGAATTACAGTTGGTTTAATATTCAAATATTAATTTCTTTTTTTTTTCTTTTTGTTTTGCTTTTCTTGTGTGTCTGGCTTTTACTTTTCCGGTTAAACTGTTTTTATCTCAACCCACATATTCTCTAGCTTTTACCCTCCGGATTCTCTCCCCCATCCCACTGGTGGGGAAGTGAGCGAGCCGCTGAGTGATACTTGATTCCTGGATTGGGTTAAACCATGACAGGGCTCAGAATCAATTCTCAGGAAAATTGGACTGCCTAATGCACCTGTCTAGGATTTATTTCTTCTCCCATGTTAGTTTCTCCTGAGATCTATAGACAAAAGGAGATCCATACAGAGAGTCCTTATCAAAGAACTGGCAGGCTTCATTAAAATAATTTTTTAAACCTTGATATATGCCTAAAGTTTGCTATTGGTAAAGGATAGCAGTTGGTCTAATAAAAGATATGAAAAAATATGAAATCTCTCTACATACATAAGTCAATTTGCAAATTCTCTAAATATTAGCTTGTGCTTTCTGAGACATTTTAGGCTGAGAGCCCCTCAGCTTAGTCACATAGACAAATCAGGACTACAATTGGCATCAATGATATATAATCATTCATATCATAGAAAAAAGGAAGAAGACACAATTCTTTGAATTTTATATAGTGATGAACAGAACAATTTACCACATCCTAATGGAAAAAATCTGTTAAAACACAGCTTACAAAGCTCTTCTTCGAAAAGTGAACTTGGTGAACAGTGTAAAAATTGAAAAATTATTTTTGGAAGTGCACAATGTCTCACAAAACTACAAAAAAAAATTGCTGCATGTTATTGGGCACAAATTCTTATTCTGCCTGTAATCTGAATTGGTAAAGGATCAGAACCTTAATCTTATCACTTAACTTTCTTATGATAACTTTTTTTAAATCAAAGTCCTCAACTTGTCAAAGCAATTAAACATATAGTCAACTGCGTTGTTCAAACAGCTCTTGTTAGTGAAAGTTGTGTTTATAAACAAATCTTGAAGAAATCAAATATATTCTTTTATGTTACTTGTATTCATTACCTAATAATCAGCAATATTAAGAAACATATTTAACTAATTTTTACAAAATATGGTAGCTTTAGGGATGCTTCTTTAACAGATAGTCCCACTTCCATGTAATTATAGCTTGCTGATGTATTTTGCAGTTCATCCATATAAAATGCAAAACAGGTATGGAAAAAAGCCAACAGTATTCACCTCCTCCTGTTTCATCTATGTTAGAATTTTATTCCAAATTAGACCAAAGCATTTTATACATAAAAGAACCAAATTCTGTTTGCTTTACTGAGGTGAATAATCCAATTTACTTCATCAGGGCTACTTAAGCATACTGTAAGGCGTCATTTCTCACTCTGTACTAGCTACTGAGATGTCTATTTAGAGTCTATGTTTTTAATTTTTTCACATCCACCTTTCTATTTAATTGTTTTATTGGCTACATGTTCTACTACTATATACTTGTATATTAAAGAAGACATTATTACAAATCACATATGAAAGCCATATAAATTACAGGTATAAAAAGCAATATCCATGTCTCAGTTACAAGAATAAATTCCTGAAAGAGAAGCATCTGAAAAATGCTATTAGAACCACACGTTAAAACACGCAAAGACTACAGCAAAAGTGAAGTGTAACAGTTGAATAATACTGGTTTCTGAGATTTTTGGAGGATTATTTTAAAGGAAAGAAGTACACAGAATATGGTACACTGGACAGACCAATAGACTAATTTTATTTTTCTTTTTGTAGCTTGAGTCTGTGTTTCTAGAAGATTCTAAAAGGTCTGAAAATCCATTTTATTAAAAGCTTACATAGCTTAAACAATGTTACAAATTACATAAACCTACAATTTTATTTGATGGTGGGGTTATAACTCTCAGGCTTTCATTAGTTAATATACTAATTTATTTGCAGATGCATAACATTTACATCACTGCAAAGTATGACAGTTAATTGCGACATAAAAATAAAACTGAAATTCCAACACAAAACCAGTGCACCTCCCCCTCCTTAGTGTGTCTTCAACTGACCTTAAAGTGAGATTCAAATTTTAAAGTGAAAGTAAGACTTAATATTATTTGTATACAACTTCTATATTTGCTGTCTTGAAATAATTAGATCATGCTATTCTAAGATCAAAATGTTTAACACAACTTCTGCAGTACATTCTGTCCCAGGGCTGTACACTTTCCCTGCATAGTGTCTCAGTCAAGAACTCTATTCAATTATTGAGAGTATTAGCTAAATAATCTTAGTTTTTAGGCTTGAAAATATGAACTAGAATCCAAACTGGAGATACCTTTGATTACCACCTTTCTTTTAGGAATACTAGAACTGTGTAAGATTTAACTGACAGGGTTTCCATTTTCAATATTCAGCCTGTACCTGTCCAGTGGACAACAGGTTTCTAACAACAATTGGGTTAAAAAAAAAAAAAAGAAAAAGAAAAGACTGAGTTTTTATTCAGAAGTAGAACACTCAAATACTGTTTAGAAAATGTATTATACCTAATTATATAGTCCCATAAATTGAGTAGATTTTTATTTCCTTCTGATTTCAACAACAGCACCAACATATATCGTTACTGGACACCAACTCCTGAATTATTCAGTGTTAGAAAACATTTCATATTTATGTGAGTAAATAGAAACAACTCTGCAAAGGTGTATGCTGGAGCAGAATATGAAGAGGTAGATCTTCAAGTAATTAGGAAAGTGAACACGTTTTAAGTCTTGACCAAGGCATTTTCAAGGCTGGTACTTCTCTTTTAAAGCATGAGAAATGTAGTGAATATAGGAAAATAGGATTTATATTTTAAAGTAACATTTTAGAATATTTGCACCACTTTAACTCAAATCTGAATTCCTTTTTTAGTAGCAACCTTTCTATGTGGTCATCAGGTAATGACATTCTGGAAGCAAGGAAGCCTAGGGAATGAAGAAAACTGTCTTGATATAAATTTGTTCTGACCACATGGAATAATTAGGTAGGGATTCTCTCCAGTTACCTGAAGTCAGCACTGAAAAGCAACTGGCTGATGCAGATGGGCACATTTTCTCACCCTGCAATAAAGGAGAAAGATGAGGTACACTGTACACTACAGTGCACTACGGACTGCAGATGTGTCAATTTGACTATACTGTGTAAAAGTGTGAGTGAACAGACAATGGGGTGAAATTATGCAGATTCATCCTAGGTTGATGGGATCAATTTTCTCTATCAATATTATGTTCCTTTCCAAAGCAAGGGGCTGTGCTGGCAGAGCTCTCTGAGGATGAAGAGAAATGGTGTCTCCGCGTAAACTCAAGACTCCTCCAGGAGAAACGGAATCATAGAATAGTTAGGGCTGGAAGGGATCTCTGGGAATCACCTAGTCCTAACCCCCTGCCAGGGCAGGGTCACCTAGAGCAGGTTACATAGCAATATGGCCATGTGGGTTTGGAATGTCTCCAGAGAGACTCTACAGCCTCCTTGGGCAGCCTGTTACAGTACTCTGTCATCCTCAGTGTAAAGAGTGTCTTCCTCACGTTGAGGTGGAACATCTTGTGTTTTAGTTTATAGCCATTGCTCCTCATACTGTCTTTGGGCACCACCAAAAAGAATCTGGCATCATCCTCTTGGCATCTGCCTTTGAGATATTCCTGTGCATTAATCAGTCTGCCCCTTAGTCTTCTCTTTCCAGACTAAACAGGTTATGTTCCCTCAGTCTTGTCTCGTACGAGAGATGATCCAGACCCCTAATAATCTTTGTAGCCCTCCACTGGACCCTCCAGTAACTCCTGTACTGAGGAGCCCAAAAGTGGATACAATATTTCAGGTGTGGCCTCACTAGGGCTGAGTAGAAGGGGAGGATCACCTCCTTCACCTGCTGGCCAAAAAAAGGTTCCGAAGGCCTGCATCACAGAAGGTAAAGAAAAAGAGAAATGCCACCTTGAAGCCAGGCACAGAGGCAAGGTGCCAGCCTGGAAGGTATAGGGTCCAAGAGACTAGGTGACTATAAACCCATTTTTTGCTAAGAGACTGCCCAGAATTGTCTCTATTTAAAAGCAGATATGCATTGATATGCATATTGCTATGAGGATTTTTTCTTTTTGTTTTTTCTTTAAAATAATTTTGGTCTATTTTGGGAACTTGTACAGGAAGACATCCAACTTTACTGACCTCAAAGTTCTGGCAGAATCACCCCTTCCCAGAGTTTAAGAGGGGAAAACATGCTGAATGCTGAGGTGAGGCACGCAGCATATTATGCAGTCAGACATGGTCTTTCTACATTTTTTCTGAGCTGGTGGAATGCAAGCTGATGCCAGTTCAGAAACTGTGGCAGACAAGGTCCACATACATCATCACAGGAGTTGTCTTTCCCAAATTTCATCACTGTAACAGATCTCTCCAGTCTTTTGAGAGCTTGGACTTTCTACAAGACTCCAGGCACCCAGATCATGACTCTTACCAGTCTGCCTTTTATCTGCCTGGCACACTTAGTCAACATGCTGCAGAATGTGTCCTATTGTGTCCTAAATGTTCACATTTGAGACCTCTGCTTAATTTCACTAGGGACATACTGGGTGATTTTGCCAGTGGAGTGCTGGGTGATGACCACCATCCCAGGCTGAATGCTGCAGGGGCTGGCAGTGACCTGGGGCCATGTGTTGGCCCATCATGGGCTCCCTTGGACTCATCATGGCAGTGTCTGGCAGCCAGGGGCTGTCCTACCACCCCAGCCAGGAGCAGGGCAGCAAGGAGGGTAGGGGGCCAGCCCCAGTCCTGAACAGGCTGAGACCAGGCTCATGGTGGGGTGGGGCAGGGCTGTGGGGAACTGGAGACCAGCCCTGCTGTGGGGTCACTGGGACAGGGGCTGCTGGCCCTTGGGGTCCTGGGCTGTGGAGAGGTGGAAGAGCCCCAGGGGTTGTCAGGGATGGTCAGGGCTGGCAGTGCGGTTGAGGAGCTGATAATTGCTCAGGTACACAAATAAAAATATTGCTGAATGAGGGCATTAACAAGAGCATATTGATAGAAATAGTAAAAGGGATCATGCAGTGCCTTTCACTTTGTGGAACCATTTAGTGAATGATTTAATTCCTCTTTGCATTTTTGGCTCCCTCTATGTTAACTAATTCTGTTTATAGAATAATTAGTCAACTACTTAATTGAAACAGAAACAAAATTTAGTGTATTTCTAAGTTTGTAAATTATAATTAGGCTGCTTATTAAATTGCGTTTGCACAAATTATACCTCTTCATGTATAAAAGGAAACATAGCTAAAGGATTTAGTGTTTTAAAACATCTGTGAGTGCATATGTCAGAGGCTGTGTGTGCCAAGTACATGGCTATCAGTCAAAGTAAAAAGAACAAGTTCAAAAGAGTTGTCTTTCAAAAGGATTAAAAATAAGAAGATAGTTCAGAGATTTGCAACTTCGAAAAAGTCTGAACAGTTTTCCCATGTCCCACTGTAGTGGTTTAGACCTTGTGCTAACCCACGCTCTGAAGACAGGCAGACTTTGCTGTGTTTAAACCATTTAAATAAAGTAAACCCCAAAGTTGAGGACTTTTGGATAAGAATTCACTGCAGCATATCTGGTTATTATTATTCTTGTACCATGTAGGACAAACTACATATAGCAGTTGGACTCAATGATCCTGATAGGTCCCTTCCAATTCAGCATGTTCTATGGTTCTATGAAATAGATATAGTTGCAAAAGAAAAGCTGTTAGCAATGATCCTTTGCAGGTAGGACTTTATGATTCAGTATTGGTCATTTGAATTTTAATCATGAATTCAAGTGAACATTACACTAAAGGTTCCTTGGAAATTCTTGTGGTTTCCTGAAACACTAGATTTTGCATTCAGTTTTACAGTGTGCAGACCTAAAGCCTTTTGATTACACATATAAAGAGACCTGCAATGCATTGTATTACTGAATACATTTGTCATTGTGAGCTCACAGTATTCTTGCTTCCAAAAAGAATATCCACAACTTGTTGCTATAATATGAGAAAAATTCAAGAGCTATGCAAAGTTAAGACATAGAAATGAGACTTGGGAATTAAGAATTAGAACTACTCCACAAAACCAAGGATTTCATGCAGCATATTCCTCAGGCTAACATAGCAATTTTTAGCTAAACCCATAAAGTTTTAGAAACGTTTCTCATCTTATTCAGAGTATTCACTCTGAGTTCTGACGGTAGCTTACCCTCACAATTACAAAGCTGCACTTTATTTTAATTTTGATTTCCCTCAATTAATTTCACAGCCACTGGACACTACTCCATCTTTACTGTTTAAAATATTACCTCTTGTTTTGGATGGCTTCTACCTATCTCTTATCCATGTCGGTGAGTATAGAATCAGATCAAAATGTTACTGGGAACAGGAAGGAAGGAGTAGTACCATTCTCAAGTTGCAGATCAGTGCATAGCTCATTGCTTTAAAATATGCTTTTTGAACATTTGAGCCCTGTAGAGATAGAGCCCTATAGCTTTATGAACATAAAGATACGCAACAAAATTATTTAATTCATATTAGAATACAGCTCATTTACCCCTGCTCTTTAGTTCTGAGCCAAAAGAAACACTTGGAGCATATCTGAAGGGGGCAGCCACCCTCTGGAAGGTTACACAGGGACTGCATATTTAAAAACCACATTTTTTAAAATAATATTGCACTCTGACATCAGTGCATTAATTAAATTGATTTGGGAGCTGCCCATAAGAATAATCTTAATTTAATGGTGATATACAGTTTTCTATTATTAAATCTCTTGACAACCACTATTCCTTTGCTTGTAAGTCAGATAGTGTATTACACAGACCTGAGGGTGAAATGTCTTTCATCTTCGTGTGATGTAAAAAACCCCTAAAAAATCCCTTTTATAGACCAGTAATTGACCAAATGCCCCGAGTTGTCTCAAGGCTTGCCGCTAAGTTAAAGCTCTAAATGGAAATCACCAAACTGAGCATCAAATAAAACAAACCAAATTTACCAGGATTTTACAACCTCCTTGTAAAAGACTGAGAGAGTGTCAAAGGAGTGGGGTAATGATGAAATGCAGAATTTAATTCTGCATCTTCGTTCTTTTAATAAAACATCACAAGGGTCATATCTCCTGATTTTTATAAAGGTCTAAGTAATTTTTTTCCATTAGCACTTTGATACAACATCAACATTTTCAAAGGGTTTCCATTTATGCAAAAACTAGACGAGCTTTAACAACGATGGTGTTTTAAGATGAAATGAGTCACAGTGAGTTTTTTCCAGCCTGAAATCTGAGTCACAAAATTATCTTAAAAATATAATCCGTCACAGCTCTCCTCAGTAATCACTTAAAAAGGGGTTTCTTTTTCTTTAAAAAAAAAAAAAAGCAAAAGAAAAACCTTCACTTAGGCAAATAATTATTAAAATCAATAGCTGAAAAATGTGTTTTGCAATAATTTATATATTACCTATTATATTAGCCAAGGAAAGTTTTCAAAGTAATAGATGATTTAGGTTTCTTCATGAAGATTTTGAATAAAAGAATTTCAGTTCAAGGTAATGTCATTTAAGATTTTAATCTTTTTATGTATTGAAGACAGGATGCTTTCTGTCTTCATCTAAATTTAGTTCTAGAGGTTGTGACATTACAGCAAATCTGGTTTAATCATACTGGTAGTTTTACATGTAAATTAATGCATGTTCTCATACAGAATTACAGCATCAGAGAATCATTAACAAAACCAATGATGGGCATTCCCCCCAGAATATGGATCCCTAATGAGCCATAATTTGGATTTTAAATGGGAATAAATTACCATCCCAACAGTTCTTTGAACACAGGTTGTTTTTTGAGTATATTTTCACTAAGCAAAATGTAACTGGAAGTGAATTGATCATTTAATTGCAGTAAAAAAAATCAAATGCATTGAAATAAAACTTGTCTAACTGCTCTTTTAAATTTTAATTTATTAGGATGGTTCTCTTGGAAAGAAATATTTAGAATAAAGATTGGTATTAAATCTCTCTTTACATGTACTTGAAGTAAAATTTTACTTGTCTACCAATAAATCAGATATCCCATTTACTTGGGAACTTTAGCATATCATGAACATACTTACATTCAAAAGTATACATCATGGACATACTGAAGTGGCACACAATAGCCAAAGGAAATACTAAGTACTGTAAAGGAAAATGGCAAAAGCAATATCAAACATGATTTTTCAATTTCAATATAATATTAAGGGAGATTCAAGGAATGTAGCTATTTATTTTGTGCTTTTTTCATTTATTTTCTTGCTGTCTTCTGTCATCATAGCAAATGTAATGAGACAAAATCTGGTTGAATTTTTGAAGCTGATTGATAAAGTACATGACATGTATGTTTAACTACTTCATGTTTAACATGAAGTAGTTAAACATACATGAAGTACACTGAAAGTGAAAAATCATTGTTTGTGCAATAGGCAAAAGAGAACGTCCACTAGAGCCCAGATCCTCATTAAGAACAAAGTTAATAATTTCACATGACTAAAAAGCCCATAAAAGATCTTTTTATCATGTGTTGGAATAAATGCAATACTGCAGCAAGCAAAGAAATAGGTATTGCAGAAAAATTCACCATGAGGAAAAAGATTCAGCAATAATTAACCATATTGCCTGAAAATCTTCTATTTGTCTTCATAATGTGAGATAATAATTTATGCACTTTTTTTAAAATATTCCAAAAAATATTCAAAGCTGAAGAACTCTCTGTTCTCGTGGGATGAGTGTCTGGAACTAGGGTATAAGTTAGATGCTCCAGGGCAAAGTGTTTCTAGTTTTGGCCATTTACAGCTTTCATTATCCATTTAGAAGGGACACGTGAAGACAAATGCTAAGTATTTATTAACAGTTCTGCACGAGACAACTAAATCTTCAGGTGTCTTGCACAGAAATGAATTTGGATATTTCATATTCTGAGAGTAGATATGCCTTTTAATCCTTCCTCCTGCTCCCTTCCCTTCCTAGTTCCGTTTGTTTAGCAGACTTAGTCATACTCTGAAGTTGAAACAGGATATGTGTCCATTAGTGCTGTCAATTTGCACTAGCAATGTGCTTTTGAAGTGAAACTTCTAAACTTCCCCACTTGTCATGCTTTTGATTTATGTCACAGAGTAGTTGCAGGCTACCCAAACTGGATTCATTCCAGATGAAAATAAATTAAAAAATGTGGCCCAGGGGCCCAATAATGTTCTTAATCACTTATGAACATTCGGTCCTGCGTGTGAAATCCATGCCTTCCTCCTATCCCCACCCAAACATGTACAGTCTCTATAATTGTGTTTCAATATATTGAAACTACCTTTACTTGGTAACACATCATAGTCACAGTCACCCAAATACCCTGCTGGAAAGTGATCCTGAATCTAATGAGTCAGTCTTCCTTTTAATTTTTAGTTCAGAAGTAAATATATGGTACATTATGAATTTTAGAACTTCATAGCAACCACTGGAAAAAAGAGGTACCCTATTGCATAAACAGATAACAATGTTTAACTTGAGTAGCCTTGTGCAAGTCAGTGAAAACATTATATATCCACAAGTATTTATACAAATGTGCTAAATAAGGAAATATCTAAAAGGACGAACACAAACAGAAAAACCCCCAACACCTATGGCTGTGATGACATGGGGTATTTCTATGTAAGGCTTCCCTTACAGGATTTTCTTCTTCATCCCTAATTGTAGGAAGACATTTTGGCTACTGATATTGAAACAGTCTCTTTGAAAAGGTCAAAGAAAAACCCTTAAAAATATTTCTGCCAAATATTTTGTATTTGACTTGGGAGACAAGATATGTCACAACAGGAAATGTTTTAGTTAATGTACATTAGCATCCCAAATTCATGGACATATGAAAACTTTTAAACAAAAAAAAAAGACAATTCCTTCCATAATAGTTTTTCAATACTGGTACTAGAATTTATTGCATATCTAGAAAGCTGAGCATATCTGTCATTACACTTCTACATATTCATTTTTTTTAAATTCCTGACATAACCACTGGCTCCCTACCACATGATATATGGTTCTAGCATTTTATGTCTCAAGTATGCAGCGTTAAAAGTTGTATTTACTTCTTTACTGGCCTACACAAGCTCTTTGTCATGTTTTACCTGGTTGATAACATCATAAAACTTGGAAAATGTCAGTATGTGATTCTTACTGGCACTGTTTCTGCTTGAGTTAGTATTCATAAGTAATTTACAACCCAGTGAGAAGCCAGTTTTGAAATCTGAAAGTGATGAAGTGATTAAGATTATTGTTTCCAACAGTAAAGAAGACTGACTTTTGTACTTCTTACCTTGCCTTGAATGCAATATGAAGTAAATCTATACTTCTTTCCTTTAAAATCAACTATCCAACACATTCTTAAGTTTTTTTTTTTTTTTAAGCTTGGACAAATACCAAACTACCAAACTTATTTGCTCCAGAACTGCATAAAATCCTGATGTACGTAAGCATAACTTCCATTTTTAAGTCCAGTTATTTACTCAGAGCATCTGAATGGTTAGTTTCATAGAGAAAATCAACTTATATATAAGCTAATAAAATAACCTCTGAACATTCAGGTGTTGACTTGTAAGGCAAGAAAAAGTGATAGCAGACTAACACCTATTTTACACAGGTTTCTCATGTTAATATCCATGGCAGAGTGTGCTTCTGATCATCAAGCATTCCAGTTACTGTGTCCTTCCAAATACCAAGAGAAGACATTGTGTAGTTCTAATATGTTCTTTACAGTGGTGTTATCTACAAATTAGTAAAGAAATATTCAATACTGTGCCCTAGTAGAACTGACATGTGTAAACCTCATTTTTCAGCTGCATTGTTCTGGGGCCAGCAAGAAGCCTGGCTGAGATTAAATGCATCATTATCACTGGCTGGTAACAGTGTTGTCTGTGCCCTACAGGGATTGTCACCATGACAGGTTGTCATCATACCAGGGCCTGAAACTGATGGTCTGAAAAATGTAGCAGTGGAAAGCAGTTACACCCCCCATACACTGACTATTGTAATAAGATCAAATAGCAGTCCTAGTATGCAGAAGAGGTTCAGAAGATGATATGTCATTGAATCTACTGGACAAAAAAAAAAGGCTTTTGTTGAAAAATATATATGAATATATATGAAAAAAGTACCATTATGAGATATGTATTATGCATTTTAATGCCATTACAGGAGATATCTTCATATTAGTTCAATTTCTGTGTAATTCTGAAGGAAAATTTACCAGACACAACTTCTTTTAGAAGTGGACTAAGAAGAAACTTGGAGAAGGAAAGTATAACAAAGGAAATTTGGAAGATACTGTATTGCAATGAAACTAGAACAAAGGACACAGATGTGAACATTTAAAGACATACCTCTTGGGACAACCTGTATGAGAATTTAAGTATGTTGATATAAAAAATATAAAAGATTTCAATATGCTGATACTGGTAAGGTAACCAAGCATTGGCTACAACCTCTTAACCAAATTGTTACTGATTTTGTAATGTGTTCCTAAAGTCCCTGGAAATATTTATAGAAACTTGTCAATGATTTATTTATTACCCTCCAATTTTTCTGTGCATGACTTTGTCATTTTTCCGGCTATAACTTCTAGTTCTAAGAATGTATCCTCTTTGATTTCTAAAGACTGTCTTTCTGAAATAATATCAGATGAGTCATAAGTGAGTTCTTCAAATCAAGACTTTATCTTCCCTGAAATATTTAAGCTTCTTTATGGGGACAAAGTTTGACCTTTTAAGCACTATTCTTCTGTTTCTTAATGCTGGGAATTTGGCTGCAGATAATAACCTTAAACATTCCTTTTTCATTTTGGGTCTTTTGTAACTGTATCTACAAGAGATTTGATTTGTGGCCATAAAACATATTGCACTACTTAAATCTATCATTTTATGTCCACAGTGCAGTTGGTTTCTTTGATTATCAAGAAAGAGATGCCTGAAACATTTCTGGTTTTATAAAGCTCAGAAAGTTTCATTTTCTATTGAAGTAAACCCTTATGTAGAAGTCTTGAAAACTTATGACCAGGTGTGTTTTCTTCAAAAGAAATTAAGAGTTTGTTAGTGCTATCACTATGAAATTTCTGTACTAATGTAAGAATCTGTAATAGAACTAACCACACAACAAGTTTTAGCCAAACTAAAATGACTTCCATTTTGGTTTATTTCAATTTTTACATTTATATCTGCTTTCAGTGAAAAAAATCTATGGATAAGTATTTATCTATGATATTCATTTACATTTCTTTTCCTGGTAATTAATTTTTTAAACCGTTCTTCTTGCTTATAATGTGTTTGTCTCTTCCTTAATTTTACAGAATTTTCTCTAACTTATCAAGGGCCAAAAACCTAAAATGCAACCACGCAGCTTTACAAAACTTTCTCTCCTCAGAAGAAAAGCAAGAAATGGGAAATTATGTCAATGAAACTGTTCTTTGCTTTTGACTAAAAGAAACATTAAAAGTTTTGAGAAAGGTTCTTGTTCCATAATTGTTTGGACTGCTAACCATGCACTATTTATCTAGTCAACCTATTGGTAAGAAATGTCCATAATTCAAAAAATATAAAGAACTTTTTCAGACTAATGATTTGATGACTATTCCTGACTTATTTCAATGCAGATAAACATATGCACACTAACCCAAATACCAAGGGAAAAAGATGCGTAGGTTTGAATGATCACAAAACAGCTGTTGTTGCTGCAGAGATGAAAAATAATTTCACTGCAATTATGCAAAAATAGATTATAGGAAAAAGGAAGCATTGTCATTCTCTTGAGAACTGCATATTAGAAACAAGTTGAAAATAATAAAGCATAAATTCTCCAGAATAGGCAAGTGCACTAAGAGCAAGTCCAATGCACAGGAAAGAACCTGCACAGTGCAATAAAGTATGTCTAATGTCTTTCTATCTTTTGTTCATAAATGACCACATTTTCAAAGGGATAAACTTTAAAATGGTTCTATATATCTGATATTATCTTCTTGAGTGGCAGAATAACTAAAGTTTATCTGACTAAAGAAGAGATTATGTCATCTCTTTAGCTGTACACCAGTTTTGCTTCTCTATGATTAGCAACTCAACACTCACTATTTGTTCTTGCTATATGATTACATCACATAATTTACTGCACCCACTATTTAAACTAAGGCAAAAATGGGATTAGATAACAAAAACTGAATTCTGAGCTCAGAAATTCCTCCTTTACCAGCGAATCCAACTCTATTAATGTTTTCATGTACCATATTTTTGTTTCTTAGTACAAACAAACCTGCAAGAAATTGAGCTGAATTGTTAAGTAGTCTGTATGTAAATACTGTGGTGCACAGAAATGAACAGTATTTGTTATTGATCAATTCCTGTTCCTCCCAATTAGTAGAGTGCTTTCAAATAAAAGCAAGCTACGTTTTCTCTGCTTCGCAAAGCAGTGAGATGTTGGGCTGTCTCACGAATTAAGTGGCATAAAACATTACTAGCTTTTATATGTCTGTGGTGGTTTAGTGCTCCCTTTGATTGCTGCAATACCACACTTAATTAAAATTTTCACATTACCGAAAGTAATAAAGCTATGGTGATTGACAGCATGGACTCTGTTTCGGTGGTAAAGCAGAGACATTTATTATTTCCTCCAAGGAGCTTTTATATTTTCAGCCCACCGCATCAGAACTTGCCTGTTGTTCAAACAACAAGCCTTATCATCACTTAGTATTTACACTCCTTGGCAACAACACTTCCTCTTGTGCAGTCTGTGGTCACTCTCAGTTCCATGTCTTGTCTGCTTTCTTATCTGTCCCAGGTTTCATCCAACTAGTGCAATCAAGTCTCTGGTACTTGACCTTTGGGTTTCTGCACAGCTGTCTTGGTCGTATTCCTCCATATGAAACAAGCAAAATATTAGCCATTTTGTCAAGAAAGAATAAGGTAACTTCTAAAAATGGAAACTTGCAGTAAACACAGGCTTTCATTTTAAAGTTATTTTACCCATTAAAAAAAAAAAAAAAAAAAGCCAGCTTGAGGAGTTTGCCTGGCAACATAACAGATACCAGACAAAAAAATAAAATGACATGGAAAAGCCCGAGTCACCAGACTTAATGTTCTTCTTGTAGAGGGCTAACTGCTCAAAATAATTTAGCCAACCATTTATTTCAGTTGTTTCTTTATTCTCTTGTAGCTAAGAAACAAACTTGAGTGAACATATTGCCATATCTACTTCTTTCTTTTGTGTATTTGGGGTCTTCGATCTCTCTGTCCTTTTTGCTTCCACTCAGATGTCTCCACAAAATAGCAATCCTTTTATTCAGTTTTCTGCTCATTTCTGTCTGCTTAGAGAGGCTTTCTTTGACCTGTTAATTTGCTAAACCCAGAATTGTTATATATTAAGTTTAAAAAAAAACAAAAAAACCCAAGTATTTTATAGCTTTCTGGTTATCATAAGAGGTTTTTTGTTTTAATTTGGTGAATATTTTCCCTATTAGTCAAAGCTTACTTGATTACTTATATGTTTTCATAAACTTTACAAATAATATTGAGCTTGCCCTGGAGAAGAACATACAATGACTTGCAAATTATGTGCTGCCAGACACAGGTTCTGCATGTATTTTACTCCAGCAATTTTATTTAGGTTCTTTCTTATGGGAGAACTATCTGTTCACTAGAAAATAAATGAAGAATACCTAAAACATTCCATAGGAATAGAGGAAGTCAAACGAGGGTTTTTTGGTATCCTGAACTTGATGTTTAGTAAGTAATTAATCTCATTGAGATGCAGTAAAACCAACTAACCAAAGAATCAAAAAGCAACAAAACACAAAAACCCCCACTATTTTTGAAGATGTGATGTCAATCCTCTTTCCAATGCAGATATTTCTTAAGATTCCAAGACAGTTACTACAGGATTTAACATTGCACAGATTGACTGTAGTCAGTGGCACTAATTAGGTTTCTTCTAAACTTTTATTCATTTATCATTAAACCTTACATCATTAAATGCTCTATTCTTACTGGAATGACTTTATCTCCAAAAATAAATGCTGGTACTTCTACTTCTGGTGTGAGGAGGGTTTTGAAAGGTCTTTTTGCCTAACTGCTTTAATTCTGGGAAAAAAAAAAAAAAAGGCATTACATCTTTGGAGATGCAGGAAAGAGGCAGCATAAATGCTAGAGGAAACTCTTCAACAGAAAGATAAAAAAGCCAGGCAGAAGTCAATTGTGGAGAATTTGGTACTTTTTCTTCTCGAAAAGAAAAGTGGCAATCACATATAAATGGGAAGGATGATTTAAAATGCTCCAATTCAGTGTCAGATCCTCTGTAGTCAGAATATGTTTTCATAAACAATTAGGAAAATAGCTAATAATATGGGAACCTTTTTGGCCATTCAAATTAAAACAATGTGGAAGCATGAATAAAAACAATCTTCTTACCCACTGTCTAAGGTAGAGGGAAACAGAAACGCAGATTGTTCTAAGTAGAAATTTGAAACCTTTCTCTCATTGTGTAGGAAGTTCTAAATCAACTGGCCTTATGATACTCATTCTTTCACTATGTTAACTCAAATATAATTTGGGGGTTGAACTAAAGTACAATTTTTAGTTGAACAAAGAGATACAATTTTCTTATGTTATGTTGTTAAATTGAAGTTAGAATATTTTTAAAACTGCTCATTTGATCAGAAACCTAGGTACTAAAACAAAAAATTTCAGCTTCTGCTTTTTATGAATTGTTTTTTTCTCCCTGACATTTTGTAGTTTTGGAGTAAGGGAAAGCATCATAATAATTTTAAAAGTGACACTTAATGCTAATATTCAAATATAGAATACTGTGTTAGAAATACAGAATCTGTAGCTTTAGACAAAAATGTTGCTTCTACTCACACTCTTCTCTCAAGGTGACACACGATGCACAATTAATTATGGAACAGCAGAACAGCTAGCCATCTAAAAAGCTAAGGATACTACCTTAGAGAAATATTCTCAGTTTGTTTTGGTACTCCTTTTCATTTTTGAGAACAACCATTAATTGGCTTCTAAAGCTTCTCTTCAAGACACGTTTTGACAAAAAGAGACATCCTTGCCTAAACAGATGCCCTGAGAACATGAGGTATAAAATTCTGGCTTCCTTTATTGTGTTTGGAGGAAATTGGATGTCACCATTTCATAATCGTAAAATAATTTGTATGCTCCTGGTTCACAGATTTCCCATCTTTGTTCACTTGCCCTCATTTTCATGTCATGTCTGCAATAATGAACCTATATGCAGCATACAATTCAGTCTCTCACATATGTTTCCATAGGCTTCAGTTCTGTCATGGAATCCTAATCCTCTTCATCTCTTCACAGCACAGACTGCCTTTTCCATATCATGTATCTTATAGTTCGTTACTGTTTGTGGGCTATCCAGTAAGGGGTTACCTTATCTGCTGAAATGAATCATTATACACACTATTACCTATATTCTCTTTGTTTCACTATTATATCAGCACTCTTGGTCAAAGAAGAATTTACTTTTTTTTAATTTATTTTTAATTTCTTTTAAAAGTCACGCGTTCATATCATTGGATCTTTTTCAACAGTAGATCTAAATAAATCTTCCTTGTCTTATAAAATCATTTTAAAGAAAAATACTTTATTTCATTCTGCGTTCTTATCATCATCTCTCTCTCTCTTCCTCCTTTCATCATTGGGTAACTTTAATCTATGTCAATATTCAAGAACTCAAAAGCAATGTGTAGCTTTTATGTACCCTAAGCCATGTCCAAATTAAGTGGAAACATGAAATAGGCCCATTTTCAGAAAGTAATGATCAAATACACTTTGAAGGTAAGTCCTCTTAAAAAAAAAAATGAGTCCAAATAATAACAAAATCTGAATCGCTAGTTATCTTCGAAAATCTTATCTGATTACATGATTATACAGCATATCTTCATTCAAGTAATTCAATGCATGCTGAAAAGCATTTAAATTGATATATGTTGATGTTTAAGATGTATTTTTCAAAACTGCACTTGGGACTTATAAAAAGATATTTAAGAGAACTGTAAAGTGAATACTTTTTTAAATCGGAGTCATCAAACCCAATTGTATTTGTCTGCCCTATGAACAAAAGTTTAATTCCTTAAAAACATTGTTGGAAATTTAATATACTATTCACTTTTAAGGATTTCACTTCTTTCTCATCTTGGACAACAACATTTGTCTTTACCGATAACTTTAAAATAATGCAATAAATGCCAATTTTATCCAAATTTTTTCCCAAATAAGTAGTTTAAGAAAAAAATGGAAAGCTATTACATCGTAAGTTCTATTACACACTTCAGAGACTGATAACAGACCAGAGTATGTTATTTTCTGATCATGTTTTAGAATCAAATAGGGTTTTTCATTATTAATGAACACCATTACTTTTTTTCTTCCATGCTATCTAATAAGAGGAGGACCTAGCTAACACAATTTATTTTAAAGCAGTCTATCAGAAGAGGCTAGCATATGTAAAAACTGTATCAGGGAAGAAAAAATATCTTTGTAAATATTTTCAAGGCAAACTGTTCTCCGTATGTGTATCCCCAACTAAAGAAGAAGCAATTGTTTATGCATATTTTGACTCCTTTACTGATATCAAGCTGTAATAGTCAATATTTTCCCTTATGGATTTTGAAGACTGTTTTATTGTATATTCACTTATTAGTAGTTACACTTTTGATACCAATTTTGAGTAATTTTTGTTTATAGTTGTCATCAATACATGTTCTTGAGGGACCTTCTGAAGACCTACAACTTCCTGGCTCTAAAGGCAGTCCTGAGAGACAGGTAAGACAAGGCACTCCTCTCCAGCAACAATGTGAAAGGCCCACTCATATGTCCATGAATCTTTGGGATATTCACCCTTCAGACATCCTAGCCCTAAAATTCTTGGAATTTCTGGTTCTGCCACAATACACATATATTTCCACTGATTATTATTAAGATTAGTTTGTTCATGCAAGACTATCACACACCTGTTCATTCTAGTGCTGAAAACAGGTACCCTTCCCATTTGATTTAAGAGCAATAGGATGCACTGGGCACTGTTGTCTATGAGGGCTTCATGTTTAGAATCAAGTGTGCTGGACAACCATACCCAAACTATCAATTTGTGGATGTTCTTCTCCTCCTCACCGGTGGAGGTGGGCCACCATTCTTACAGGGAGTCACTAAGCTCTTGGTGCTAATATTTCCTTAATGGAGGGTTTACCTCCACCTTTTTTTTGGCAGCTTTGTCTGCTTTCCATTATCTCTCAATCTGTTCACATAACTATTAGGTGTGGGATGCTAATTTGTCAGTCAAGTATTCATGTCATTTTATGTTCCTCTTGAATATCTTATGATCCACCTCCAAAGTGTTTCCTTGATCAGGTCTTCTTTTTGGAAATCTTCAGTTCCTTTATTTTGTATTGCATTGTAGCGTCCTTTGAATTTTTTGTGTCCTTTGTTGGGTTGCATTTTACATTGGTTGCCCTTAGTCGTCTCGTGAGGGTTCACTCTTTTGACAGATCACTTGAAAGAGCTCTTCTACTGTCAGTCCACACGCTAGGTACTTTAAAGACCAGTTCCCAAGCATTGGTGCTTTTCTCACTGATTTCCTTTATGATTATTGACCAATTGACAATCTGCACATGGGTCAAAGCTGAGGTCATGTATCATTTCTACTACTCTTTCTCTCAGTAAGCACATCCTGCTGTTCTTTGTGATCTTATCTTTGTGGGTTGGGAGCTTTTGTTCCCAACACTGGTGTATCCCATAGGTTTTCCTCACGTTAAGTTAGTCCCTATATGTCAGCATCCCCTGCTAATGCTCCAAACTTCTGCTTTTCACCCTCAGTTATACCTATTCCTGTGGGTCTGCCATTCTATCAATTCTATAGTCACTTCTTCTTCCATTCATTGTTTGAATGACGTGGCTGGTAACATGCTGCAGCTGCCTGGGCTCTGCAGCAACCTCCAGACTGTCCTGTCCTGCTCTGCCAGCCAGACAGCTGGGGTAGTTCCTTATGTGGACCTATCTGGCCAAGTTTTCCGCCTACTCTTCTCTAATGACAATGATGGGTGCTTTTTCTTCCTGCAGAGTGAACAACCTCTCCTCATCCTTGGAGGAGAAAGGAAACCAGATGTCCCCACCCCTGTGCTCCAGGTCCAAATAAGGAGCATTTACTACAATGATCCCATGTATTGGGATTGCAGCACATTTCACTCAGCAGTGCAGCAGTAGTATTTTTCCAGCATTTTCAGCTCCACTGCTGAACTCTCTGCACTTTTCTTCACTTAGGCAAATATGAAGAAAAAGTAGGATAAAAGTCTTACAACTTACCTAAATGAAAAAGTATATTAGAGCTTTGCAATGGGCTTCACCTCTTCCTAACAGCTGCAGAAACATTTCTTTATGGAAGTGACACTCATGGGTTTCTTTTTTATTTCATCAAAATACATTTGTTTGGAAATGTAGATTACTGAAGCAGCGGTTCTTACTGTAGAGAACCTACTGGTTAATTAAAACATTATCTTTTAAATCTCTGGATGACACTAGTATCATAGTCCTGCTCAGCATAAACATACATATTTTAAGAATTATTATAATAGTTTAGTGTTGAACATGCATTATTTCACAGTCCTGACTCTCTTATCTTAGACATACAATAAGTACATTGTGGGTTTTTTTAATGAAAAAGCGTGTCGACTTTGTCAAGGGAAACTTGCATAAGGCTATCTTAAGGCAGATTCCTCTGGAGTACTGCTTTGCCCTTTCTCAGCTAGTAGTTACATAAACTTCTTCAGAAGAAAATGCCTCTGAGTAGAAACATAATACATAATCAGCTCAAATAATTACAACAAAAATGCTAACTTGCTGTTTTCACAACATGGATAATAGGCTTGCTTAAGGGCATGGAATGCAAAATCAGTTTTGCATGTCTTCTTGTATTTCAGAATCATTAAAATGTGCTACAGCCTGAGTACAGAAATAAATGCCTCTGCTGCAGAGTGACAACTGGCACACTGGGAATTCAGCTGTTTCAAAGACTGGCAGAGCTATCAGCCAGAGAGTAATGTGGATAATTTTCTTAGTTTCTATCTCTATTGAAATATTTCAGTTTTAAATTCAGAAGGCAGAACATGACAGCCCAATATTGAAATGTAGAGGTTCAGAGTAATGAAACAGGAAAGATGCTATCATTGGTTAAATTTATGTTGAACTTTAGCATATGAAATCAAGAGGTTTCCATTTTAAAGCGTCTTAAGAATATTATCTAACAGAATGCATACTATCCAAGTTGTATTATGCATACTAGAAGTGCTTCTCTACTATTAGTTTCCAAACAAATTATTCACAGGGTTTGTGGTTTTAGCTGGGGTATAGTTGTTTTTATTCATAGTAGCTGGCACAGGGATACATTTTGAATTTATGATGCAACCGGTGTTGGTAACGCAAGGATGTTTTTGTTGTTGTTGAGCAGTGCTGACACAGCATCAAGGATTTTCTGCTCCTCACCCCACCCCACCAGTAAGGAGACTGGGGTACACAGGGAGCTGGGAGGGAACACAGCCAGGACAGCTGATCTCAACTGACCAAGAAGACATGCCATACCATACGACATCATATTCAGCATGGAGGAAGAAGAAGGAAGGGAAGGAATTTCAGAGCTATGGCTTTTGTTTTCCCAAGTTACTGTTACATATGTTGAAGCCCTGATTTCCAGAGGATGGTTGAACACGTGCCTGCCCATGGGAAGTGGTGAATGAATTCTACGTTTTGCTTTGCTTGCATGAGATACTCTTGCTTTCCATATTAAATTGTCTTTGTCTCAGCCCAAGAGTTTTCTCACTTTTAGCCTTCTGATTCTCTCCCCTGTCCCACTGAGGGAGAGTGAATAAGTGGTTGCATGGGGCTTAGCTGCTGGCTGGAGTTAGATCACAAAATGGTTAGACTTTTACATCCATAATTAGTAAATCCACGTTCAAAGAACATAGGTACTCTTATTGAAAAAGTCTAATTTTATTAAATAATCACAATACTGGTTTGTACAAAAAAAAATCTGATCTCATTTTTCAGAAATTGCCTGTAACTATGTCCATTCTCAAGCAATTTAGCAGCTGTTGAATATGTGGAATTTGGCTGTTTGTAAACCTTGAACAGAAACAACTCCAACATTCCCAATATGTACATATAAATATTGATGCATATACGATGCTTTATACATATAGCTGTCTATTTTTTCAGTTTTCTGTTCTAATTAATTTTGCCAAAATGCTCCCAATACTATTGCTGACTACTGCTGAATAATAAGCATTAATTAGCATACACTGAGGCTCAGATTGTTCCAGGTAAAGATTGCTAAAATACTCCAATTTCAGTTTAGTTTTCTCTCAATGCATATACTCCTCCTTCTCTACCTAAAAGAAACACTCATACTCCCAGACTTGTTCTCTCTTCTCCAAGCTGAGGATAATTCTGCTCTGTTATAGCAGCTCTCCAGCTCATTCCTCTGCTCCTTTAGTTTCTTGGGAAAATAAGGCAAAACCATTGATATTCTGTTCTTTCCTTTCTTCAGTTATCTCTTATTTCTTAGTATATTAAATAGAGTACATTAGTTAAATAAAATATACAAAGGTGCATGCAACCAGAATATGATCAAGAGTGTTGTGCTGTCATGGGCCTCCACTGAAACCAGGTAACACGGGAAAGTGTAATGTAGTAACCCAGAGAAGAAAACTAGTGTCCTCTTTGTTGAAGGATCCTGTCTTTTGAACTGCTCTCCCAAATACCAGTGCTTGTCATGGGGCAGGATGTTATGCAGGCTGCCTTCAGCAGAGTGCAACACCGTCTTCATACATTGCAGCTAAGCTTGTTTACTGCAGTAGCTGCATGTGAGCAATACATAAGTATCCAGAATACTCATCTGTCTGTGAGCTCTTTTGACCTGACATACATAGGGTTTTTTATCAGAGTGCTAAAGTTTCACCTTATGCAAATTTTCACAGTCCTAATTAGTGAAATGGCTTAATGATTAAATCAGCTGATGATCTGATCCAAAGCAATTAGCTCAAATTTTTCTTTACTTGTTACATGTTGATTTGAATAATTTAGTGATTGAACGAGGGGTAGCAGCTTTAAAAGGAGTGTGTAGATTTAGGTTATTGTGAGGGTGGTGAGACACTGGAACTGGATATTTGGACTGATAATTGCAGTGTAGCTGCAATGAGATTGTAGCTGCACTGTAGTACAGATACAATGAAAGTGCAAGAAAGCTTAAGGTAGATAAAGATAAATACTTGTACAAGCATCATTTTAGATTCTAGGAAAGCAACTACATTTTCTGGCGTCAGTCCAAGGAGAATGATTTTGTCATGGTTGTTGATTCAACGCCAGGACATGTTCCTTTATCGTCCTTGTTTTTCAATTGCCTTAGGAAGTACCATTGAGTACCCTCCTCTGCAAGGGTTCCACAGACCCTGGCCACTTTGTCTCCACTCTTCTCCACCTTCTGTTTAGTCCCCCTTTAATTGTGTGTGGGAGGTTGGATATGCTCCATCCAGGGAGTAGTAAACGCATTTTTCCCTATAACTTCTGTACCATTATCTTTTTACCCCCAGTGATCTCCCCACACTCTGGTTAGATTCTAATTTTAAATAAAATAAGTAATAGTATTTTAGAAACAGATTATTCTAAGTCTTATAGGAAATGCCCATACACTCGCTGAATTTCTGGACAGAAAGAGGAAGTCATTGAAGGGGAATGCAGGACAGCAGAAGATGTCTCAGTAGTGTTTTTACATGACTTATTAATCGTGATCCATATAACATTATTGCATCTGTGGTTGTATGTAGAATATTACATTGTAATTTACACATAAAACAGTATTAAAGAGTTTCTATAATAACAGAATGCATACATTTGCCCTTATACAACAAAAAAACTCTGGAGAAAAAACTTTTCCTTGCTATTTAAAACAAGCAGCATTTTCTTTCCCGGTGGAGTTACATAGTGGGCTTCTTATTATGTAGAACTAATTATTAATAATGTTCTTTATCCTGAAAACTAAACATCATAAACATGTGTTTGTATTGATTACTTTAAGAAAATTTAGAATTCACGAACCCTAAACCATTAGTAAAATGCTTTATTGGTAGTAAAAGAAGAAAAACTATGAGCTATATAGAGAAAAAACAAAAAAGAAGACAAAAACTTCTTTATATCTAATTTGAATATTTTTGAATGACATATTAATTATTTATGAAAAGAACAACTTCAAAAAGAAAATGGCTGTAGTACTCAGAAGCAGACATAGTCTCCTGAGACTCTCCAATCATGAGAAAGCTTAGTCCAATTCCTGTGTTTGCTTACCAGTAGCTACAATGAACTACCTAGAAAATTCCTTTTCCTATTTTCTTCAAACCCCCCCCCATTTGATTTTTTTCTCTGCCTCCTGAAACAGTGAATAGTAAAGTACTAGGACATTAATACATTGCAATTTGAAATTTATCTACCCTATGACAATAAAAAATAAGAGAGAATTTGACAAACTTCATCTTTTACATAGTTTCCCTTGAAAAATGACATATCAACCCAAAATTTCATTTGGAGATTTTAAGTACCAGAAAGGAGTATATTAACATGAAAAATCTGAATATAGTTCATCAAACATAAAGATGAAATATAAGATTATTAAAGTGTTCAGTCAGTGTCTATTAATGCAAAATACACTGTTCTGTCTCCAAAGCTTACCTTTACTTCGAAATCCATTTTTCAGTCTGAATACATTTGCTGAATTACTATTTAACTGGGCATTGCTCTGGTATTTGGAGACTTACTTATTCTTTTCATCTTTGTTTGACTTAATAAGAATATGACAGAGAACAACTCCTCGGAAAAAAAGGTAGACAAACACTCACCTTGAAGGGTCAGCTCAAGTAACTCCAGTACCTACAAACACCTTATGTTGGAAGATAAGATTGATATATTTTCTGAAACACCATAGACTTTTAAAAGCTTACTTGATGCATGTTTTCAAAAGTCAAATTGTGTGTTCTTCCTTTCCTTGGGCTCAACCTGCCAAGAGTTGTTTGACAAAGAAACGTTAGTTGACCTGACATAGTCACACCTACATCCCTTAGTCTACCCCCTTTGGGGAAAATAAATGCCTGATTTATTGTCTTCAGGAAGAGAAGAATGCTTTATGGCAAGGGGATACTGATAAGTAGCATAGAGATTGTACCTTCCTTCTCTCCATACAGAACATAGTTTCAGGAATCAAAGTGGATAAGAAATTTTAATGTACTGTAAAGTATTTTAGACCTGAAAAGAAAAAGAGGGCAGGGGAAGCTGAGAGAATCTTAAGGGGTCATTTAATCTATTCTGTCCCAAGAGAGAATTAGGCATTGCTACATCACTTCTGTCATATACTCACCATCTGTTGTAAAGGGCTTTAATGACAGAGAAATCCACAGCCTCCCCAGGCAATCTATTACATTTCTTACTCTTCTTAGTGATAGAAATTTTTCTCTAGTATCTAACCTGACATCTTGGCTGCAATTTACATCCATTTTTTTCTTGTTCTATATATCACAGAAATTAAAAAAAGAAAAAACCCTACTCCATTTTGCTTGGCAAAACTTTACTTGAAAAGTGATTAATTCAGTTTTCCCTTTCTCTTTCACAAGAGTCTCTCCATATCTGTCCCCATCTTTCTGAACTTTGTCACTAAATAATGTGATATTACTCCAGGAGAAATTTTAGTGATATTGAATATAGCAGAAGGATTATGTTATACATATTACTGCCTATCCTCCTAATCATGTAATAAAATTTGAGGTGTACTACTTTTTAAGTATTATCGTGCTTATGCTTAGCTTATGATCACTTTGAAACCCTCAGAAACCTTTCTACAGAACTCCTACATAGTTGTTAATTTACTTTGTTGTCTGAGTACAGTTTCACATTCCTAGATTCATATTGTGTAAATCTCCCAAATGAAATAAGGGAGTTTGGTCATTCGTTTTCTCTAACACTCATCTCCAATTTTTTTTTTTTAAAGATTTTTAACCTTCTATTTCAGCCCATTGAACCATTCTAAAGTTTGACATAATTTAAATTTAGTCCTGAACTCTATATTCTATTGGCCAGATTATTTAAGAAATCATCTATCACCAGACTAAGAATGAATCTGTAAATCCTTCAGTTTTTCTGAACCTCCAGTAAATCTTTCAATTTGTTTTGCCGAGGAGCTCTGTACGTACACTGTAGTCATTCTGAAGACATTGTTTCCTTAAATGGCTTATGAACTTATTACCTGAATATCAAAAGTTGAACTCAAGACAAGACTGGACATCCTTTACTTCTCTTTGACATACAAAGCCAGTTAAAATGTTAAAAATAAGTTAAACTTTTCTGTCAAAAAGTGTTCCTGACAAAGCTGCCCTATTATCTTTTTGTTATCTTCCAGGAGCTTTTCAAATACTTTGGGTTTTTTAGTGTTTTTCATTTTCTGTTCTCTGGGTTTTTAAATGTAAAAATTTATAAATTGTAATGTAAAAATTATAAATTCACATGAAACTTTAATGCAAGGAAGATGCATATAAGAAACTACTCACAAGAAAGCAAATAGAACACTAATGGAAATATATGTAAAGTTCAAGATCTGTGCATTCTGTAATTGCATCATTCTACATGTTAATTACTGTAGGTTTGGGATTTTTTTCTAAATGATCTAGATGTTTACTTTATGCAGACATCGCAGTTACGTCTTGCAGCCATTCAATTACCTTGTGAACTCATTTGTGGCAAGTTCAAATAGAGACAGAGACAACTTTTGAAGTCACATGAACTTGCTTTCTAGCTCCTTTTCCCAATTCCTGAGCAATTTGCCAGTCTGTTGCATCATAACCATAACTCCCTTCTCCTGACCAAAGTTATGATTTTCTTTTTTTTTT
>VXAY01003232.1:82349-163966 GCA_013399855.1 Oxyruncus cristatus | reverse complement strand
TTTTTTTTTTTTTACTTCAGTTATAGACTTTTAATCTGATTTGGAAGGTGAAATTTGAAAATATTTCAATTACTAATAAGTTTTTCTGATCATCATGAAACTTTCACAGGTAGGTAAACGAGACACAGAGAAACACAGAGAGCACGTGTTAGTGTACGCACAGGTACATGTATTCTGTTCATGAAAGAATTTCTGTATTTTTTTTCTATCTTCTTACAATTTTAAATTGTTTAAATCCATATATTTAGTGTAAAGTAAGAGCTTCCCATCCAACTTTTACTATACCTTGTAATATGAAGGAAACCTGGTCCTATATTTTGGTTGTTCTTTCACTGTCAGATTTCTTTGATAGAAACATTTAACAAGAATTACAACATTCTTTGACTATCATTGCATTTGTACCCTGAATTTTATGCCATTCTTAGTATAGTATCCTCTAAGTGGTAATTCAGGTTGTCTCTGATATTTCCCAGTAACAGCTTTTTGCATTTTAGCAGGTAACACCACAGTAATAGTAAGGGAACAGCCAGTTCTCTAAGAAAGTAGGCAGTGTTTCTTTACGAGGCAAGAAATATAAAAATTTTTGAATAGTTTTAGCATAGATCTAGGACAGCAGAGCATAAAAAAT
The DNA here is from genome assembly GCA_013399855.1 of Oxyruncus cristatus. Taxonomy (NCBI): domain Eukaryota; kingdom Metazoa; phylum Chordata; class Aves; order Passeriformes; family Cotingidae; genus Oxyruncus; species Oxyruncus cristatus. The sequence continues at coordinate 163,338 of VXAY01003232.1, read as the reverse complement.
ATGCAAATTATAGTTTAGAAGAAAGAAGTTTGGTAAGATTTGAATATTGCTAATGAAAAGTAAATTATGCATTAATCTTCCCCTTTTCTCTCATTCTTGAGATTCTGATAATATATAAAATGAATCCTTAGGAGAAAAGAATGGAAGCTGTTGTGCCATTCATTAACATTTTACATGAAAATCCAGTAAATGTAACATTGCTAGCCCATTAATGAACAAACAATTGCTTACATTTATAAATTAATATATCTGATAGGAAAAATAAAAATAATAAACTCTCCGAACTCAGTGGATTTGAAAAAAAAGAGAGAGAGCAAAAGTAAGACTTTTATATTATTAAATTTTCTAGTGATAGGTTGATCATTTCAGTGAAAAATGTTTCCTTATTGTGGTTCTATTTTTTTGTTTTGCTTGTTTTTTAAATTATCCCATAGTTTCTCTTCTGGAGCACCTAATATGTAAAAAGAAATAAAAAAAATAGAAGCAAAATAAAAGCCTTTAATGCAACTTGTTTTACTGAAACACATACACAAATTAGAAAGGATAGACCTATCAACAGGGAAAACAACACTGTTGTGTAAGAGACATTATCTCTTACATTCATACAAGAGTAGCCCAGACTCTTGGGTTGAAATAGTAGTCCTTGAAGTATATATATAAAAATTTATTCCTTTCCAACAGCTCAAAGACTTGACTTTGAACATGCTCTCCACATCAGATGGGCCAACACACTTTGAACTCAAGTCTGACTCGAGCTTCAGGCTCCCAAAGGACTGCTTTTATGTCCCTGCCTGCCCCAGTCTACAATGGAGAAGCTCTTCCAATTTTCACATTTAGTAGCTTATAAGGAAGCAACATCTTCCCCTTCAAATTCCTGACCTCAAGTGGAAGAAAACAGTAGAAGTATTTCTGATTGTGGAGATGCTGTAAATAACAAACTATAAATAATTCATATTTAGTACTTTGAAATTCTTTGCCTAACGAGTTTGTTTAAGATGAAAGAAAATAGTTTTTATAATTATGTCAACAACATGATAACTTTTGAGACACCATTTAGATTCTCTGCTTTAGGAAGTGAGGGGGAAATGTGGTTTTGAGAATCTGTAACCCTCTGTACAGGTATTTTTAATGTATGCAATAAGTTTAAAAATAAGTTAATAAAGTAAAATTGTATTTGAGTATTTTTTGGGGGAATAGCTAACTCAGGGGAAAAAGCTACAGCTCAAGTTTTCGCCACTGAAATATTTTAACAATGTGGTTTCTAACCAACATTTTGCAGAATGCCACTTGGACCATTACTTCACTTTGTCCTTCATTTCAGTTGTTATCTGAAATTACATTTTGACTTGTTGGAGCTTTGAGAAAAATTATCACCTCATCTCCTCCTTTGTCTGTGTTTTAAAAGTACAATTAGACAAACAAATTTAAGAACATCAGTTATCAAAGAATCAATTCTGTAAATTAGAATGAAAGATACTATTAATTTGTAACACAATGGGGTAAGAAAACTTGATGTTAAAATGGATAAGATTGAATATTTTATACCCAAAAGATTTATTATAAGCTTAGTTTTAATGCATTTTAGGAAATACTTTATATTAAATCATTGCACAGATCCACTTTGAAAATGAGAGCTCCCTCAGGTTTTGATTGTTTATTTAATACAATGACAGTTCTGGCCAAATTTAGAACTGGTATGAAACTTAAATAATAGGTACCCAATATATCAAAGACGACATAATCAACTTTATCAGTCTCCAGTGTTCTCTCTCTCTGAAAATGTAGGTTGAAAATGCTCTTCAGATTTTTGACAACATTTTATTTTACATTTAGAAGCTATTCAAAGGGTTCTGGGAATTGTGCCTAGTATAGAAAATTTCATAAAGGAGTCTGTAATGACAATTTATAAATGTATTTCAATTGTGTAGTAATAAATCTAGGAATTACAGCATCAACTGAAGTTCCAAATGAGAAGTTTTCTGAAAGAGAATGAGAACATCTCATTTTTTGTAATTTAAGTACCTTCATGTTCACAAAAAAAATGAGTAATTTTTAAAAAACCCCAAACACAAAACTAATTGGTTTAAAGAATGTAAATGGCTCAAGGCATGAGGTATAACAATAATCAGTCTTCAGGGGGCTTCATTATTTTTCTGTGACATTGTAGCAAGTAAGACTAGAGAAAATTAGGATTTACTAGGAGATTCGGTGATTGAACATACTGCCCCATGGCAGGGTTTTCCTAGAAGTTAGTTTTGTTTTCATGAGTGCAAATCTGTCTACAGTAAGTCTCCTGCCTCATAAGGTCTCTTGTGCTTTCAGTTCTTTTTCTTTCTATAAGTAAGGACCATCATACATTTTTCTCTTTTGTCCCATTCTATCCTTTCACCATTTCAGGTCTTCCCAAATCTACAGTGCAGTTTTAAAATATTCATTGGGTTTTTTTTCAAGGAAACCATCAGGAGCTCCTGATTAAACACATGATTAAAAAAAAAATTAAAAGAGTGAGCTCTTATGGTGTTTAGTATTTCTATACAAGTTTTATAGAAGGCAAGGTAGGGGCTCTTTGGTTACTTTCAAGCCTGTTGGTGCACTCAGAACCCTGACAGTTATAACAGAGACTTGATTCAGTACAAAATGCAGAATATCCCACAAATATTTTAGCACATTTTTTGGGCTAAGTCCTTTTCTGAAAAACGCATATTTTGCCACGTAATAGTGGTGCTTGTCATTTTTTATTGTCACTGAATATCCTCTTATTGTGTTCCAAGAGAGAGAACAAAACCTTTCAGAATATCCTGTCTGTGTGACACAATGCATATGACCTTTCATTTGCTCCAGAAACTGGAGTGGTTAGTCTGTTTACTTATCACCTAAGGTCTGAGTTTCACCTAGTTAGATTCTACCAGACCTCCAAACTGTTGATGTTTCCCGGAAATGAAATTGTATAGTTTTATTGGCAGGAAAGCAAGGCTAAGAGTTACACAAGAGAAACAGGGATATTTGAATGCTGGAATTTTAAATGCTTACTGCAGAGTATGTTTTCATTGCCTCAGCTATCACAGTTAGTTCACAAAAGAGCAGGACACACTCAAACACACATAAAGACAATATAGTAAGTAGAGAACAGTCTGATCCATCTATTTAGAAAAATCTAATAAAAGGATTCACCCATAGGCAGCAATAGCCTTGATTAAAATGAGTGATCCAGGCCAACCTCTCCAAATGAAATCCCTCTTCCATATGATACTAGTCAAGTAATTAGAAAAACAAGCTAGTACATAGCATGCCTAGGTTCAAATTCCTCCTCTGCTAAAGGTAATTTGAGATCCTGGGTCTCTACTTTCCAGAAGATTCAGCAAAACACTGAGTTTTGGAATATTTTTCATAGGGTCTTCCTATCTCACACACTGAACTTACTTTGCTTTTATTAGAGTAATTTAAATTATTTTGTCTAGGTAAAGAAAGAATAATTTCTGAAGGTCAACTCAGACTTGCAAGGGGAGAGTCAAATTCTAGCTAGTGAACATGTAAATTTTCTAACAGATGCACACCAGTGTCAAAAAATTGTTTTAATATTGAACTATCTTCCTAGACACAGGCAAAGGCAATGCTAAACAGGCCTAAAATATGATATCTGGTTATTACAGAGGTGCAAATGAAGAAATAAGAGCTTGAGTATATGTCTGCTTAGGAGCAAGATAAACAACTAATGAGCAAGATGTTTGTACTTCAAAGGATGAATGAGAACACCTAATTACTCTGCTGGTGACATGCAGAAAAGTCGCAAAACCTCTCTCAAAGGAGGCACAGTATGAACTGGTATGAATTGTACATGTATCACAAGTATAACAGTAGCTGAGTTCTGCACTTAGCATATGGTTAGAGTTAATTATCAATACTTTCTCGGCAGACATTATAGAAAACCATTTGCAGAAGGAAGAGGTGTTAATGTAGTAGATAAAGAGTAGAATTGTAGTTTAAATTCCCGGATTGAAGTTTCAACACTGTTGACTTCACTGCATCATTGCCTGATGAGCCTTAAACAAGAGTCATGTTTCCTACTGCTTTACCACACAAAAACAAACACCAAAGCTTTAAGATTAAACTCAGCATCAAGACAACCTTCGTGCTGGCAAAAAGATAAGGAGCTCTAGTTCTTAAAAAATACAGGAACAGGAACAAACAGTGGAAGATTCTGAATCCTGTTTGCTAATAGTAGACCAGGACTCCCTGGAGATATAACACTATATGAAGCATCAAAACCAAATAGTGGCAGGAACAGAGACTAAGAGTAATCCAAATAGATAAAATGATTTTACGTTAAAGCTGTAGTTGTCTAAATTCCAACTTCACACTCTTGGAAATGATTGTGTTTTTGGTGGATATTTTTGCCATTGGTTTGTTTGGGTAATATATCATTCTCCTGGTTTCTCTTTTTAGACTTGTTTCACAGATCCTTTTCCACCATGACATTTCTGAGTTTTCTTTAAAAGTAAATAGAGATACAGGACAATCTCATTATGATTTTGACAGTGCCAATTACAGAGATGAGATTAGTTCAATATCTGTCTTTTCAAATAATTAACAAAATAGTTTGTCTTTTTCTTTTCATAATTATGTTGGGGATCCATGATGAGGAAGCTACTTCTGACCTCCTCACCAATTTGTCAAATATTTTGAGACACATATGATAGAACACTGTTTGCATTCTTGCTTCACATTGTACTACACTGCATGTGACTATGTTGGAAGTGTGTTTTTGTACTACCTCTTTATTATGATTTAGGTAATTCTGTAACAGTATTTTATCTTACTCATAATTTATTGTTTCACCAATCACAAGCAATTAATTAATATAATTAGTTGGATGACTGACAATAATTTACTACTCCTTTGCATGTGCCTACCAAGAAAAAAAAAAGAATAGTTTTTCTTTGCAAAACCAAAGAAGCTTCCAGTAACATGCTTAATTTACTGATTATGTCTGACATGAAGGCACCAGTTATAAACTCATCATTCACTTCCACTCATAGATACTAAGTCAAGGAATCAAAACAAAGAAAAATAAATAAAATAAAATAAAAATAAAAAAAAGGAAAGGGGTAGAAAGTAGGAAAAAACCCCAGATCATTAAAAACAATCACCAGATTTGACATAGCCCTTACCTTAAAAGGCTTCTGAAGCCATACACAATAGAAAAAAATATGCATTTCACGGTTTTTCTTTTTTTTTGCATTACATTCACAAAGCATTTCCTTAATGTTTATGGAGCACAGACTTTGATCATGGCCATTCCTTTCTGTGGAATGATATCCTTTTTGAGCACTTCTAACACCTATCACCTCATAAAAAATTTCTCGGTTTATGTTAAATGAAGAAGTTCTTATTCTTTGATTACTTTGTATCTCTTAATCACATTAACCAAAGCAATCTGAAAATTCTTGGCCATCACAAAGCTATCTCTGTCTCGAAGCTGCTTGAGAACTAAGTATTAGCAATATGCATATCTCTCATACAGAATTTGTCGCTAGGTCAAAATCTCTGGCAAGGAAAATAGCCCACTTAAATTCTGGCCAAGGTATTCCAGGCTGTTGCTTGCTGAGGGTGACCCTTTTTCCTCTTTTACCATTAATTTGAATTTTTATTTTTCCTTAGAAATGCAGATGAAGATTCACTTGTTCAGTTAAATGCCATTGTTCAAAAAGGGGCAGTAAGAAAATTGTTTCTCTTTGAAAAATCTAACATCCCTATTACCTCTCCCTTGCATACACATTCAGACCTGGGTTTCTGTTTGTCTTGTTAAATAATAAGTGTTAAGAGAAGTCTGTTGGTCTCACAGAACTTTCAGCTATAGACATCAAAAAATTGGATAGGCTGAACTGGGGGTTGATGCCAGAGAATCAGTCACACTAGGTCTCATTTTTCTGCATGAACCAACTCAGGCTAACTGACATACAGGATTTTTTGAGTATAATTCTTCTCTCCTTTTCTAAATATTGGAACTACAACAGACTTGAATATCCTCACTTTATAAGAGTAACAGAAGATAGGCACTTGGTAAGAGTTCCTATTATAGGTACTTGCTTTCCTAGTGTGTTTAATAACAGTATAATGTGGCTGAGGAGACAATAGGCACAATCCTTGGGTATAAGCCAGGTCCAACAGGGCAAGAAAATCAAGTGAGTGTCGCGAGCCTAGATACTGGCCACGGATCAAAAAATGGCAAGAGAATGATACCTTAACATTTTGGAAACATACACTATGATATCATCATGGACTGATTTGATTGGCAACTTGTGTTGACACCTGCTTATAAAAGCTCTCAGTAGTAAAAATTGGAGGTACATCATTCCTTGGCCATCCAACACCACACAAATTGCAAAAGTGAGGCAACTGCACATTGCTGCCAAGCCACTGCCCAGAGCCTGACACTCAGACTGGTTGCAGGAATTGTTGCAGTTTCGTTACACTGAACAATGCCAAGTCATTAGAAAGATGTACATAGCAGTTCTCAGTTAGTCCAGATGCATTTGGGGGAGTGAAAGACTTTTCCTGATAGAAGTGGTCGTTTGGACCACTTCAGAAGTTCAGCTTAACAGTGTCAGGGTGGCCTGGTGTTCCTGTTTCTCTTTAGTTAATTTTACTATATTTGTTTGGAAAACAAACAAACAAACAACAACAACAAAAACAGAATTAAAAAAAAGAGAGAAAATAAAAAGTATTTTCTAAACCCCTTAGATATTCCCTTTAAAATGAACTTTCCAAGACAGAGCTGGTGTCTTCTAACTCTGGAAACAATATTACTACTGTTATTCCTGATTTTCAAGTTTGCTATTTCAAGGCTTCTTTTTTAAGGTAGGCTACCTTTTCAGTACACTGATATTTTAGCTCATCCTCCTTTCCACTCTTTTCAGTGAGTCATAAATATTTATGATGTCTGACTCCCTAGGAAGACACAGACAAAATCCCTAGCATCTAAAAATGGATTTCAATGGACATTACATGTTCATGATTCTTGCTATTGACTCTGTTGGGAACTGTATTGTTATTAACACTTGAAAACATATATCAACAAACAGCTAAATCATCTCTGTGCATTATATTTTTAACTTAGTCTACAAGAACAGTAATTCAGGCATCAAAAAAAGTCAGGGGAAGCAAAATTTACCTTCTAGACATTCTGCAGGTAGTTTTTGCAATACTAAAAAATATTTCCATTTAAATTCTGTTTTGTTAAGACTGAAAAATCAGCTCTGGTTTATTTTCTTTAGACACTTCTTCCATTCCCTTCTCTATTGGAATAAAATAAACAGTAAAATTCACTTGAGAAAATTGGAGCTGCATCATAAACCCTGGCTGAGTTGGAAGGAATAGAACTTCTTACTCTACTAGTGCTCTAAGTCAGCACATCACAAAAGATGTTTTTACATCATGCAATTTGTCCCTGAAAGGCCCTGTGTCAAAAATTTGTGGAGAACTGTTTTTCTATGGGTAGAAACTTTCATTCTTAATGAGATTACCAAGTGTGTCTCCCTGGATTTGAGAACTCATTTACCTCAAAGGAACATATGTGGAGGAAAGAAAATGAATGAAAAAAGGCATTTCAGATTAAATTAGGTAAATTACTAAGAGTAAGGGCAGCTCATAAGTTTTCTGGAAATAGAAAGCAATAGCTTTCTATAATCTTGATCATCTCCCACATGGTAAGAAAAATGTGCCAGTAGGTTAGCAACTGAATAGTGGAAGAAGATAGGTACAATTGCACTGTGTGTCCTTCCAAGGATAGCCCAGTTTTGCAATAGGGTTTTAACTCAAAACCCTAGTTACCTCACATTTTATAACTGTCTTCACATAATTTACAGGAAGAAAGCCTGCTCAGTCATTTCTGAAATAATCTTAATTAGGCACATGGTGTGTGATTCTTGGGGTTGTCTTATGCAGGGTCAGGAGCTGGAGTCAGTGATCCTTGTGGGTCCCTTCCAATGCAGGATATTCTATGATTCTGTGATTATTGACATCACTGGTGAGTTTCTAAACCCGTTCAGTAATCTTTTTTCAAAAAAATTTTTGGCTTGAAGTGGTTTAATTATTTTTTCCCAGCCATTCCATATATCTGATGACATTTGCCATCCTTCTACCTATTGTCTGCTATTTTAGCTGTAGCTGGCTCCTTAATGGGGAAGAGGAAAAAACTAATAAACCAAATGGCTGTATGGGAAATATTAAATTTATAGCATATTATATGAAGTCACAAAAGCACCACAGTAAAACTGAAGGCATAAGCTTTAATTATTGAAATCATGGCATTTTTTCCTCAGAAAGAAAAATATTTTGTGTTATTTTATATTTGCAATATGAGCTTATATTCTTAAGTGTAGCATCCATTCCAGACTGCATAGGGATCAAAACTACCTTTAGATCAGTGTATCAAACCACTTCCTCAAAGATGTCTTTTATAAAATATGAACCTCACACTTTTTTTTCCTGTCACTTCTTAAATCTTACATGGTAAATGCAGGTTAGAATATTTTATCGGCTCTTTGTATTGATTCTTAACAAAGTTTTGCAGTGGTATTAAAATAATACTATTATTAGTATTATTGTTGTTATTTTGATTTACCTTTTCCTGTAACTTATTAAACCGAAAGTAATCCTAGCAACAACCCTAACACTCTATTTTTTTTTTAATTTCTAAGAAATGGATTACTGTAGCTTTAAACTTATACTCAATATAATGTACTTATCTTCCCCAAGTTCCTCAGATTTTTATTTTTTTTTTCAAAACAAAAGATCTAAAATATAGTGAAGATCATCCTCCTAACAACACATACTCTAATAATTGGTAGTTGAACTGGGATAACACCTAAGTACAAGGCAATTGGAAAGACAGATCTGTAACAATGAGACAGTTCAGGATCTATAGTTCTAGAAAGGATGGGTTTAGGAAACAGGCACAGATTTTCATATTGTGGGCCAAGTTTGGAAGCCATTACTTGCACCATACACTAATTTTTTTCATTCAATTAAAAAATAACTGAAAAAAATGTACAATTTCAAGGCCAGTGTGGATAAATTATTCACTTTCCTTCCTTAAGTGTGCAGTTGTTTCTAGGTACTCAGTCACCCCTGAGCCAGGCTTACTATAGTAGTAAACACCTTACTAGTCAGTACAAATACCTTATTGATGCCTTGGAGTACCCGTAAATTCCTACATGGTACTTTCTGCTGAAAACTAAATCAGCATTTCTGTCCAAGGGTATCAGGTTAGGCTGCTGCACGGTGGATTAAGAGATCTTATTAAATGTGGCCAAATATTGGAATTTTAAAGTCCAGAAGATGCTGGACGCAGTTCAGCTAATAAAAGATAAATAGCAAAGGACAGCCCAAAGATTCTATACCATTGAAAACAATAGTTTTAGAAATTGCTCATGCTGTGGTAATGGTGTTTGTTGAAGATAAGATATGGAAATCAAACCTTTTGAGTCATGGATTCAGTAGTTGCCTGCAAAAGGCAGAAGTTTCCACTCATCTCCATTCATAACTAGTCAAATAAAAAATATTTTTTATCTGTTTCTTTCACTTCCTCAGAAGTGTTATATATCAATCACAGCTAGAAGCAGGACATCAGAAAACATGGGATGACTGGCATTAGGCAATTCAGCAAATCCTATAAATCATGGCAGTAGTAAGTTTTGTCTCTTAGGTTTCAGAACCAGACCAAGACTTTGAAGATGTTTCCCTGACATCAGGGAGGTCACCTTGGATCATATAGGCTTACCTCATGTTTACTTCTTGTCATTTCAGTAACTTAAGAGGTTGGCAGCTTCTTTGTCCTCCACGTCTTAGGTGTGATTTTTGTTTGGATTTTTTTTTTTTTTATTATTCCACCCTGTATCACCTGAAAACTCCTTATTTAGTATATGTTTGTCACCACTAACAAGCTTGATTTATTGTTCTATTGTACTTTGATCTGCTGAGTATCTAAAATTATTTTTCAGGTAGGATTGAAGTCCCAATTTTGCCCTGAAAAATGCTTTACTAAAGGGCAATAACAAAAGCTTTATCAGCAAGAGGAGAAATGTCTAATGGTAATAAAAAATGAGGTTTTCAGCTACACCAAAGCTGAATGGAAAATGAAGACTGTAAAAAAACACCTTGTAGTGGTTCCCCCCCACACACACCCATGGGGGGAATTTGTTGTGAACATAAAAAGAAAAAGTAAGTCCTGAACCGGTAAGCAATGCTACATGGGTGGATTCCAAGAGATGGATTTCTTTAATGGTGGATTTAATAGAAAGCTCAGGATAAATAGATGGGTTTAGACAGGTGAAGGTTCAGTTGTCTTCAGGACTCCTGTCTTATAACAAAACAAAAAGAAGACATAAAGGCTGCAGTTAAAACATTTGTGTGTTGAATTTCAAGCAGAGTTTAAGAGAGCTTTGTGGAGAAGGCATTCAGCAAGGGATATCAGAATTGTAGAAAGCGGGGCCTGAAGAATGGAAAATTTAACAAATTAATTTACTGAAATTACTTTCTACTGTATAGTGAGGATATCTTGAACTGCTGAGTGTGACATCAGTCATCTAAAAATGAAACAGGTTTGGAATGGTACTCCATTTATAAATGTCCCAAATACTTGGAAAGTTCCTTAGAGATAGGAGTGGAATAGAGACTCTGGTCATGAGACCATGTAGTCTGTCCCACTGTGTACAAAGAAGAAAGGAGAACATCTATCAAAAGAAATTGATCTGTTATTGCTAGGCTTTACTGGGAGGTTGAAATAGCTTGTTTCCCAAGAGTTCGAGAGGACTTAGTAGTACCTGTTACGTCTTCTCCTCCAGAGATTCCTAAAGTACAAATTAGTAGTTTAGAGATTAACAGACTTGACCTTTACTAGGAAGCATGATTTTCTGTTTCAATAGACTTACTCAAATACTTAATAGGTATTAAATTTAGATTGTTAGCATGCAGCAATTTTTGACAGTGACATAAGGGATGTCACCATGTCAAGTATGCCTGTTCCTCTTTCCTTCAGTCCACAAGCTTGTAAAAGCGGAAGTTATAACAAACATTGATTTTTTTATAAATGGAAATGTGGGAATCTATAAAATAGGTAAAGGAAGGGAAAATGCTATTTTGGTTGTCAAAACCAGAAACACTGATATATTTGATATGCAATATAATACAAGTACTATGTCTGGCAGTGGGCCAGGAAGAGGGCAAGAACAAGAAAGGTTCCAAGACTACAGCAAAGAAGAGAGAGTGGTCATGATGCAGGGGGTAAACAAACAAACAAAAAAGTAATATGACTGATATTAAAGAGAATAGAAAAGTTGAAAATGGACAATATATATATTTTCTTTCCACAGAATCATTGACTTTCAACATCTGCAGGTAAATTCGGTCAATAATAAAGGTCAGAATGAGCTGTTTTCATGTAGGGGGGTTGATTAGCCTGTGCTCACTCACCACATGATTCATACCTTTCAGAATAATGTGTTTTTCTTTTGACATATATATGAATCTATAATATATAAGCTAAAATAAGAAGCCCTACAGCCCTTTCCATTTCCTATACTGTAGAAAACAAAAGCATTAATGAAAAATGAAAGCGCTGTTGCACTAAATCAAAAAAGGCAAAATAATGACTTCTCAAATTTAGAAATAAATTAATTCCTGAAGAAAAATATCTTTGCCCCCCCAAACTGGTATTACACACTGTGAGTTTTAAAAGAAATGTAAATTTAAAGATAAATGAAAATTAGAACAAAGGAAAAAAAACTCAAAACACCGAACCCCAAAACTTTATTATTAAGTACATTGTTAAAAAAATAAGGGAACGGATGAGAGGTAATGTTTCTTTTTTTCCAAAGCTTCTTCAGTTACAGAAATCCTCCAGTCTCTGAGATTTTTATTTTTTTTTTCAATCTCACAGTAGTTTACTGAACTATTGCACTTTTTGTAAGTGATCTCCAAATCTGCTTTAAAAAATAATCACAGTTCAGGTAAATGCCTAAGACTAGTACTTCCCATGACATGCACCCAAGCCCTGTATGTTCTGGATATTACAACCGAGGTAGTAAAAAGATTTCCCCTTCTGAGGGGAAAAACTCAATATTGGTGTGTTGTGGTTTGTTAGCCAGCACCTTTGGTTGTGTGCAGTGGCTCATGTGCCAGCATCTTTGAGGCATTTGAGTTGAGAATTTATTGTCATGTACTGTATGAAATTAAGGGCTTGTTAGCCACTGCTCTTGGGGAAGTGTGTTGTAAGAATTTAAGGGGTTGTTAGCCAACACCTTTTCAGTCTAAATAGTGGGCTGGTTGCCAAAGTTATGGCAACTGTACAATAAAACATAAGAGTTCCCAGACATGCATCCAGTGTCTTTGTTTAGCCTGACAAGGATTTATGATGAACATCACACTCCTGACCAGTGGGTGGGGACAGCCACCTCTGTCAGCAGAAACATGGCTGTGGAGGCCCATCCTCTACCATGGCAGTGATGACCTAGACTCCCTGTTTGTTCTCCAGTCCTGTTGTGTTGGCTTCATGTCAACTGTCCGAGCCCACAGGGAAAGCCTCCCACTCCCTTCTTCCCCCGGGGCAAAGGGAAAAAACCTGTAGAAACTGAAGAACCCGAAACCAACATTGACACCCGCTAAGATCCCTGAGGTTTCCCTCTGGTCTCCTTAACACCACAGTACTCTGCTTGGAAACCCTTTCAAATCCATTATGGTGAGGGGAGGTGATGCAGCAACAGCAGACGTCTCATTGGATGCCTGGACACCCACGGGGAGGAAGAGCTGGGGCCACTCTTTCTGTGCCCTGTCCTCCCTGCATTCTTGGAGAAAAGAAACTGTAGCCTTGGGCTGCAGCAGGACAGGCAAGTTCTAGCTGCAGAGCTCACACCCTGGGCTTTGAGTGTGGGACAGCCCTCACCCAGCCTGCACCCTGGAGCTTGTCCTTGCCAAGCAGTCACAAATCCTCCATGTCTGTTGTGTCTGCACCAGGTCTTTGAGCTCCCTCCTCTTGAGGAGCTCTGCAGCAGCAAGGAGCTTCTTTGGCAGTCTGCATAGCAGCAGAAGCTGTAAGACAGCACCATGGCTGGAAAAGGCTTTGTTCCTGGGGTGATCCTTCCCTTAGGAAGCTGGGCCATGTCTCTTGGGGACAGCCCTGGGGGATAGGGACTGAGGCTGGAAGCCCTGGCCTCTGAGACGTGCCAGGAACAGCACAGAAGCCTGTGGAGATGTCCCTGTTCAGGCTTTGGTGGCCATAGGCTGCTGACAAGCCCTACTGGAACCATAGGGCAGGTGTTGGAAATGGCCGTGCCAGCTTCTCTGTCCCTGCTTGCTCTGGTTCTGCAGGGACCTTTCCCACGGGTTATACCAGTGGAGGACTGCCAGCAGCCCTTGCCCTGTTGCCTGGGTGCCACAGGGAGGGTCAGCCCACCCCTCTCTCTCAGTGCTCAGCCTTGAAATCTGTACCTTGGCCACACTGGGGGCCTGGTCACTCACGCAAAAGAGCAGAGGGACCAGTGCACTCAGTATACAGTTCTTAATCTCTTCTTGTTCCTTGCCACCACTGATCCCAAGTGGTCTCTGAACAGGCAGATTGAGAACTCACACAACTTGCTGCTCTCCTGGTAGAAAGGAGGAAAGGTGAGCTTTGGAAACAGTGGCCTCCTGCCCACAGTGAAGGGAGTTTTGATCTTGGCTGAGGGAGTTGCCCCGAACTTAGATTCCAGAGCAGGGAGAGGTAGCACTGGGCTGCAAGGCCCAGAAGCCACAAGAGCCCAGGGGAGCAGAGCCTGCTCCGAGTGCTCCTCACAGGTCTGGGCTGCAGAGCAGCTGTCATTGCCCAGTGCTCATCTCAGGGCTCATGCTCCCACATCAGCCTTACCATGCCAAAGAAGCCTGGAAGGTTCTCCACCAGATACTCATTGATGGGGCTGGCCTTTGTCTTCTTGAGGCATCCCATTTTTAATGGTCATCATGACCTTTTCCTTGAGGTCTTCACTCCCAAGCCACAGGAGCACTATCATGTTTGGCACAAGGAGCTCATTTTTTCCTGCCTATATGAAAGACAGTTTCTTTTCTGTGATAAGATCCATGCCTGGAAAGCTCTCCAGGCAGCCACTAGGCCCCAACATGGCGGGAAGGGTGTTTGGAGCAGTCACTTCACCACCTGATTCCCAGCCCATGATAAACCACCACCTTACCCACAGCCCCAGATCCCTGGATGCCAACATAGCTGTCCCTGATGCCACGCTGCTCACCAGGTCAGGTTTCTCTGACAGCATGAGGAAACATTCGAGAGCCTGGGGGACTTGGAGTGTTGAAAGCTCCTCATCAATGTCAAAGACATCATCCAAATTGTCCAACTTAAACTGAATGCTACCAGCACTAGAGAATGGCTGCAGAAGCAAGCACAGTAGTGAAATACTGGCAGGGTCTGCAGGGCTCTTGGCAGGGGATCAGGTCCTTCTCTGGTAACTCTCAATTGAGGCAGAGATGAAGTTGCTTTCTGAAGAAGAGCAGGGACTACTGGGCAACCCATCATCCTGGAGAAAGACAGCAAATGTCCATAATGTGCTGTGTGTAACCTCAGGCTCAGAGAAGACCTTATGCCACAGTTGTATTGGCACACTGCAAGGCAGAGCACTATGTCAGCAGGGCTGCCTTGGCCACAGCATGGCCTGGGCCAGCCCCACATGGCTTGGGGTGCCTGGGACACCTGCCTGGGCAGGCAGGAGGGAACTGAGGTGGTGTTCCCTATGAGGCTTGGAGCAGCATGGTGGCTCTGGGCCGGCTCTGCCAGCTTTGGCTGCTGCAGGCCCAGAAAACCCACCAGGGTTGAAAAGCTTGATGGGATGGAGAACCCCACTCCTCAGGGGAGTCATGCAGGTCTGGGAGCCAGAGAGTCTCAGGCTCCCTCTCCCGGCAGCCAACAAGCCCTCGGGCTTTTCAAGGCCAGTACCTGTCTCCTTGTGGAGCAATGCTTAACAGTGTCCTGACTGCCTTCCCAGGGAAAAACTCAGCTACCTGAAGAAGCAGGGAGTCGAAGCCAACCTTCTTTAGTCCTTCCTTCATGCTTGGGCAGGCTTTTATGGATGAAGCTCACAATCTTTGGCACTTGGAGGGAACACAGGTGAGGATGGTGCAGCCACTGGAGTGCAGCCTCAGCTGCCCTTTCCATACCTCTCTGCTGCCTTAAGGTGCCTTCAGATAGATGCCTGAGACACCTGGGTTTGGGATGGAAGGAGTAACAAAGCCTGACAGGGCTGAAGGGCAGGACAGTCCAGCCACAGACCACTTACATCCCTCAGCAAGAGGCATGGGTTATCCCTACTGCCCACAAAATGTATTCTGTCATGCAGCATGCAGTGGAATACTCAGTAGTGTAGTGGTCCTTCTCAATGGTGGGGTTTGTAATTTCCTCCATGGCTACAAGGATAATGAGAGCATGTGAGGAACCTTTCAAAAGTCTGTGGCAGGAAGGAAGAGAGCAAAAATGTCACACCAAGCACCCTCATGGTGCTACTCATCTGGGCAGTGAGAGCAGCTGTGGCCAGAGGTGCCCAGCAGCACTGGCAACAGTGCCCACAGTCATTGCATGGGGGAGGGTAAGATCAGAGTGTTCTTATGCTGACGGAGGAGAGCTAGGCTCATGGTCATGAGGTGCTGGCCACAGTGAAGCCATGTCAGCCCTGCTGATTCTGAGTCCCTTGGCTCACATGAGTGTCCTGCTGATGGCATGGACAAGAGTGTCAGCAAGGGGGGAGCTCATTACATCGGTACTGTACTTTTTGGAAGTCCACAGCAAGGTGTTGATTTCCTCTTCTGCAATGTGGCGCATTGTTTACCCCTTAGCCTAGTCCTGCCTAAAGAGCAGGGCAGACATGGAAGTTAGACAGAACAGCTTTGCCGGCAGGTTTTCCCAACCACCCCAAGATCTGCTTGTGAGATGGCAGGACAGGAGGCTGTGGAGGTTGTCAGATTGGGGTCTAGAAACCAACAGGGTTGAAGATAGTGAAAGGAAGGGGGGAAGGAGAGCAGCAGAGAACACATCCAAGACTTGGGGAGAGCACTCACTTTTTACAACGAAAGAGAGCTGAGATGCTACAGGAGGCAGCCAGAGGGGCAAAGGTGGTCAAGCAGAGAAGAGCTGTGAGGTGATGCCTGTGTGCAGAGGGATGAAGCCCATCACAACATCCCTTAGATTTTTGCTTAGAGATGAATTATCTGAGGTGATGAAGAGCCTTCAAAATATATTCTTTGCTTTGTGGGAGCATTGGAAAAGGAAGATACGTCCCAGTATCTGTCCAAGGAATGAGATATCAATGGCTCCAGAGTGGACAGTGGAGTCCTCCTTTTTAAGGCGGTCCTGTGTGAGGGAGGAAAAAGAGCAGTAGAGCTAGAGAGTGGGCGGCTGGGGCCAAAACCCCATACCCAAGAGTGTGCTCAGGGCTGGATCCCTGGTGATACAAGGCTTTGCTTTAGCCCCATCTCCTGGAGCAGTCAGCTGGGCAGCAGCCCTGGCAGGGAGAGGGGCAGGGAGAGGGGCACAGCCTGGCTGGAGGTTTCTAGGCCTTACCTGCCATTTGGTGAGTCCTGGGAGCAGACACCCACTCCAGCAGCAGCAGCACAGTTCCACTCCTGGGTGGGACTTGCACTGTCCCTCAAGGCTTCCTCTGTCTTTGAGCAAAGCCTGTAGTGGGGCTCCTGTTCCTGGGGTCCTTTGTGGGCCTTGGACAAAGGCCCCACTTCTGCAGCAGAAGTGGACCAGGTGCTGTGATGCCATGGACTGTGGTACTTATGCACAGATTCATGATTCTCTGAAGAAAGGGGGCCTTGAGGCCCACAGTCTGACAGCCGGGCGAAAAAGAGACAAACAGGGAGCATGAGCATGGCCAGGGAGACTGGAGCCCTGACGTGCAGTGCCTTGTGGGACCAGCAGCTCTGCCTGGCCAGCACTCCCCCAGTAGCCCAGCAGCAGAGGCCCTGCCAGCAGATCCTGGCACAGCCACCGTCCAACTGCCCACAGTCACCTTTTTGGGGCTGTCAAGGGCCTGGATGGAGTCCATGACTTCCTGTTCTTCTTTGTGCAGGGGGAACAAGCTGCAGTCTAACAGAGGGGTAGAGCAGGGAGCGCTGCAGAGGGTCCGGCGACAGAACAGAACAGATTTCCAGTTAGTTTACTGATATTTTCAGGTTTCCCAGTGTTACACTTACCCCCTTCTCTAAGTGGTCAGACAGTGAATGCAGTTATTGAAAGGCCAGCAGATTAGGGTGAAAGTGTATGATAACCACTACTGACAGGCCATAGCAGAAGTGAAGCCAGTGTGTAACAGAGCTGCCTTTTCTCCAGGCCAAATGCCCTGAGCTTCCTCAGCTGCTCCTCATCAGAGTTGTGCTCCAGACCCTTCCCCAGCTCCGTTGCTCTTCTCTGGACACGCTCCTGCACCTCAATGTCTTTCTTGTAGTGAGTGGCCCAAGCACAACTGACTGCCAACCTATATGCTAAAAAGCCCACACTGCATACATATCTGCTGAAAATTAATATCTCCATTGGGTTTAGTGGAACCTCCAGGTCCAGTTCACTGCAATTCAGATCTAAAATATCATAATGTGAGAATTAAAATATTTTATTTTACTCATCTGCCTGAGTAAAGTGTTCCACTTCCTCAAATGTATTACAACATATTTATAGCCCACTTTGGTACCTTTATTGCCCTTCTTCTGGCAACCATAATTCCTCATGCCAGCTATCATTAATGGGAAAAAATATATTTCAAGGGAGCTTTTTAATGTTGCAGTGACAACTAAGAAGAAATACTTTTTAAAAATGGCTGGTAGCTTGTTTCTAGATTTGTTCTTCCTGAGGAATACTCCACTGTCCCTACATTTACAGCTGGAAATCAAAGTATTCTTAATTCCTCTTAATTTACCTAAGATTATAAAGAGGTGTGGTTACCCTGATTGGGATCTGTATTTATATCCAAGTGTAAATTTCAGCTCTGAGGCCACTGCAAATTTAAATTTTGGAGAAGACAGGCTTTTTCTAGTTTCTGAATATTTTCCTTTATTAAATCTTGACAGGCACATTAACTTTTACTCATAGTGATGCACACTGGGTTGGGAGAATGAGTTGTAAATATCAAAGACAGCAAAATATTACTATATTATATATTATTCTGTGATTCTAAGATCATAGGGAGGACAACCATGTTGTCACACCTAGGAACAGCAAGTAATGCTTATTTGTCAGAAGTTTAGAAATAACATGTTTTTTTTCATGCTCTAACTTTATTCCAAACATAAAAAACAGTATCTTGCATCTGAACTGCATCTAACAGAAAGTGTTAGGGTCTGTTATTAAAAATGTGTGAAGTGCTAAGAATGGCTGTAAGAAAACAGAAACTACAATAAAGCAGTGATTGCAGTAAAAATTACATTTTTTATGCTTCTGCTCACTTCTCCACCCAACAACCCTCAGGTCCCTCTAACACCTTCGTTGACTTTTATCTGGACACCTTTTAATACAAAATTCTTTCTGTGTTTAGGTAGCAAATGCTTTCTTTATCAGGTTGTAATCCTTATCTTCTGCCCGGTAGTGCTAAAAAGGAAAGTCATGGCTTGGTTGAACAAGAATATCCACAGCCAACATATCAGATGTGATTCTTACACAGCATCTCTGTGAAATATTACAGGATCATTATGGATTAAGATAAATTCTTTGTTTTCCTATTTATTTCCCTCCCCAACAACCTGCCTTTAAACCATTCTAATACATACACATACATAAAATCATAAGGCATATCGTATGTATTAGTTATTGTAAAGCATATCACCAAGTGTTGTAGAACTACCTTTTAGCACTTTTATTTAGCGCTTTCGTCCTTTTGCCATCTTTCAGGACTACTCATGGTACCAGAATATCAGCTTGAAAGTTATTTCATCTTATCGTGATATGCCTGATCCAGAATTACCAGTTAGTACTTGCTTTATAGTTGACAGGTTGTCTCAGACCCAGTAGGCTCTGAAAGATCCTCTACTCAGGACCTGCGCTAAATAATCAGGATCCTTGAACAACACACCTAAGTACAAAGTACATATCAGTTGCTGTGTTCTTTTTTTCCCTTCCTTAAATATTATCTTTTTTTTCATTTTCTGATACCAGGTACCAGGGATTAGGCAGATTAGTTAGTGGAACTTTAATAGCTTTGGGTTTGTGTGGTTCCAAAAGAGAGAAAGATGTTTTACCACACGTTACACAGGTTTGAAACTTCTTGCTTGTATTAAAAAGATCCACATGAATAACTTTTGGGTTTTCTGAAGAAAAAGGTAAAGTTGATTCTAAAGGTGGGAAAGCCAATATTTTGCATTGCCTCATATCTCGCCTTTAATATGAAGCTTCATTTATTTCATTAGTACTTACCCATTTCACCCCGGTTTAACTGTCTTGCTCACCTGCAAATTCCTGTTCTGTACTTAGATTTTGGCATTCCCCAGTCCAACACTATCTTTTGTTAGTTGTTTTGATGACGCCAAGCAGCACAGTACTCTGATAGTTCATTGACCTTTCCCAAAGTTAGTTTTTATGTTAGTTTTAGTTTTTACCTGACTGTGTGTATTGTGATGCTGAGAAATGATTGAATTAAATCAATGTGCCTATTTTTAAATGTCTAAATTTTCCAATTTTTCAACACAAGGAGGTCCCAGCTTGCCAGGTCTAAACCAAAAAATGTCAGGATACAAAATTATTACTCTGCATTTTTACAGTTTGCTAGAAGCAGCTAGGTTAGGATCAGTTTAATCATACTGCTCATTCAAAATCCAACAGTAATAGCTGGTTTTGCATTTCAGAATAATATTGATAGGAGTGAGGGAGATGGTTGCTCTCAAGCTACAGAGAAGGTGTGAAATATCAGCCTAATTGCAATTTGCATTTGTGCAATTTAATCTTGTTGCTGTGTCCGTAGGAAATAGAGGTCCAAAAGATGATTATTCTTAATTAGTAACATTTCACTACAGATAGACCTGAAAATGTCATCCTTGAGATACAATTTCCGTTCAAACACCAATATATCTTCTCTGTGCAAGTAACAATCTTCATGTTCACCACTTTCCACCTGTTTAATGCGTTGAGACACATCACTGCTATTAAGTATCATAGCCACTGGGACTCAACACAGCTCCTTATGTATTCTCTTTAGGTGCGGCTTACAATCAGCAGAAGCCAATTCCTGAGCAGCTACACTTTTTCTATGTTCTATGCTTCCTTTTTTTAAAGCATTTATTTCCAACCGCATCTGTTCTCTGCTCAGGCTATATAAGGAAAATCAGCAAAAGCAGGATGAATGCAGGATTTATCCCAGTGCTGGTACTACCAAGAGGTGTAGGCAGGCCCGATACATTCTATACCCCACCACTGTAACAAAACTGCTTTTACAAGTTACTACTCCTGTTCAGTCATTGAAATACCTTTTCCCAGAATGAGTCCTCTGAATTCCAGCAGAACTGACACTCAAGTGCCTTGAAGATTGCAAAAATCAGGCTTAAGGAAGTATTCTGTGATTTTCAGCAGGCTTACCTGAAAGGCTAGAACTACCAAAAGCTGTCTGCTCTTTAAGATTACTATTTCTGGACAAATTACTTAGGAAGGGCACAGAGCACTTGAGCAATCTCACTTCGTTAGCTGAAGGATAGGATTCAAATATACAGCTACATGGAAGACAGAAACACTGTAGCCTTGAGATTATTTTTTTCATTACTGTAAAAATCAAGGAAATTATTACTCTACGGGGTGATTAGTCCTGACTGTGGTCTTTGCAAAACATTTCCTAATGCTTGTTATTCATAGGATAACAATCTTTTTGACGTTGTATACTGTGTACCACATAAAGTTTCAGGCAACTCATTTACAGCATCATCCCTTTAATTTTGCTTTAGCTAAGGTTATGCAGGAGGTATGGGAGAGGCTGGAGAAGATGAGTATAAGATATAAAACAAGGTCATTTTGAGTTTGGGCCTACTTCATTGATTCTGGCAATGATACCAGAAATTTCTGTAAAAGCAAATAACATTTTTAAGTGACTTTTAGAAATCCACAATGAAAACATTTTACCCTACTTTTTCCTTTTTTTTTAAAATCGCCATCATCCTTTCTGTGAAACAGCACCTTATTCTTACTCCTGGGAGGGCTTAATTGCAATACTTGGGCTTAAATGCATAATGGTGTGCAGAAAATGCCATTTCCCTGAAAGGCTAACAGGATCTTCTCTCGCGGGAGCATGAGCTGGAGAAGGAGTAAAATGTTCCCTTACATTGTTCAGGTGGCCTAAAAATCAAAGTTATACTCTTGTGCCCAAAGATGTCTAACTAAAAGTATACAAGTGGAACATGATGGGTAAACTTCCAGCTTTGAAGTGGTTCCTGGTCTATGTTGGAAATAACTATCTATGGGTATCAAAGAAGATAACTAGAGAGCTTAAATTCACTTAGATATACAAACAATAGCAAAAAAAGTCCTCTGAAACACCAAGATACATTAAGCAAGATGAGGAACTTTATTTGGAGTGCTTTCTTATTTCCAGGGTGATGAAGGGTATGTGGGATCTCAGGAGTGGATGGCAGTCCAGGGAAGTGTGTGAATTAGGGTTCTCTTCAGAATGCTAATGAATCCAGTTTTCAGGTACAAAAAGCTTACCCTGAAAAAGATTTCATTGTTTGCTCAGTGTCCATTAGAGGTCACAGCACTAGGGGGTAAGACAAGATCCCTGAGTCCAATAGTCAATAAGTAGAGTGTGGTTGGGGCATTAAATCAGTTCTAAGAGTAACTGGGACACAGGAAAAAAAAAAAAAAAAAGAAATAAAATGATAGCAGAAGGTAGTATCTTCCAGAACTTTAGCTTCCAACAGTACACAACTGACTTTTTTTCCCTACTGGTGGTGATAGAAGAAATAGAACATTGCTCTTATAACACACCATTTCACTATAGCCAACTAAGGAATCTTAGAGAACTCCTAAAGAAATACATAAGGGATGTAACTCAAACAAATGGGATGTAATCTGAGCTCTGTGTACACAGATAAGATAAAAGCAAATGTTGCAGTTTTTGTGGTGAAACATAGTGATGCTGTGCCTACTCAGAACTGAAGTCAAGAAGAAAATCTGAAAGGACCAAATAAGGAATTCCAATAGGGATGTGACCGTGGTAAAGCAATGTAATGAATATTTATTAAGTAAGCTGGAATATCTAATGAATATGTAAACATAAGTGTAATAAAAAGCCTTGTCTATCTGTCACTTAGCACACTTGATTAGAGGACATATCCTTCAAGTGTCCAGTGCACTGCAATAAAGAATACCTGCTTTTTAACACCTACAAATTGATGTTAAGGAGTTTGTTTCTGCCACTTTTCAGTATCAGTAGAGGTATGGAAGACTCTCTGAAATACATAATTTGCTGTATTTTCACACATTAAAATATTCCAAGGAAAACAATTGCTTTCATTTAAAAGGAAAATAGTTAATAGGCTTAGATTTCTATCTTTCATCCTATTCCATCCCAGTCCTGACTCTGTTTCCAAAACATTTCCAATGTTCATTGGAAATAAAACTACCTGACAGTGGTTTATACCTGGGGTCCTACTCCACACTTGAAAGGTACAAAGAATTGTGAACATCTGTTCTCCAGGTGCACTGTTTAGGAAAGTGAATGCATGAGGGTTTTTTATTAAATAAAATTCACAGGTCTTGCTCTTACTGGCACCAGTTCTTATTTCTACCAATTCTCTTTGAAGAAGCAAGTACTTACATGTTGTATAAACAGACAATAGAGTAAAAAATGAGAAGACATTCAGAATAGAATAAAATTAGATGAAAAGAAAACAAAACAAGAGCTTCTTTTGCTTATTTTTTTTTCTCCCATTGAAAAATGTGTCAGCTGAATAGGGGTGATATTTTAAAGAATGACTAAAGTATATCTATTGTTCTCATATTCTTTTCCTACTCCTAAATATCATAAAAATAATTTTATAATATCTTTTCAATCATCCCATTTGACTCTTTAAGCACTTGTAAATACCATTTAATGGCAAGTCAAAGATTACCCTATGTATACAGGATTGATTTTCCTTATTGATATTGTGGTTTTATTTGCTTTGAACTTTCTTTTTTTTCCCTTCACTTTAAAAATCAAAGCTAGGGGATAGTTATTTTCCCTTGTTATTACTAAGAAAAGGTTAAGGAAGTATTCTTCAATATATTTTTTGCAGATGAGTCCTTGCAGAAGTTTCTCTCCAATGTAACTGATAAGAATTAAATGATTTTTTTCTTTCTGCACCAAAGACCTGACATTTTATCAATGTGCATAGTGAGTTTAATGCACATTCTTCTGTCTTATAACCACTGAGTTCCACCTAGATCCTCTCTGTTTTCCCAGCGATATAAACTGTCCTTTTGTGTCTTTTTCAGTCTCCGTTATAGTGAAGTAGAACTTTAGTAATGCTCAGCCACACCATTACAGAAAGGGTACACAAAGACAAAACTCTCCCAACACAGTGGAAACTCCTGTAGAAGAAAGTCAGTCTCTCAACTCTTACATGAGCACCTGTAATATCGTTGCTCCACTGAAAAGCAAAGGGCTCTAAGTCATAACCTGACATCCACTAGTCCTCTGTCCTGTGCAGAGTTTCCAGCCCTTGAGAGAACTCTTTAGTGCCTCAGAGAATGGTATATTGTTATAAAAAAAAAAATCAATATGAAGTTGTATTATATACAAATAGTTGTATCATAAATAGGCATGTCTTAAAGGAAAAAATGATAATGAAAGTGCATCTTATTTTTTGCTCAACTTCCAATTAACTTGTAGTTAATCCCATATAGTGGTACCAGAGACAGTTACTGGTTTTCACATCTTTAGTAGCTTTGCTTAACCTTCGTTTTTGGAGTGCAAAGTAAGGTGTCTCTCATTATAATTTTGAATAGCCAGAGGACAATATTTTCATGACTAATTTGCCACAGAAATAGCAAAAAAAAAGTGACCTGTGATCATCACCCAAAAGAAAAAAATCCTGATCTGAAGCTGGACACTCACATTAATGGCACATTTAATGCCATAGGAATAAAAACCCCTGTACTTCTGAATAGAAAGGTGTTCCCTGTGAGCTGGAAATTTAAGAATGGATTTTGAGAATCATTTGGGACAGCAATTGCTTTATTTCTCTCTATATTTGTTTGCTATAGTAAATATTTCAGAGGATTCTTCTAGAACTGAGCCACTGTTTTTTTCCCAAGGTTTGGCAGAGAAAGCTTAAGAGAGGGAAGTTCGGAGACATGGAGGAGGTGTCAGATAGAAGAAAGGGGTCAGAAAGTCACAGAAAAAACAACTGGCAATAACAAGTGCAGAGTAGTTACCTCTGCACTTTGGATAGCTTTTATAGAGTTTGCTGCAACTCAGTAAGCCACTGAGACCACTGACAGCCTGAACGCAGAGGCACACTTGAAGAAATGTTTATAAACTTTATATTACTGGTTTTCATCCAAAATAGTTTCTTTGAGATTTGTCTATTTAGAAACTTAAAATATTTTAGTTTAGATTCTATGCCATGCTGTTTTACTTGAACAGTTTTCTGACCTTTTTTGAGATGCATGGTGTGAGCAAAGGACAGTCAGAAAAAGCCCAACTAAGGATTAATATCAATAATATTAGATAATGAAAAAACATCAGCAAAGGCAATAGTCTGCTGCCTAGGTGGTGATAAACAATTAAAACATGTTAGCAAACAATGTCCTATGTTTGAACTGTAGATGGTCTAATTTTTTAGTTTCCATAGCTATTCTTTTTGATTTGTAGGATCTTCCAAGGAAATCAAAATCCTTAAGGAATTTACACAAAAATACGCTTCAGATAAAATATTTAGAAGTTGCTGGTCACAATCTAAGAATTTAGCTGTAACAGACACAAAATATCAAAATTTGTCTTTATGTCTGATTGAAGCTGTGTCCACTGCAAATAAACCCAATGTCGCTATAGGTCATCAAGAAACTTCAAAATGATCTTTTTTTAATTGGTGTAACCAATATAACGAGATTTCTTGTAACGCTTTAGTAAAAGTTTCAAGAATGGCTGACCTTTCAGGATTGGGACACAAGTGTTTATTTAAGAACTAAATATTTGAAATTGGAAGTTGAATGGAATAATAATACCAAAATATATTAATATCTTAACAATATACTTGCACTGAATTTAATAAATAAGAAAGAAACAATAGAAAATATTAAAATCCAAATATTTGAAAGGGCATTGAAATGGTATGGGAAATGCTGAGAATACAAATTTTTCATAAAGTAAGATAGAAAATTTAGAATGTATTGCCTATTTGATGAGTGCTATTTTAGAGAAAGTGCTGTCTTCTATAGTTGAGGCTTATCAACCGATGGATCCACCATGAGCTTTAACTATCAAAATGAGATGGTGTATATATGAGTTGGCATCATTTGACCTATGTTTGTTTACTGACTATTCTCTGTGTTTTTTTGTAAAGTGTTTTGGCCAGGCTAGCATAGAAGTTGCTATAGCTCATATTCTCCTAGCTACTATTATCTTTTATTAAGTCCATAAAACATTTATTTTAATATCAATTAATTGAAATTAAATAAACACAATATCAGGTTTTCAAACCAAATTAAGACCCCCCTTTCACTAATTTCACATAATAAATACTGAGTAGAAAGAAGAAAAACCTTTTGGAGACAACTGAAAAAAAACCCCCAACAATCAACTTCTTTATTGGACTTCCTTTTTCTCGGCTCATTTCAACATAAAATCAGTTCTACTGTCTGCTAAGTCAGAATAATTGAGTCTCATTCCCTAAGGTATTATACTGAGAGTTCATCATAAAAAAATTCTGATTTTTGTAATTTTTTTCCCTCTTTTGAACTGTGGTTTGAATTTAATCAAAATGCAGGTAAAGAAATTTGAATGGAGTTCTTTTCATTATTTTCATTACACATTGCAAAACCAGAAAAAGCCTATTCTTGTGTAGAAATTGTGGTCATGGGAAAAAGGAGGAAGTTATTTTATGTAAAGGTTCATTAGTGATCAAAAATCAATTAGATTTGATTCTTGCATGCTTAACTGTATTGCTTTCACTGAACCAGACTGTGTTTGCTTTTAGCTAAGAGGGACCATTTGAGAACCTTTACATGAAGCAGAATTGTAGTATGTAAGCAAACAAAACCAAAGTCACATATATAGGAATGTTAATTTTAGAGGGGAGATGAATGCATAAATTAAATGTTGAAAAATGTGCATTATATTTCTTTAATATCTCATAGGCAAAGGAGTGGGGGCACTTTAGAAAAAACTATTTGCTTTAAGAGATTCAAAAGAAATGACAGGTCGCAAAGGGAACATTTAGCTTCAGGACTAAATGAGAATTATTCTATTTGGTCATATTCATACAAAAGAAACATAGGTGGTTTACACAGGAGTCTTCTTGCAAGTTGTCAATGCGTTTCAAAATAGTATAGTGATTTCTAATAACTGATGAGATAGGCAGCAGCTACCTAGTGCAAACAAACAAACACGACTCTAAGGAGCTAACATCATTTCTCAGTTTGTCTTGAAAAATTACTTGCCACTACAGACAAACAACAGAATTTTTAACCTCGTTCTGGATCTAAAAAACTTGTTAATTTTAAGTCAGCACAAAATCAGCAAGGCTATCTTCATATTACATGATAAGATATGAATGAAGTCTCTCTTGGTCTCTCAGTGTTTGAAATTTGCATATATATAGGTTGTTTCATAAAAGAAAAAGTACCATGAGTCAAACTGTAAGCTGCAAAAGTAATAACACTTCAAAAAATATTTTAATTTTATATTTTAGACTAATGCATTTGTATTTGGAAATATACAGTTGAAAATAAAGTAGTAAATGGCCTTTAAGTTATCAACAGCAGTTCAAAGTAAATAGTCTTATTTAAATTTTAACATCTCAGGGCCCTGGTTTCCAGAGGTAATTTTCTCAAAAAAAAAAAAAAAAAAAGATGAAAGGCTGATTTAGGTACTCTCAAAAGTTCAAAAGTAGACTTTTTTTTCATGTGGATTCCAAGTCTATCAACATACATAGACAATCTCTTGATCATTATTATACACTTAATTGTCTAAACTGGAACTTCTCACTCATGGTTGTTTAGAAAACAACAAAACACTAATGAAGTACCTTACATTTGTCAAAGATGCTGCTCTGATCAGTAGTTGAGCATTCTCCAGATTCATAATTCTGAGCAGTAATTTGTGGTTCCAAACTAGCTAGAGAGGGGATAAGGTTTAGCTTACCTCAAAACTAAAGATATCTTTCTTAATAGGTTTTAATTAAAGAATTCCTCAGACCAATTCAAACAATACTTTTTTTCCCTTTGTTGTTTTTACTGTTGATATTGTTACTGCAATGATGCTTAACACACAAGTTCCCTGGCCATGTATTCTTGAATTATCTGTATCCTATCTGGCCAAAATAAGCTTTCTAGGGAAGGGTTCTAACTTGTTTGGTGTCTTGTCATTGCTTGACAGTAGTAGGCAATATCTAGGAACATGGTTATTACACAGGTGGAACTACACAAGTAACAATGCAACACACTCAAAGAAATGAAGTACAGTCAGAAACAGTTTTTCAGACAGTTGGGTTTGGCACTTTTTCATTTATAAGAATTCAACCAATAGTTCAAAAGAGGCAGCAATCCCATATCTCAAAATGTGACCTGAGGCAATATTGAAAGTTCTCAAATAAAGAGGGAGATAACCTATCTGTTCTCAGGTTCTTTGTTAAGCTGGAGGGAGTCAGTGAGGCATTGAAGTATAAGAGCTCTTGTTCTGTATTGCGTAAAATGATTCAGCATTCAACACAGTGATTAAAATTAGTGTTTTGCAGTAGTAAAGATTAAAAGTTGTTTTCTGTAGATTTCAATGGTTTAGTAGTATCTTGTATAAGATCTGTCACAGCTTTTAACTGAGTGTTGTATAAATTGCAATTTCATTTTCATTAACACTGTCTAAAAGTGGTGTGGGAGAAGATTCAAATCAAATATGTGGATTTGTTTAACAGCTACAGGTTATACAATGAAGTAGCAAGAGCCTATTTAATCTTAGTTTACAATTTTTGAGATGGTAGAATATTCACCTTTTATTTTGAAAATTTCCATTCCCTTTCTGTTATTGTTGTTTTAGGCAACAGTACAAAATAATAGTGAACACTTCTATATGTCTATTCAATTTCTTGGTTTAATGACACAATCAACATTATTTTCATTAATCTAAAGTGGATAACATTGTTTTACTGTTTGTAGTTTTCTCCTATTAATTTACTCGTGATCTTTTCTTCGTATGCTACATTTCTATATATATAATTTTTAAACTGTAATGTAAATTGTAGACAACTCTTTGATATATTTATCAGAAATCAGTATTCTAACAGATTTTATTTAAAATAAATCAGGTTATGATAATTATTTCCTACCTAACTTCGGATTTGAATATTTTACTAGCTGTAACTGAGAAAAATTTCCCAATGTTTCAAGAATGTTATTGTATTGACAAGAAATTGAAATAACATCTGTTGGCTAAAAAAATTATTATAATTCTTATTTAGTATTAAAAATACTTGTGCTTTAGAAGAAGTATCCTATTAGTATAATGCTTTCACTTCTACACTCTGTTTAATGGAATTTCATGAAAGGCTGAATGACTACAGTGCTAGGGCTTGGTTTGGCTTTTTTTATTTCTTTTTTATACAAAAATTGAAATTTCAGTTGTGCAATGTATAATTGCACCAGTGCTGGAAAATATGGAGAATAAATTCATTATGGTTATTTATATTATCTAGAATGGGAGCACACTAATTCAGTTGAGAAAATCTATTTGAAAGAACTCAGAAAAGACTAGTCCAAAACCAGTCTCAGTAGACAGATGGTAAAATCACTGTTTACTTCAGGCTAGAAGGACGAGATAGGAGATAACATATGTAGATGTAGATAATCTAAAACAGTTGAAATATTAGGGTGATAAACTTCTAGTTGAAGGTGTCCCTGCCCACAGCAGGGGGGTTGGAACTGGATAATCTTCAAGGTCCTCTTCCAACCCAAATCATTTTACGATTCCATGATGCATTCTATGATTCTATAACCAGACACTAAATAAGTAGGGTGCAGATAGGCCTCTCTGTTCTCATTATACCGGTTTACATCAAAACCTAGGAAAGATTCAGAAGCTCATGACTTCTCTGTAGCTTGAAAATGGATGTGCTTCCAAGAATACAGAAGCTTCAGTGTCCAGCTGCCAGCCTGGCCAGCAGCATGGTCAGGCCTCTGCCTTTGTGCACAGGAATGAGATCTGAAGGACGACATTCTCCTGTCTGTTTTCTGCAAGATTTTTATTGACTTTGTTCTGTGCAGAATTTGCTGGAAATTTAAGACTAATGGTTGTATAATCTTACAAGTTTTAGGATGGCTGCATTTGCAACATCTTGTTATGTGGAATGAGCATCATGCTCTGATGCAAAACAAAGTGATAGATCAAGACAGCTAGTTCTGTCTCAAGAAGAACTACAGGGGATTATAAGCTCCTTGGAAAGCAGTATGCTTCAAAGGGGTGGAAAGATATGCTTTCTGAGGATGAGAGTCTTATATGCAGATATTATTTTAAAAATTATTTCTTTTAGTAAGCTATTTAAAAACCTTCACTGGCTTCTCCAGAAATGTAAACAGGTATTACTGAATCTGCTTTTAATGTGAAGGAAAAAATAGTGTTAATGAATTGTCATTTCTGTTTTATTATTCTGGTTTCTTTTGGAAGAATTCTCTACCCCTACCCAGCTAACATAAAACCTTTTTCTTTTCCTTAGTAGATGCTTTAATAAGCTAAATACCATATTTTTAATAAGTTCAGTAAGCATAATAGATTGTGCTGGGTAATGGTCTAAAGTTTTTCACAGAAATACAAACTTGTTATTTTCATTCTGAAATAACGTAATTCAGTTGAAACTCACTGAGGTCTAGGTCTAAAGAAAGAAGGAATTTATATGATGTCTCACATTGAAAATCTGTGATAGATATTAGCAAGGTAGAAAACTAAATCTGTTCTGCATTGTTTTTTTACTTATAAGCAAATGTTCAGCATATTTTTTAATTTTAAATTTCAATTGTCATATTTCTCTCCAGCAGATAGCTACCATTAATGGAAATGGAATGGTACTCATAATAAAGAAGTTTAAATTAAATAGAATTTACAGTTTTAGGCAATGTCCCAGAACAGAGAAATCAACTAATCTTTTGTAGCCCCAATGCTTTACATCAGAATTCTATGTTCAAGGATAAGAGACAAAATGGTCCATTACATTTGTTTTTAGTAATATTAAACCAAATGATTATTTATGATTCACAAGGACCCTTGGTGCACAGAAACTGAAGGTCTGGTAGTTATCTGGGAGGTTCCATTTTTCTAGCAGTCCATGCCAATTTCTCTTTAATTATTGAAGAGGTTAAAACAACAAAATCCGACAGATTGTTAGCTGAACTCAACCCAGACAGATGGCACCATTCTATTGAAGCCAGTTTCGTGAAATTTCTGCTGCACCATATGCTAGAATCAGTTCAACAGCTAATTAGTGCTTTTTATAAGACAATCATTCTCTCAAGGAAATTTCTTATGGACAGGTCACAAATACAGAGAGAGAAGTAGGATGGAATAAAAAACTGAGTTGCATATGCCCTCATTGACTTGTTTACTCCAGTCATAAATAAAGGTTAGCATGGTAAGGCATCTTGAATAACCTTTCGGCTCAATCCCAGTAGTGCTGACATTCCCGGTTTGTATCTGGAAAATAAATATTAAATGCTGTAGCGAATTAGAGCTTTTTTTCCCCTCCTTTTTCTTAATAGCTGTGTTGTAAAGGATGGAATAAAGTTGATTATGCAACTGAGTTCCTATCTATTAAAATAATCTAATTAAAAGAAAAGAAATTGCAGTAGAAATTTATAAAAGTTTAGACTTACCAGTTCAAGAAGAAAAATGACTATTATAAACATGAAGCATAGCTTACCTTCCAGTAGTCTTAGACATTAACTTTACTTTACCAGGCAAAAAATCAGAAGTGCAACACCAATATTTTAATAGGGCCAAAGCAATAGAAAGGTGAAGAAAGATGTTACGATATGCTGATATTATGCTATCTGCTACCCCCTTTTCTGTGATTTGATATGATCTTCTGAAGCCGTATTTTTTAGGGCTTATCTATTCAATTAGACTCTTGAGGTTCAAGCTTTACAATTCCACTCTTCGAGGCTTACCTTTTGCATAAATAAACTGATATGCAAAACACTTAAATAGTCTTGATGTTCAGAGAAATTGTTAGAATGAGAACTCTAATTGACACAGGTTTTGGGAAAGAAGAATTTGATGTGCAACAGATGTAGAAGAGACCTATTAGAATGATGAGAAGAAGAGTTAGTTGTTACAAAAACAAGTATGTATCTGTGTGGTATTTCACAGGCGTAAATAAGCAATCTCTCCTTGCAGACTTAGAGTGATTGGAAACTGAGAAGCTATACTGATAAAAAGTTGATTACCCCAGAGTATGTCTGTTCATACCAAGAACAGGCAACATTTTGCTGCTACGTGAATGATTCAGTGGTTTATTTTATACTTAGGAACACCCCAAGACCAGATGTCTCAGGTTAATCTATGCATGTGTCACTAGGAGAATATACAACTAGATTTTTAATAAACCCAAATTAGCACTGTTGACCTTGGCTGAGGCCCAAACTTCCATTCAGACACTCTCTCATTCTCCCTTCTCAATAGGACAGAGGGAGTAAATAGGATGAAAATGCTCTTGGGCTGAGATATAGACAGAGAGATCGCTTACTAATTACAGCTTTTGGCAAAATAGGCTTACTTGACTTGGGGAAAAACAATTTAACTTGTTGAGCAGTAAATTCTAGTCGTTGAAGTGTTGGTTTGAAGCCAAGATTTCTGTGAAATCAGACAGAAGTAGGACTACAGAAAACCCCTTTTTGGAGGGTGAATATATGACTCTTTTATGAGTAATTATAGAGAGTATGTATTCTCTTCACAGAGGTCAACACTTCTCCTCACTTCCCCATCATCTCTAGAACCATCAGCTGGTCTCTCCATCAGAGAACAGAAATCCAGCTCTGTACAGGTGACAGTAATGATTTCTTTACATTTTTGGAAGGAAGAGAGAGAGACTTTAGAAAGATGAAAGGAATATTCCCCTGGAAAGTATGCTGAGTGAAACTAGATAACTGCAGAGGAAATGCTGCAGAGGAAACAGGCTTTGCAGTGAAAAGGGAGCTCTTCACCAAATATGCTCTTATGCCTGTCTGATAATGCAGCCTGGCTTTAGTGCTGAAATGCTTTTGCATGGCAATTGTTGTCAGCAAATAGGAGGGTAAATCACCACAAAGGAGAGAGTTTTAAGTGTCAGTACAGAGTATTTATGGCAACTAGGTGTGACTTTGCATGCATATGTGCTTTCCTATGTGAAAAAAAGGACACATACCACTTTCAAAATTAATGGCATACATAGTTTTAGCAGGAAATTGCTGTGGGTGTGCAATTCTCACTAGCTGTCCCAGGGCATTGTCATGCTTACCAACGTAAGGGACACCTGCCAGTACTTTAGAGGTTATTCTCTCTACTCAGTCCTCTTAGGACATGGCCTGCAAAAGAGTTCTCATCCCACCTGCTCTGCAAGCTGTTATCTTGTGATGCCTGCAAAAAAGATGTGCATGGGACCAGTTCATTGCACTTCATGTTCACCAGACACTGCACAGTATAGACCTCCTTGACTTTTTTTCTATATCAGCATATCTAAAGCATGAGTCTGAGGTGCAACTGTCAGCCTCAGGACTACGGTGTGAAGAAATCATAACTTTACAAAATAACCCCAGGACTGCTACCCAGAGGCTAAGGAACTTACATTTCAGTAGCAGGGGGAGAATCTGTCTTAACTCGCAAGCAGGGGTGCTTGCACAGCAGTAGCAGAATGGTCAATTTCTCCACCTCGTGCTTCATATATAAAAGGGCCTGCACTAACACTACAGGCTACATATGAACTCTTGAATATTACTGCATAAACTTGGATAGTAAAGGCATGCAAAATGGAGAACATGTTAGCATATTAATCTTTTGAGTAGCTTTAGAATCTTTTTTTCAGTGTAAGCAGGAGTTGGACTAAAAATACAAATGAATATCTATACTTAAGCTTCTTCATATTACTTACATCTAAAATAAAAATTGAAATGAACTTTCACATCAAATTTGGACCATTTATGTCATCTCTGGTTCAGAAATCCAGCTATTTTATTCCCGCACATTCATGCTTTTATTTTGCCTTGTCTTTGAGAACTGGGGTAAATATAGTAGACCTAAGTGACTGTAGTTATTTAAATAAAAATGGACATAAAATTGAGTTTCTAGACATCTTCTACTTCCAAAAAACAATTTTGTCTTATCAGTACTGAAATATGACTGTTATCATTTAGCAAGTGAACTAAACACAATGAGCAGTTTCTAAAAATTACTGATCTTTAAAAGACTGAGTTTTGATAGTTTCCACTTTGCCACATTCTGATCATTTTGAAACAATCCAGCTCGATTGCACATATCCCTTTATAAAGCTTGTCAATTCATCAACTGAATTACATCTCTCTTCTCACAGAAAATGAATACACTACTTCATATATTCTCTGCTTACAGTTTAAGATGTTTGCAACTGTTAGTTGAAGTAAATGTTGTGCAGTACAAAGATGTGATTTCATTTCATTGATAAGTATATATATTTTTTTTCAAATTTCCAACATCATAGCATAACCTGTTTTTACCTCTAGGAAATCTATTTGTGTGCCCCTATAATTCACATTTTAACAGCTTATTTGGTTTTTCATGTCAGACTTGAAGAAATTAACTTTTTTCTTTATAACAACTACCATCTCAAGATGAAAATTTTAATGGTGTTTTACTACTAAGATGTGTGGTTTTATAAAATGAAAATTCACTATTCTGACCTTGATAATGGAATTCACCACAGTTTCAGGTATCCTGTGACTGATTATCCTCAAAATGCTTTTACTGAATGTTGCCCTGTCCTTACATCTGCGCCACTACTGTAGTCATCTGAGAACATCTTCCCCATTACAGATTTTATTCCTCCTTTCTTTTAATGTCTCACAAGAATAGCTATCTAAAGCAGGCTGATCTCTCCCTTCTCTTAAAACCATAAAAATCCTATTCACAACAGAAAGAAGTACATCAAGTTGGGGACTGTCCAAATGAGAAATTGGATCTTACCCTAGTTTGATTCTTACTTGGGGCTTTTATGTTTTTTATTAGAGGCACACAAAGATAACAGGTAGGGGAACCATGAGTAACATAGTTATGCTGTCCAAAGACTAATCCAAGCAAATCTTCCGCTCATACATTTTGTATCAATCTGCATTTAGAGTAGACAAACTATCTGATTAAATTGATAAAAGAGTAGATTAATCCTATGTGCTATGTCCTACTTGTCTTTCTCTCCATGATCTGAGAACGGTATTTTAATTATGTATGCATTATCTGGTGTGTGCATGGGGTGGTATTTTTATGTGAAGCATAGTTGGGATTATGTGAGAAACCCTATAGCACTTGACTGAAGCCAAAAGATAAAATGTGTTTTACAATGGAATAGTTGGTCTAGTACATTGTATTATTTCATTCTGTACACTCTGATTGCTGTATATAATTGCAAATCTTTTTTAAAGGTGATGATGTCTCCAGGCAGTGGATGTCAAGATGCTTAATGGGTGTAGAAAGCCCTATGAAAACTAATAGTGTAGGAGTTACCATAATAGAGCTATAACTGCAAACATCAGCAAGGCAAAATACATGAAAATTTTGAGTTGCAGATTTGATTGGGGATTTGGGGAAAGCAATGGAAATAAAGCCTGATGGGTAACTAGGTGGAGAACTACTCTATCTTCCTTAACCATTTCCCAACAAGAAAAATATTAGCCCCTGCACTTAAACATGATCAGTAATGCTAACACAGAAACTTCTGATATTTGAATAATGTAATGCACCCTGTTACATTTAAATCAAACTTTTAGCTTTGGTCTGTACTCCAATTTAATGAAGTAATGCCTTTTTCATAATTTTCCAAACTGGCACCAATGTTAGCATACTGATCAAGATCCTGAAATACTATATAAAATATAATAAATTAGAGATAATGAAAGGAAGCAGGATTAGAATAGATTTTAGAGTTGGAGATTGATGAGTCCAGTGAAGGGAGATAAATTTAAATAAAAATCTGAAAAGAAAAAAAAAAAGGACTTGAAATCCTCATTTTTTTGTTTTCCAAATGTGATGGCTGAATGTAATGACTCATAAAATATCCTGAACTGGAAAACACCCACAAGGATCATCAAAGTGGAACTCCTGGCCCTGCACAGGACAACCACAAAAATCACACCATGCGCCATACGAGTGTTGTCCAAAGTACTTCTTGGACTCAGACAGGTTTGGTGCTGTGACCACTGCCCTGGGGAGCCTGTTCCAGTGCCCAACCACCCTCTGGGGGAAGAACCTTTTTCTAATGTCTAACCTAAACCTTTCCCTGACACAGCTTCATGCCATTCCTTGGGATCCTTCATTGATCACCAGAAAGAAATTACTGCCTGCCCCTCTGCTTCCCCTAGTGAGGAAGCTATAGATTGTGATGAGATCTCCTCTCAGTCTTCCCTTCTCTAGGCAGAACAAAGCAAGTGACCTCAGCTGCTCAAGTCACAAATTTCACGTTTTTTTTTCCTGATTTTCCTCCCTCACTACATTCAGTGGCTCCTAACAGCTCATTTCTCAATGAAAAGAGAGATTTTCAAACAAGAGACAGACAAAAAGAGGTCTTTATTTTAAAAAGAGCCTTGAGTAAAACACTTTGGGGAATGTAAACCAGTTGTTGAGCATGCACAGGAAAGGATTGCCACAAGATAGAATAGTACTAGGTGAAAAAAAACCAAGATTTTTTTCGTATATTCTTTACAAATTTGGATTAAGGACTTAGAAGATCACAGTAACTGAATGGTTAAGCCAGCAGTACACAGGGAACAGTACTTTGTGATGAGCACAGCATGGCAGTTATCTGCTTAGCCCAAACTATCTGACAGTGAAATCATTTGTGTACCTGTGCTCCATGACCAAAAATGAAACAAATGTAGGCTTGAGTTAATCATCACAACCCTGAGAGAAGAACTCCAAAAGTCTGAGAAGATGGTTTCTGAGTCCATATCCCACTATCAAGGGATATTTGTGACAAAAGCTTTAGACTAGTCAATAGTTAAGTAAAAGAAAAATCCCTATCCGCTATACTTGACAGAACATTCAGTTGCAGATTTTAGTATGACAGAAAGACAAAAAAATCATATATTTAGAATTGCCTACTGCTACACAATGCATGCTTAATCCTTTGTAGAACTGGTAGCCAAAAATGGCTTTTGGTGAGTGACAATTACCTCCGATACAATAATTGACTAATTTCACGTTCTCAAAAACAGTGCTTGAGTTCACAGGCATTATGCTATCCAGAAAGTTATCACTTATCTAGAAAATCTGTTTTGTATTTCATTATTCTCTGAGATGACACCACATTTGGGAAGAAAATATTATTTTCCTGGTGTGAACGTTTATTTTCCTCAAATCCAGTCATGACAATAGCTCAGTCATGACAATAGCTGTGCCAAAGCATTAGAAGTATAAGGGGATCAGCTTCAGTACCAGTCTGACCTATTACTTCTCTGTGTGCTTCCTCCACAGATTGTGCCTTTAATGGGAAGAATTTACACTCTACCTGTGACAGCAGCTCAGCAGACTGTCATGTTTGGAAGCAGATCTTGAAAGCAGTTCATGCAAATTACATGCCAGCTTGTCGTCTTCAGTAGAAGAGTACATTAAGAGTATGAAAGTCTTCAGCAGTGACAAGTTAAAAGAGTAAATATGACAAGTTCTCTCTCTGTCAAGTCAGAACAAGAGAAGCAAGTTGACAAAAAGTATCAGAAAGTAGTTTGATTCTCATGAACAAGGTACAGCTAGCAGCAATGGTTAATAAGTCAAAACTTAGTAAAGCAAAGATAAAGAGGATGGTAAATCTTAGAAACTGATGATAATAATGAGACTACAGGAACTGGAAGAAACATGATGCCGTATTAAGAAAAGCAGTAGACAAATGAAATGGGATGGTGGGAGAAAATTAAATCTAGAGGAGTGCAGTATGCGTAAACTCTTCAAGAAAACTGTCCCTGGAATTAGGCTGTGATGCTCAATTTATCACAAACCAAAAGGTAAACCAAGGACACCATTTTTATAAAGATGATAAAAACTTCTTGCTCCATTTAGACAGTGGAATAAAAATAGATAAGTAAGTAGTTTCATGTAATAGTCTGATTCCTTAGAAATCCTATCTCCAGAAAAGCTCTTTGTCTCTAGATAAAAAAGGACTGAGAGGAAGAGCCTTAGTTTAAAGCTTTCCTCTCTTCTATGCTTTTGATTAATTTGTTTTTCATGGTGACTTAGTGAAAAACCTTCTTCTCTCAGTCTGTACCTATCCTCCTAAAAGAAAAAAAGAAGAAGAAAGCAGCATACTTCTTTATCTTTTCTACTAAGTGCAAGTAGGTGTCTCAAACCTGTGAGGTCACTCAGGCTTGTGAGGCACTTTCGCTTAAATGTTTCTTCTTCTCTTCTACACGCAAACATTATTTTCCTTGTTTCAGTAACTTATCATCATTATCATAATAACATCCTTTTAATGTCAAAATCAAAGTGGTCATCATAAGAATTCTCTCTTAACAAGGGAGGAAAGAAATGCTACGAATTCTTTTAACTTGTCCAAATACATCATATCTGAAAAAAAAAAACAAAACAATAAAAAGCATACAGAAGGCATCCAATAAATAGTTAAGTTGTTTTCTTTCTTCTTCCCTCCTCACAATAATTTTCTTTTTTTCTTTCTTTTTTTTTTTTATTTTTAATATATAATTCCTTCTTATTGCAGAAAAGAGAGTGGAAAGGTAACTGAAGTTCTAAAAAGTCCTGAAAGTATAGCTCTGTAGAAAAGCTTAGAAAACTGAATATTTTTCATATTATGCAGAATGCTTAATTTTCTCACTAGGTATTTTGTAATGCTACAATACAAATATAATGTTTAATCCACTGAAACTCTATTCAGGTTGATTTCCACCAGATTTCAAATTATTAATCTTCCCTCCAATTAACTATGCCACAAATCTTAATACTTTCTCAAAGAAAAAATTGAAGCTATGATAAAGGGAATGGATTCACAAATTTATGTGTGTGGGTGTGCATGCACATTAATTATGGGGGAAGTGTTAAACATTAAAATCTCTAATGCAGTCTTTGGAAATATTGAAGCTGGAATATAGTCATATGAAGTAAACACATAAATTTAAGTTGAAGTTGTTATTATTTAGGGTAGCTCAGCTTAAGAGTCAAAAAAATTAATGAAAAGTTAATTAAACCTCAGAAAATAAACAAAATTTTTTTCCTCCACACTGACATAATTTTATGCTCTATCACCTAAAACATCTTCGTCTCCAAGCTTTCTCTTTATAGATGATAGAATTCGTTATTCCCTTGCCTGTATATGTGGTTTGGTGTCATCTGTACGATCATCCAACAGGATAGTTCTGTCAATACAACACTGACTGCGTTTAGTACATTTTTCTCCATTTAAAAAAGATTCTGAATTGCAGACATTTACGTGTGAGAAAATGTTGACATGGCATACTTTCAAACTAGCAGTGCTAGTGCTTCATGATGTTGTTGATCTGCTATACTTGAGTGATTGGAGGTAGGCAGTTTGAAGCAGCCCTTACGTCTAGACAAGCTGCCACAGAATGAGGGGAGAAGAAATGAACTCAAAACAGAAAAAAAAGAGACCATTTGTTTTCTAGTCTAGCACATGATGAAGAGAGGATTTAAGAACTCTGTTTAAAAACTACTCAAGATCAGAGCAAGATGAAACTGCAAATTTTTAGATCTTACTTTTGTTCTGAAATGGTTCCTTGCAGCTTCCACTACTGTGTTCTAAAATGAGATTACTCTGAA
This sequence comes from Oxyruncus cristatus, assembly GCA_013399855.1. Lineage (NCBI taxonomy): Eukaryota > Metazoa > Chordata > Aves > Passeriformes > Cotingidae > Oxyruncus > Oxyruncus cristatus. Next base: position 124,153 of record VXAY01003232.1, on the reverse strand, counting down.
AACAAGAGATTTCAAAGCCTATTTTTTTTTTTTTTGTCATAGGATAATGTCACAATAGTTCCTTGGTAGTTTGAATGCTTTTTTCTCAATGAACTAGATACAGATAATTAAAAAAAAAAATAAATACACATTCTGTTTCTGAAATGTGTATTGTAACTGCAGACAATCAAGTTACCCACAAAAAGTTTTCAGAGACATAGTACAGTTTTAAAAAATGTAGCATTCACTTCATCATACTTAGTTACTTTGCATGAGTTACTTTGATTACTTTGCATCTCTGTCTTAGAAATAATGATTCCTCTGAATGCAAATTCTTCTAATCTGTATGTCTTTTAGTACTTGCAATTCTCAATTTCAGGTCCATTTAAAAAAAAATAAAATATGGGTGACATTAAGACCAATTGAAAGACAAGTTAGTCTAGAGTGAGCTGTCTTAGTTTTGAAATATTCAAAGCTTGTTACTTTACTGTGATGACTTTTAAGGAAGAACTGATTTGAACATGAGTTGCAAATGTTCCCTAGCAAACTAATACACTTTGTAGGTTAGGATTTCTGGATCTTGATAGCTTAGATAAATATTGTAGAGCAAATGGTGTTGAATTTTAAATATTTGTGTATACAAATATATGGAATTTGTATTTTATATAAATTAAATCAGGGAATGTAGAATGACAACAAAAATTGACAACTGAGTAGAATCCAGACAAAGTCTATACACACGTATCTTTCACTACAGAAATAAAGAGGAAAAAATGTTTCCTTGGAAACTACTAAGGGATTTTATAATCTAATGAGTTTTTCTAAAGTGGTGAATTCTCTGTCCAACTACATCGTTTCTGTTTCTGTGTCAGTTCGTTAACAGGCGATTAGTAGGAAAAATTTGTGATCCTTTTGTTTCACACTCCAGCAATAGCATGTGTAAGCGATTAGTTTTGCCGTACTTACAGGCCTCAAATAGCCTTCTGTTTAGGATGCTCAGGAGAAGACTCAACAGAAAACTGTATATTTGGCTTTGATTCTGAGCTTTATTTTCCCAAACTGTGTATGGCCCTGTAACAGACTTTGTATTGCCTCCTGTAAAAGAGTGCTTTCATTTTATTTTCACTTTGTTTGGATGGATATTATCATCAGAAATAAGACCATTTTGAGTATTGAAAGAAGTACCATCCATCAGAGAGAAGAAAAAAATCAATATGTAAAATCCTCTCTTTCAACATCAGTCTCCCCCAGAGCTCGAAGAGTTTCCAAGTAAAGTCAGATATCTGACTTGGACTGTGGGTGAAATCCAAAACTCCCAGAGAGACCAAACCATAAAAAAATCCAAACCCATAAGAAATTTGTGCACTTAACAGCAAATTTCCCAAACTGAATGAGGTTTGTGGTCAAAATTATATAAACGTATTTATCTCTGACCATCATCCTAGCCCTCAGGCTATCCATCAGAAACACTGTCTCTATCAGTGTAATTTGGCCCATTTTATCTAGTGCTCTTCAAAGACTTGTTTTTTAGGGTGTATCTCCAGTTATTCACTAGTATGAATATGCATTTCAGTCTAGTTGTGTGCTATTACTGCCTGAAAATGTAAATGGCAAAAACTAAGCATTGACTAAAGTTTCACATGCGAGACCAAGGGAAAGTTCACACACACCCATTTGATGATAAGAATGCTCTGATTTTATTATTAGCCTGGTTGTCTTTTATACAGTTGTACACACAATCTAATACTTGATTGGTTACATAAACTGTTCATACACCTAACACTATATTCTTATTGGATGGATAGCATATCTTTATTTTAAAATTTTCTTCCTTCACACGTAACTACAACATCTTATTTATCTAATTCTTGTTATGTTACTGACCTCCAGTTACAAAACTTTCTCAAAGCTGTTAGCAGCTGCTTCTTGTTATGTGAACTTCAATCCTAAAACTTTCCCTAAAACTTTCCCTAAACTATTAGCAGCTGGTCTATAGAAGTTTCTGCCCAAAAGGTTCCCACAATTGACTAGCCACAAGCATCTAACAAACATCACAATCAGGAAACATTAGAATGCAGAATAAATATTCATATGTACTGTTTGCACTAACTCAAAAGCCCACTTAATATCCATCTTGCAAATTGCTCATATTATTCTCACCCAATATAATATGAAACCTGGATAATTTCTCAGCATTATGACTAACACATAAAATAGTGTTCACATGATCATAAATTTTGTTCTTGTTCATCTGCCCTGTAAAATTCAAACTTTCACATTTCTATCTCACACTTAGAACACAAACAGTACAGGAAAACAAACCAAACCAAAATATCTCAATAACACTCCTTAAAACTTCCCATCCTCAACCGTTACAGTAGAAAAAGGGCAACAAGGACAAAGGACCATAACGTACTTTTTTGAACAGCTACCTAAGGGATGAGGGCTCTTACCAACTAAAAAGATGACAAAGAAAATACAGTAATCGATTACAAAATCATCATGGGCAGGACAATAACCTGAGGAAAGGATGATTACTGATTGTCTCAAAGTATGAAAAAAGAGAGCATCAAAACAACCTAATGGGACATGTTGAAAATAAAAGATGTCACTGAACATGTAACTAGGCAGTACCACAGATGTAGATGATGACAAAAGTGTACAAGAATTCAGAAAACAAGAAAAGTAACAGCGAAAAAAATCTATCTTGACCTATTCAATACAAAGAGATTACATCCAATTCATGAAGTACTTGATTCACAACTTGCTGGAAGGTGGGAGAAGATAAAAACAGAACCATCACTACATTCATGTTTCATTTACTTTCATTGTTAGTCTGAATCAGTGTGGGTATACTGTTTATTTCTCTGGTATAGACCATGTCCTGCCATGTTTCTGTTCAAAGATGTCAAAAAATAGCAGCAAATAGCAGTTTATATCCTTCTGTGTACACCATCCTCCAGAATTAGGTGACTGCAGTACACTCTGCCTGAGGCCATTTTCGAAGCTGTTTGATCATTTCAGCTGCAATTCTATACTGTATCCATTAGATAGACATGCAAGTTTCCCAAACTCTTTCAGGATGCAACTGTGGATCTCAGTTTTGACATAAAAAATATTAAATGATAAATTGAATTGTTGCTTACTTTGCTTTGCATATATAAATCATGATTTGACTTCGGTGAGAAATAAAATATTTTTAATTAAGGAATCAGTATCTGCACGTATTTACAAGAATAAATATCTACACTTATTTATTGAAAATAAACTCATTGTCGGTTTTAAAACACAATCATTCATCAGAGTTAGACACACACAGTTCTAAAGCGAAAAATTTATCTTTTTTTATTCCAAAGAGTTGACCAAACCTAATTCTCTAAACCAAGAATTTAGTAACAGTACCCTATTTAGGTAAAAATAAAAATTACTTTAACTACGGTGTGAATTCACTAACTCATAAGATTACTGAATGGGCAAAGTCTTGCAACTGAACACAGGATTTTTACCTCTGAGTTTTGACAAATCCATTGACCTTTACAGTCATGAACATGTAGTCATGAAGAAAAAAGAAAAAAAAGTCAGTATTCTGAATTTTGCTATGCTTCATCAGGGATACCTAAAATGTACTTGTTTGTTTGCTTGGTTTCTGTTTTTAGATTATAATCTACAGCTAACACAAGCAAGATAAAAGCAGTAGAATCAAAGGCAATAAGAACTGCCATCTCTCACAAGATCAGACCTTTCTAGGTAGCATTGTGACTTTCATTCAAAAGTTGTAACAATTCAAATGAAATCCTTTAACAGTGTGATGGCATTTTCAGTTTCCAGTCTGACAAAACTGCTGTCCAGGATGTCCAAGGTTTCAGTATTACTGAAAGCACTTCACAATTCAAAAGGCTTTCTAAAGCTTTCTGCAGAGACATTGGCTAGATGTGAAGCAGTGAACTGTTAAAGAACTGGAAAAGAAGTATGCAAAATCATTTGGCAGCTAAATTTTCTTCTCTGAGTGTACGCAAGGCTGTTCAAGGTATTGGCAGCTACCTACTCATTCTTTCACCAGGGATTTCTGTTTCTCCAAACTGTATTAGAGTATAGGGAGGATGATTTTCCATTGGAAAAATAAAAATATAATAGCAAAATATAATAAGTTTGTAACACCCCAAATTTTGCAGTTCTAATTTACTGTATGTGAAATACAAGGAGAATAGGCAAGTATAAAGTAGGCAGGAATAAATAAGACAGATTACATAGCAATAGGGAACTTGTGAACTCTGTCATGGTCCATTTTCAAATTAAGGCCATGTTCTCCCTCCTCTTCTCACTGTCAAAAATTTCAGTTAAATTCATTACTAAAATGTATTTCTAACCCTTTATATGTTGTTAGATAATACGAAGTAAAGGCAAATTGAACAACAATTAATGAAAGTGAATTCTCTTCTTAATTCCTTCACAGTACCACAGTCATCTAGTGGTTAGATCAATAAATGCACTGTTAGCAATCTCACCTTCCTGTTTTTAGCTTGTGGGTTTAATAACCTGATAAAACAGTTGTTTCAAGTAGTTCAGACTTAAAGTAGAATACTGCAAAATAGAACAGAATTAAAAGATACCACCAACCAATTCAGTATTCACTATCTCAGGGAAAAATTAGAAAATTTTTGCTATTTCTGAGTGCAAAGAGGACAATGACTAGTTCAAATGATCTTTCAAAAATGATGGGCAATCCACAATGTTGTAAAGCAATGGGACAAAACTTTATAACAGGAGGATCTTAATACAAGGTGAAAATCGGTTTTTAAGAAGGGTAGGTACTGCATCTATCTATTATTCTTGTACTTCAGGAGTATGCAGCAAAATCATAAATGTGTTTCAAGACCAGCTATATAATACTCAAGGCTCATTTGAGCATTTAATTAGCTTTTTGAGTCAGTTTATAGGAGTCATATGAATGACAGATTTTTTGTGTTCCACAACAGTGGATTGTCAAAAGCTATTTCTTTTCACTTTAGAGCACCCTGCCTTTTTATTTCCTCAGTCCAATGAACAGCTGATGACCCAGCACTAGTGTCCCAGAGACTGTTTGTCTGCCTCTCTGCACAGAACAGAAACCCCTGCAGATGTACAGAGCCTGTAATAAAGAATTGCAAAACAGAGTTTTGCTGCTTTACAGCCAGTTTTCAGAAAACAGCACACAATAGTCTTGTAAACCTCTACCAGTTTATCTGCCATGCGTGCCACTTGCCACTGGCCAGCAGTTTTATTAGGAATGCACTGCCGTATGTTTATATATGCAATGAGAAATCTCTTGCTTGCCCACTTAGCACATCTGATTTACTCTGCAGGAGAGGCATTGGCAGGTGGTACTGGTGAGACTAACTGTACAAAAAAATTTCTTTCTGTTAGTTAATTCAAGTATGCAACAACTGTACTTCACTGCCAAATGAAGCATCACAGAGCAAGTCTACATTGATTTTTATGTTTCAAAACTTGGGTATTATAACTAAAACGTAAGCATAGTTGGAAATTCAAATTTATACTGGAAATAAAATATGTGAATCTGGACTATGTATCATACTCTGTTCCTATTCAGTATTAATAGACCAGAGGAGATAGAAAAACAAAATGAGGATAAGCTCATTTGATTCCAGTGGTAGCACAAAGTTGAAGAGATGGTGTCACTTTCTGGTCTTGTAAAGCTGTCCAAGCTCTCCTTGAGGAATATTGCGACATGGACAAAGACACAAAGCCAGAATCACAAGAGATGTAATACTTCCATGTTTTGTAATTCTCTTTTTGATGATCTATAATCCTGATATAGATTCCCACCTCAACTGACTTGGGGGTCCACTAAAATCTTCGGCTTATCGGTGCTGGATAGCACTGTGCTCTCTCTACTACCACTCTGTCCACAGACAGAGATTCCATAGATTAGTCTTGTCATCAGAAGAGCACAATTACTGTCTGTTGGTTACAAATAGGAGTTACATATGTTCTCACTAAGCCCTATCAACTCTAGGAGATGGCAAACAGCTACTCTCTCTTTTTGGGCTGCAGAACCAAAAAAACCTGGCTCGTCTAGGCCATATGAGCTGTCACACTTTACAGATCTGAGTCTGCATCCTTGACGTTTTATTGCTTTCAACCTTTAAAAGACGAAAGTTTGAATTCAGAAAATATTTCTTATGTGCTCTAATATTGCATCAGTCCTTATTTGGGTTCATGAGGATACCATATATGTACAAATCTGGGTTAGACCAGTAAACTTCTCTCTGCTATTACATTTAAAATCAAAATGAAACAGATAATGTTAAATTACACATCATCTGCTAAAAATGATACCAACTTTCAGAGCCAAAGTTACTGCAATACACCATTCAAACAATGAGTTCCAGAGCTAAATGAAACAACTCAAGCTGTAAATGAACTGATTTATCCTGAAAAGTACTTCTTGTTCAGAGCACTTGTCCTTCCTTTTTTAACATTACTATAAGCAATTTTATATGAAATTTCTACCTGATGTCAAGTGTAATGAAATTAGAATCTTCAAGACTTACAGTGTGGCCAAACATCAGAGCATAATTTTGACAATCATCAAATTGAAGAAATTTGTTGATGATTTTATCAATATTGCAAAGTGGTGAAGACTTTTTAATGCAAATTATATTATAATGAGTGCTTTTGTAGGTGTTATCAAATTTTCTGTAGAGAAGTTATCTCTCAGGAACATCTAATAGTAATAACAGAACTTAATAGTTCAGTCTATTCACTGCACAAGTTTTACAAGGACATTGTGTCAGAACAGGCAGGGTTTGTTTTAGTTCCAACACACTTGACTACTGTTCACAGACAAGGCATTTACTTAAAAGAAAGGAAATGAGCCTTTTATTTCCCCTCTCTATCTTAGGAAGGTTTTTAGTGAATGAAAAATTTCCAGACAGAACATTCAAATGGGGACACATAAACAGAGAAGCCACACAAATAGAAAACTTGGGAAAGACAAAGAAATTTTCTGCTGGAAGAGCCAAATTAAATCATGTCTGCATAAAGATTCAGTCACCGAGGACTGCCAAAGGAAAGAAGAAATAGACTTCACCCGCATGGCTACCATATGTCAATTACCTGATAACCATGCTATAACAACAGACTTGCAAACATTTAAGAAAGAGCATCTTCAACAACTGCAAGTTCAGATATATTTGTTTACTTACACCTTCCCGACATTTGAAAAATGCAACTGTAGACAAGGAATGAAGAGAAAGATTTATAAAAATAAATCCCCCAGACTGTGGGACTATAAATAAGACATAGACATTGAGTTAGAATTCTCAGCTTCACAAGCAGGTACTAGAAGAAAGTTTAGCGATCATCAAAAGATCATAACCTATATTCAGTATAGACTCTAATATAAGAAACTGAGCATTTTGACAGATTGAGAAGTAAACTGATAAGAACAAATCAAGAAGTTTTGGTAGAGGGCTGTTTCGGTTCATTTGTCTCTATTCCTCTCTATTTCCAAGGAAATATTTGAAAAGATCTATTAGTTCCTCTCATTTTTGGTTCAGCATTGTTTTCCCATCTTTATGGAGGTCTGTTAGGGCCAGCAGCATATCAGTCTGAAAGTTATTTTAAGATGTAAGGAGAAAAATTCCACCAAAAGCTGAGAAGGGTTGTGGGATGATGGATAGGGTTAAAATTTAGAGTAGCTAAGAATTCTAGGGTAAAAGCAGCTGCAACTCCTGGGACTTAATGCAGTTGACATACTCCCCATACAAAGGCAACCATCTGCTCAGAGGAACAGAACAGAGTGTGGAATGAAGGGGAGAACAAGTGGTCTCCCTCCATTCAAATCCCAGCAGAAAGGGGGAACATTGTGGTACTTTAAAGATCATGAGACTGTACAGTACCTGTCAGCCAGGGGAGAATTAAGGTGTTTTTCTGCTGAGCCAACAATCATTTCAAAACCCCCTCCTCAGGTGCCAAGCCACAACCACCCCCATCCCACGAGGTATGGCAAGAGAAGTTCACACCAATCAGAAAAAAAAAGGTGTTTATGACTACAGCTACTCAAGCTCCACCTAAACATAAAGAAATAGTATGAAAGTAAGTTGGGGATAGGCAGAAAGTTGGAGAAGACTCCAACAAAACTGCTGGGGTCAGTCAATAGGCCGAGCCCATCTTCTCTCTCCACAGGGATGCCTTGGGTAAGAATTATACTCTATGCATGTTAAATACTGTTATTAGTCCTAGAGCTTGTGCTTGTTTAATATATATATGAGTAGATTGCTTTAAAATATATTTTTGCAGCCACACCCTATCGCTGAAGACCACAAACCTTATTAATCTATCACAATCTATTAATAAAAAGTGTTATTCTGTGTAGCAGATACCACTTTGGCAGGGCCTGCCAAGGGGGTCTTCACACTGTTGGCTGAGCACCTTCTGACAAGGACAGTTGAATCACCCTTCGACCTTGTGAATCCGTTGGTGCAGGGTCTCATCACAAGACGATGACAGATTGTTGGACACCAGTGTCTCGACTTTCCTGGGGGCACCGACAGGCCCCCTAACTCCTAAACTGCTAAACTTAAACTCCTCCCTTTCACGTGACATGGGTTTAGTGAGCAAACAACTCAGGCACAGAACAATTATATATATCTTTGAAAATATCAGAATCGTTAGGCACATGCAAACAAACAGCATGACAATATACTTAGTGTGTCTCAGGGACTGAAAGAAAAATGAAGCACTTGTGCATTTTGTAAGTAATTTTTTGGGTGCATTATAGGAATGCCACTATCTGTGGCACAATAAGTAATTTTTTTTAAACATTTATTAAAAAGGCACTCAAGTCATCTTACGAATGTTGAGATGGCACTAAATGTTACTCAGCACTGTAGGTGAGTTTCGCAGGACCAAAGCCAAACTTACTTAGTTTAATTACAACATACAACATTCTTGAGTAAGAAAGTGTTTTATTTCTCTCATTTTCCAGATTTGTTTGTTTGTTTGTGCATTATCATGGGACCACAAGTCAATTGGATGGTAAGGAAAAATATTTGTCAAAAGGACAGAATTTTTGACATAAAGGTAACAGTAACTGTGAAATGGCTATGATGAGGGGAGTTACTGTGCTGAATACAATTTTATACCTACTGAAAACTCTGATAAGTACCTTTTACCATAATAAACTATTTTGTTCTGCTTGCTTTTCCTAAAGTGAAATATACAGTGCTGAAGAAGACCATGGACCTTGATGTTTTTCCAAGTCTAATGAAAATTTTAGCTCTGTATTTCTAATTCTACAGGCCAAGACATACAGATTCCCTATTTTTTAAATGTATACTTCAATTTTCAGAGACCAATCTATTATCAGTTCAGATCTTCCATTCCATGCAGCAGAAAACAGCTATAGCCCCCACTACAAGGTCTTACTGAGCTTTTTCTACCTTACTGTTTTGGCACAGGATTTCAGAGAACTCTCTTCTATTGCAGTAGTCCTTAAAATTTTACCAAGCTTTGTTACCTGAAGGATAATAAGTTCTTTTTACTCTAGAGATATAAGTTTGAAGTAATTAAAATACAATAGGAATTTCAACTTTTATACATACTAGTAATTCATACAAATACTCTGCAGCATTAAAAAAAAATAAATCTCCAAAAGTGCTTAAGCAACAATGTTCTTAGTCATTACTAATCCTGTTATCTAGAACCAGAACAGATTTCAGGAAAGGACTGAGAGGGAATAATGAAGAGTTTGGAGACTCTTTTGTGATATTCTAGATGCAATTGGTTTCATAAGAAACCCATTTTCTTCCCTGTTAAAAGGTGTGGTTTGTTTTTTTTTTTTATTTCCTGAACATAGAATTCATAAATGTTACATTTTTAAGTAAAGCCGTCTGGTTTTCCCAGAACAGATTCTCCAAAAAGCAAAGTCTCTTTAAGGTCAGAGTGTTTAAATAATTAATCTTATTCCGCTCACTTCTTTCTCCCCTGCTCTTTATTACCATATTAAGAACTAAACACTACCCAAATGCAAAAGAAAAAAAAAAAGAATTTTTTTTGCTCTTTAAGACTGAAAAGTTTGAATTTGATCATATAAAAAGAAATATTTTACAATTATGGTAATTTACAGCCAAAAGCTGTAAATTCACAGGAATTTATTTAATGAACCTTTGTATTAAGTGAACAAAATTTTAAACTAAATAACCTGATAGAAGACCTGAAGTGTCCTAAATTTAATGTCCAGAGCATGGCCCAGTTAAATTTATAGAATTACCTGAAATTATATAGGCCTTTTGAGTCACAGTGATCTTTTGTCTGAAGCTTTCACATTATATTTGCAGTTTTTCTCCAGTTCAGACACATTTGACACACTGCAGTGACTTTACTAGAAGTTTCTGACCTTTCAGATTATGCATGAAGTGTAAGACTGGGAAAATGTCACAAACTTTAATTGATGTTATGATGTAATTCATACAAATCAACACATTCAACCCCTCTTACAGGCACACAGATTCTAATAATATTGCAACTATATCTTATGAGAAGAGATTGAAGATGTGATGTCCCCTCTGAATTGCTATTAACATACTTTCTAACATTACTCAAGTAGTTTCCATAGTGACTGATTTTACACTGGAATGTAGAACATCCTTTGGATCTATGTTATTTCTGCTTTGAAGTTTAATACTTGAAAGCACTAAGAAGAATGTGTATAACACTGAAGTTGTAACACAGGTATATACTTACTGTCACTGAAGAGAACATTAATTTAAAATTTCTTTTTAGATATTCTCTATATCAAATATTAACTAAACCGAGTTGCCTTCAAAAAAGTGAACTTTAGAGTTCCCCATAGTTCTGCTCCACAGGGATGATCTTTTTGCCGAAGAATCCGATTGCTCTGCTTACAGGGTCCTGTGCTATTTTTTCTAGCCAAGCTTTAGTGTTGTATCCAATGTCTCTGTTTATTCCTGAAACATCACTGAAAACTACTTTTTTTTTCTTATTACCAACACAGAACTGATATACAGTTCTGTGCTTGATTCTCCATTTTTTTGTGTGTGTCTTTTGGATAGGTCTTCTTGTATCATTGTACTTGCACACTTCTCCCTTTACCTCTTGAATTTATATGTGTGTCAAATTCAAAGCACATTCTTTTAGATTTCCTTTGTAACCATGTAACTCTCAAAACACTTTCCTGCACATGATTAGCTTCCCTATCAACACCTGATCTTCAGACATTTTTGCTATCTTATAGTCTAAAGACTTAGCAAATGTAACCCTGACAAAACTGAAGATCAGACTTTTCCTGTAACTCCAATAAATAAACTTCGCTTTTCCTCCCTTTCCTTCTATTTCCTAGTGTCTTCCTCCCACTATCTTTATTAAACATTGCTTCGATATTTCAGCTAGATCCCACTCAGGTACTTTCCCACCCCCTTTCTATGTAACAACTGTGGTACTAAGTCGGTCAGTATATTTCAAATACAGTGAGTTTCTGAAAATTCAAAATTTTTAGATAGAATGAAAATTTTTTGCAATGATTTAACATTGTGCTTAAAAATTTGGAATGTGTTCTAAATGAAAAGATCTTTCTATTGTGATAGTCTGATTACAGTTGGTAAGTGTGGGCAATATCTTACCTCAATAACAATAACCTTAATTTGTTGACTGGTCATAAAACCATGCATCCATTTTACAAAGTGTAGCTGATATGTCAAATTTGTGTTCCCAAAGCATACTACTGGATTTAAATATCTAAAATCTCAAGTTCCTACAGGTCACATGGCTTCCTCTTGTCCCAAAGTTGCTGTAGTAATAGAACTTTTTTCAATGCAGTTTAACAGGTCCCTTGTACAGCTGCTAGACATTTACCACTATTAATATCCCACACACATGGAAAAGATGCTAGTTAGGGGAAGATGTACCAGGATTGATAATTCAGATACATTACATAAGACACGTTTTAAGACAAGCTTTATTTAACATAATGTTCCAGTTAAAACGTGAATGAAATGAAACTGTGAAACAGCTGCTATGGTTAGTGTTCTACTTTTACTAGAGAGACACATTCCTCTTGCATTAGCTCTCAAACAGTTCCAGTAACATCTGCCCTCATTTAGTCAATCTAATATTCAATAAAGTTCACAAAAAACTCCCAAATAACCCATATGATAGGTAAAAGTAAAATGGGAAATTGAGTACTTTAAGAAATAAAAAAAAACAGAGGGCTCCCACCTCACCTTTTTTTAAAGTGGTTCCATTAAACTATTTTTATTCCTTTTTTGTATATATTATTATTATGAATAGTAGGCATGTATTTTGCTTCAGAACAGAGAAAAGAGGCTTAAAGAAAAAAATAAGACAAAAAGGAATTGTCAAAGTAGCTTTCTTTGCCTCTGATGTAAATTCTCCTTCATAGACATTATTCTTTGTAATGGTTTTCCTTCATTATTCTTTGTTATTAATCTGTACCTTCATCTAGCCTTTAAACTTTTTCTATCCTGTCCAGCTTCTTTATGTATTCCATAAACTGTTTAATTCTCCCCTTCTCTTGTGTATTATACATATACATATACATATATAAATATATATATAATATTTCTGCAGTTCATGTTGTATGTAGATGCCTACGCTAGGAAGACCTAGGCCTATGAATGGGACAGAATTTCTGTGTTTCTTTTCTGGCTCTTCAAACAACATTTCCCAGCAGAACTCCCTTCTCAAGTACTAGAATTATTTTAACACTAAATATATATACATATAAATATATATATGTATATAATATGCACATATAAGATTGTTTTCCAAAACTTGTACACACTCACAATTCAAATACTATGACAGTCTTAATATGCAGGTTATAATTGAGCTATGGAACTGTGGTGTTGGAGGAAGGACTAGCTGAAGCACAAACCACTTTCTGCTGAAAATTCTTCCTGTACTCTGACTCAGGCCAGAAAAGACTGCCTGTTGTCTGCTCGTCTAGGTTATAATGCTCCAAGCTGAACTAATGGCTGTAAATACTGTGACTAAATTAGAATTCCTCGAATGTGTTTGATGAGAATGTTCCCTTCTATTTCCTCCTGCAACTAAGTGGAAGTTAATAGCATCAACATTCTCTGTTGCAATCCTTTTCAAGTAGGAAAGATAACACTTTTTCAGGATCCACTTGTGAAGTACATTTAATTTTTCTTAACTATACAATGTCCTTTGAAACAATGGGCTGTTCCTAACCAAAAAGCATTTTCCTGGATTATAAACTACCATCATAAGGAGTAGTCAGATAGTTGTGGTTGTATGTTCTCCTAGTTCAAAAAGGGTTTCAGTAGAAAAAATTTCAAGTTAACTCATAATCCACCAAACCACTCATAATCCACCAAATTTAAACTCAAAATCTTGTGAATGTAATTGCTTCTTGGAGGTACTTCTGAGATATTATGACTGGCATTACATCACTGATGTCAGAGACATTTCTATGCTAACAATTCCTTGTTCATCACTGAAATAATTTCTTTTCAATGGAGAACCTTCTTTCATTATATTATTACTATGAACTCAGGAAACAGTCTATTTACAAAGGCATGCAGTGATAAGTCAAGGTGTAAAGGTTTTAAACTGAAAGACAGAAGGTTTAGATTAGATATTAGGAAAAAAACCCTTTACTTTGAGGGTGGTGAGGCCCTGGAACTGGTTGCCTAGAGAAGCTGTGGATGCCCCATCCCAGGAAGTATTCAAGGCCAGGTTAGATGGGGCACTGAGCAACCTAGACTAGAGAAAGGTGCCCCTACCCGTGGCAGTGGGGCTGGTCAGAAACAATTTCTGTTTCTGGATTTTCATAACATAGCCTCCTCTACGTGTGTTAATGCTCATAGCTGTTGCCCAAATTGCCTATAAATGACACAACTTAGAAAGTGAACTTCTTGGTTCTCCAAAGTGTTATGACTGTTTTCTTTGTATACTTACAGCCTGCAAAATAAATATCTAGGTAGTGTGCTTCATATGTAATACCCAATTCAACATTCATTGAAGTCAACAAAAGATTTTATGTTGAGCTTCATTGCCCCAGGATAGAGTAAGAACTAAATACAGGAGTAGATCTGACAGAGGACTGAAAATTATCATTACATTCCTCTAAATCTCCTGAAAAATTAATGAAATGAAGCAGAGATAGTAGTATAAGCAATACAGTGAATAAAAGCTTAAAATTATGTTCTGCTATTTAACCTTTTTTTTTGTATAATGCCTATAGAAAATACATATGATGCATATTTTGTATAATTCATGTTTAATGAAGAATTCTTGAACTATTTTTATTTTACTAGACAGAGAAGACTAACTATTGAAAACTGACTTCACAACCACTGAGAACATATAATTCAGGAATTTGAAAGAAAAGATGATGGAACTGAGATGAGTGGATAAGGAACATTTTTATATCTATACTGATACATTGCAGCTAAATATTAAATCCAAACCTAATTTGTATAGAACCCTGGTTTCTATCAACATCTAATTTACTTCTCCAGAGGTAAGCAAGTTTTATACACAATTAAAAAAGATATCACAAGGGTTGCTCCTCATTCTTTAAAAGACCTGGAAATGGTATCCCTGACAAGTGATATTTTTAAACAATTTTTTAAAGCCTTATCCCTTATAAACTCTGTTTAGTTACATGGCAAAGATTTTCACTTACAAAGTATTACTTTGTCCCTAGATTATCTCCCTCCAAGGGTATTTGTGAAGGTCTACACTGTGTATCAGTGACAGCTGTTACAGTTTTTTACTAGAAAAGCATGCAAGGGAGTTTAGTACCTTTCCACATAGAAAGTGAATTACTCTTTGATAGGTGTTCAGAGTTTTACTGCTTGAATAAGTGACAGTTATCCTTCAGTGTCTATATTTACTTTGGTGGAAGTTTTTCACTACTGAAGATAAAAAATAAATAAAAGAAAAAACCCCATTAACAGTTTTCAAGTGGGTGAGAACATTACCAGCTGTCTGCTTGTTTAAAGAAAAGCTGTATCAAAACACTGCAGCAAAACAAACTTGCTCACTTATCTAGATTAATGGGAAGGAGGATAGCAGGACTAAGGCATTAAAATAATTTTTAAAAGCCCGACAAAACAAATAGGAATTTTTCTGAGTATGAAATTTCTGTTCGCTAAAGATTTTTCAAGTCTGGCAGAAACTGTCACTTTGAATTGCACTAAAAACATTCTAACTGGATAGAACACACTTTTTGTATGAGAGATAGTGGCAATTAAACAAGAAAGACCTTCCAAGGAACACATCTAAGTGCAATGAAAAAGATAAAAGTAGACATCAGCAATCACCTTCTCATACTAACCCTCTTCCATGATAAAAATACATAGAAATTCATCCGCTATCAATACAAGTGACATAGAAGAGATCAGTGCACTGCATTAAAACACTTAAAAAAGGAACCCTATAAATGCTAGCCAAAGTATTTATGAAGGAGTAAATGATTAATAGGAAACAATAAGTTCCAGTAGAACCTGTGTGGTGCGTGGAGAGTTATTTTTCATCTATTGGTTTTGCTGTAATTAATGTTTTCATGAACTATTTGTTCATAAAAGTAGGAGCTTCTTGATTATATCTGATAAAAAAAGCTAGGAGACATCATCACTATGACAGGCAATAGATTTTCATGCAGGAAAAAAACTTGGTAACTAGAATAAAGTACTGAAATTGGACACATTTATGCTTTTGATACTAAGTAATTTGGGGTATGACGAGAAGTAAAAGAAAAGGGACTAATGAGTCCATATTTTCATCATATAGAATCTGGATGATAAGGTGATGTCATCATAAAAACAGAAAGTATTGAACTTTGTTTCACCAGGAACTTTACTTTTGTGCAAAATCAGATTACACACAGAAGGGAAAAGATGAAAATAAATACATGCAAGGCAAGAAAGGCAACTAAATTAGACAGGTTCCCTAATAGCACAGAGTAAATCAGAAGAGTTTCTCTATACTAATTAGTGGGTTTAAAACCAAATGAAAGAAAATGGATACTTGAACTGAAATACACCGTAACAGACATATATAGTCAGGATAACCATGGATACATTCAAACTGAAAATTAGAAAATGTCTTCCAGCTGGCAGCAAAGAGGAGTCATTAAAAGAAATGAGGAACCCATGCCTAACTAATTTCTGGGACATTGAAGGCTGTAGTCAGCAAAGAACAAACATAATAAATAAATAAATAAATAAAAATAATCAGGACTTCCTGATTTTAGTACTATATAAAAATATTCCTTCAGCCTTTGAACCAGGGAAAGGCAAAAATTGCAACAAAATGATAGCTGCTATGAGGCCATATTTTCCACGATTTTTCCACAGAAACCCTGGAGATAGCATGATGAAAGTTCTCCCATTGATTGCTGTAGAGAAGGTACATGGATGCTTATGGTCTTTTTTTCATGCAACAATATTGGCCTTTATAGATAATAGAATACCAGATTTTATCAGGCAAGAAAAAAAAAAGCAAAGAAAAAGATCATAAATCGGAGTCCCTTGCAGACCAAATAGCAGTCTGTCAGACACATATTTGAATTTGCACATATGTGTACTGAACAGATTTAAATTACCTTCTAGCAGAGTTGAAATTTCAGCAAAACAAGCAAAAAATCCCCACCCTTGTAGCAATTTCTTAAAAAAACACTAGCAGCAGTATTTACATTTTTTACTTCTGTCTGAATCTTATTTACAGAACTGATTTATGATCCTAAAAATTTCCTACAATCATTAATACTGCAGAATAAATTAACTAAATACAATTTTGTAAAAATAGTTTTCTTTTATCAAGTATTATCAGAAAGGCTAGCTTGCCTTAAAGTTCAGAACAATAGTATATGCCTTGCTTCCCCTTTAAAATACGACTACCATGTATGCCAGGAAAAATTGAGTTCAGCGAGACCATTCTTCTTTAAGTTTCCAAAGGGGAAGCATGCACAGCAATCACACAGTATCCCAATGTAATAAACTTCAAATATTCTGAGTGGGATGGTAGACAAAACTTGAAATATTCTGAAAGGAACCTGACTTTAGCATTACTAAATTGCTAAGTTCTCCGTAAACCAGAATAATTGACTGAACTACTGATGCCAACTTTGTATATTTATATGAACTGGGTTTTATGAAGAAACACCATTACATGATACTGTAAAAATGTTCTGATCTACTAAATAATGAAGATAAGAAACATTAAGGTTCATTAGTCAAAAGCTAATAAATTACAACTTTTTAATGAGAATTGGCCTAACTTTTTTTTCCTCTTCCATAAGAAAATCATGGGATTACATTTATTTCGAAGATGATCCATGGAGGAGTTTTAGTTTATATGATTATTTTTACACTTAATGTAGTTATCCACAGCTGTATCATTGGCAAGACTTTCTGATGAAAATCTATGTAACTGGAAGCAAAATTTAGTATGTTTAACAATCTGCACGATATGGAAATTACTCAGGAAGAACCCACATTAGGGGAATGTGAAGACTGAAAAATGAAAATGCCTCTGAGCTGCCTTAAACCATTATCTCAGATTTATGCAGTACAACAAAGAATGAAATTATATTCTTCCGCATGTTGCCAGAGCATTAGTGTGTTGATTATTGCCAAGAATTTTTTTCAGACATGGAAAAGGATTTCACAGAGAAGAAGGCTTTTATATTTTATGTTTTTGTACAGTGATCTTACCATGAGATTTCAACACAGCTTAAAAGGGAACATGAGCATTATTATTTCCTGTTCTGTACAGGTGAAAACTGAACTATAAAACCAAGAAAGTTTCTTGCCTAATTTCATCCCCTGTCAGAATCAGTCAGTAAAGTTGGGTGCCAGATCAAAGTTCACACTGCAGTGACATACCACATTGATGAATTTTTTATTTTTTTTTAAGGAAAGGTTTTTATACATGTACTCTATAATTCTTGCTGGCATGAAGACCATTTCAGAGAACCAAATCTTATCCCTTCTGAGTATAGGGTATGTATGCTGTCAATTCACTTAATCAGATGGTGTCTCATATTCCACACTTTTGGTGTTCGTAGAATGATTTCCATGGCTAATTTCAAGGAGATGAACTTTCAGGTACATAAAGAATTGTTGGCAGTTTTTAATTTGTAAATTTGCAGTAGCTTCACTACGAGTGTTCTAAGATCTGCATCCCTCTGTCAGGGTTAAAATACATAATATTTAAATTTAAATACGTAATAGTTTTAAAATACATAATAGTCCGTCTGATGAAGAAAAATGCAGATGCTTCAGAAACACCAAGGTTGATAAATAGATAAAAAAGTCACTCTTCTTTATTAGATAGTGGCCTACACTTACTTGCAGAATAATTCCCTTCAAATTCTTTCTTCACCTTTTATTGTTTCAACTCCTTAACATTATTGTATTCACAGAGATTTATTAAAAATTAGTTCTGTGATGAAGTACCAGATGCAGGATGAGCAAATTAAATAGTTTGCCCACAACAACTAGTCTTCACAAGAGACTGACTTCTGCTTTCCATGCATGCCCTAATCACTTCTTTTGTACACGGCCTTCTCATTTCAGTACCTTGTTAACAGTACACTGATATGTGCTGTTCTTTCTTTTGAAATAGCACTCTGAACTCAACTTCTACAACAAAAGAGAACATTCCTTTGTAACCTGAAAAGCAGCAAGTGCCCAATTGTTCCTATACGTCCAGATGCTCCTCTGCTGCAACATTCATAGTGACAGAATGGTTTTACTTGGATTTAGGGGATTATGTTTGATGCACAGGTGAAAATTTTGGTTTCCAATTCTAAAATGAGACCACAAAATACAGCAGTTTAGAGAAATCTAAACTTATTAGCAGCAATACTAAAAAGTAATCCCCAGCCATACTGACCTCCCAGCCTCCCATTTCTTTTCAGTGTCAGTAATAGTTTAATGAAGTCGACATCTATGTTTCAAAATAATCACATGAATCTTTTTCCTATGAGGTAATCTGTTTCTATTACTTAATATTGCGCACGTCCCCATAAGAAGAGTTGTAAACACTGTTTCCCAGAAAGGAGAATTTGAACTGTCAACATCAGTAGACAGAGGGAAGTTCCTGTAGATGTCTGTGCATGGAAAGTAAGGTAGGTAACCTTTCATCTTCAAAGCCTTTCTCTATTTTGAACATTGTTCAACAATAAAAAGTGGTGGAGTTGTACATCAAATTGTGCAGTCTCTTGTTATTTATTTATTTACTTACTTACAAGCTGTTGGGGCAAACACAATTCCTTTTCTTTAAGGTAATAATTTGAGTAAACTCCATATAATTTTTTGTATATATTTTTAAAGACAACTATTTTAAGATTCTACAATGTGTTCACTTGGTTTTCTTTCTTGAGAATATCTTGTGCATAACTGAGAAGTGAAGATGCAGAAAAAAGTTCTGGTTGTTGATAAGAGAGGGGAAAATATTCTAGAGTGAAAACTAACTTATCAGTGTTTTGAAATACAAAAATGGGTTTTGGCAGGGGTGGGGTTTTCTTGTCTGTTTGTTTTGGTATTTGTTCTTATTTGTTTGTTTTGTGTGTGTGGTTGTTGTTGTTGTTGTTTGTTTTTTGTTGGTTTTTTTTCATTCTTTTTCCATTCCCTGGAGTTATGTGAAGTTTATGCAATATTCACTTTA
The DNA here is from genome assembly GCA_013399855.1 of Oxyruncus cristatus. Lineage (NCBI taxonomy): Eukaryota > Metazoa > Chordata > Aves > Passeriformes > Cotingidae > Oxyruncus > Oxyruncus cristatus. The sequence continues at coordinate 104,485 of VXAY01003232.1, read as the reverse complement.
AAGGAAAACCAAATTATACTAATCAAGACCACTGATAATCAATAATCAATTATTATTCAGGTTAAATGTACTCATTTGAAGGAAACATAAAGCCTTACAAAAAATTAAAAGAATTTAAGAATGTGCTCATTTTCTTCTTCACATATATTTAGCTATCAGAAACAAATATATGGTAGCCCTAGGGAAATAATTTTTAGTTCAAGTGTTCTGGGAAGCAAATACAAGGCAGTAAAACATAAATATTTTAAATCAATTTATAGCAATTTACAGAAAACCTTAAAGAAATACTCCTAGTTCTTTTCACATTTTATGTTACTAACTACCTTTACTGAGATTTTGAGCACCCAATCTTCATTCACTTCAGTCTGTCACAAACAATTTTGTGCAGAATATACATGACTCCTAGTTGTGAAGGGCACAGTCTAATCTCTCTAATATCTTCTGCCAAGAATCTGCTTGAGGCACCAGGGAGCATTTTATCATGTCTATCATGGTGTCAAAATAATTAAGCATTGAACTAATTTTAGCAGTCTACAGTAATTAAACCCATATACAAGTGAATATCTCAAAGAGTTAAAAAAAAAAAAGACATGTAAAAAATATGTCCAGACTTTGTGCTACGTCTGGTGTGGCTCCTGGGAAACATTCCTTAAAGTGGGATATGATTGAGGTCCTTATCTTTTTAGATATTTTCCCCTTTCCAGATAAGATTTACAGTCTTGAGGTCTCTAAGAAGGTCCTAAGACATGATCCCCTCCCTACCCAGAAAAAAAAACCCAAACCCAAAAGCTATCATGGGACATGACAATGAGGGAGAGTTGCACAGCAGCTTCCCTTCTGAAAAGGACTGTGTAGCTGTGTTACTCTCATAATCCTTTATTTCCCCTTCTTTCCTGTTCTCTTCCCTTCCCTATCCAACACCACTTGACATCTCAGTGGTGTTATGTCAGAGACGGCATGTTACTTGTTTACGGTAATTCTTTAAAAAGCAAGTAATGAGTTTAGGTCTGGAGAGTGCATTATATACTGTAATGAATTGAACAAGCACAGGGAAGATATATTTCCAAAGTGTAGAAGAGATACATGGCAGAAATGAGTGAGTGGCCAGAGAGCAGTGAGTATGTAGCATGGACAAAACCCTGAAAATTAAAGTGCAGCACATGATAGACGCAGTCAGGCCTTATGGGTGATAGTGGGGACTTTGCTTGGAGACATAAAGGAGACTGCACAGTTTGCAAACAGCCGGAAAGTCTTGGCAACTCAGTGTAAACAAAGTTGAAATAAAAGACCATCCCACAGCTACAGAGTAATAGGGGACATTTTATTTACAAATAATTCATTCTTTAAGCACTCCTAGCTAGTCATTCTGTTTCTATAAAGTTGCCTGTTTGTGTTTCTGTTAAAAAAAAGAAACCCTGGCTTTTACTTTAAAAGCTTTTGCAGTCTTTTAAGGGTACTAGCTTTACAAAACTGGCTAGACAAACTGAACTCAAAGCTTTGACCATTCCATAGGAGTTTTCCTATAAAACAGGTGATGACTGGGTACAACTGCTTCCTTTCCCTGAACATATCTTCCATCTTGAAAAATACCCCTCCACTCTTTGGAACTGCCCATCTCAACCCATCCAGTTCTAGCCATTGGGTTTGTAAACGAAAAGACTGAATACTGTGGAACAGATAAGGAACAAGAAAGAGCACAAGTCCCTAATTTTCTTTCAGAACTTTCACAAGGTAAAAGGAAAATTGTGCTTATTTTGGGAAAAACATTTTCAACATTTACTGTACAGTTTAATACTGTACTATTAAAGGGGCAAAAAGGAAACAAAGAAAAGCAAAAAACAGTTGTGTTCCAGAAAACTGAATTACTGTCTGACTTGGTAGTTTTAAAATTTTTTTTCTGGTCAACATTTTCCAATGCTGCAAGATATTGAAACTAATATTACATTTCATAAATCTTACTTTCACTTAAATAGGTAAATATTTATACTTTTCGGAAATGGGCGGGGAGATGTAGCACAGGAGAAACATATACATAGGTAACATATGGATGTAATTCCCTTTGGTCCAACAATGTGTGGTAACAGAGTAGCTCTTTTCCTCTAAGGGGGTACCAGCAGCAACAAATGAACTATCTGAAGGGGACCATTTAATTAAAAGGTTGTTTTGGTTTTTTTCACATTGCAGAGAAAACAAGCAGTAACATAATTTTAACTTAAAAAAGAATTACAACAAAATTTAAGAAAACACTGCTAAATATAGTTTTTTTACAGCTGTCAGATCATTCAGGATATAAGCTTTTGCTGTTTGCAGTAAAAGGTTAGTCCTTGCCTCTGAAGTTCTCTTGGTGTCGTCCAAGGACCAAATGGACATAATTTACTATATTCAGCAAAGCAGTTACGCATGAAGCTCTGCTGATGCTGTGCTGAGTATTGCCCTTTCTCCGTGTTGGTTCTTATACAGTAGAAAAAAAATCACCCATCTTTCTCATATTCCTCTCTTTACATTCCTGTGATAGGAATACTGATGTAGTTACTTTTTCTCTCTCTCTTGGAGAGCACAGTGTGGAAGGAACAGATGTATTTCAATGTCAGGAATCCATTTCATGCAGAATTCCATTTTAGCCAATGTAGTACCAAAAGACCTAAATAGAATGCACGTCCAAACACAAATAGCATCTTTAGTTTAGATTGAAAACAAACAGCACCTCCACATCCTGCCATATTAGGTGGCCCTGATTAGTCACTGCAACTGTTTTTAATTTTGTAAAGTTAGAAATGTACTATGGATAAGATTAATTAAACACTTCATATCAGTACATAACCATTTTGAGAAAAGTGGTGGAGCCAATCATCACTCTTCAAATAAAGTTTAACACTAACTTCTTGAAATGAGCATATGTCTGAGAGACTGCATGTAGTGAGGCTTCTCACCCTCTCCCCTTCATATACAAAAGAAAAAATTAAATGGATTTGTAGTTTACTGGAAATTAGCATTTCCCTCAAAAGTAGCATTAATGAATTTTGTCTTCTTTGGAAGTTGATGGTAACTAAGGTTGGCTTGCTTCCCTAGAGTTCCATTCAGATCTTCAGATCACAAAGAAAACTGACAGTATGCAGCCCATTGTTATTGCAAAACACAGCTTTCCCAAGCCTGTTCACAGGTTCACACTGTATTCTTTGTGAACCAGATGCCAACAAGCTGCGGTTAGCACCGTGTACTATCTCTTAAAGGCTCCAAACTGACGGCAAACAAATGAGTGGCTGGCAGATACATGGGTTTGCAATTTGTGGCCAGCAGAGCATTCACATCTGTATCTAATTATAGAATGGAAGAGCTGAATTCTCACTTTTATCAGTGTATCATTACCAGAGTCTAGCACACTTACTCCAGTATTACTTAAATTAAATATCAAGCCACAAAACCAAAGATGTATCATTTTTCTGTTGATATATTCCTGCTGTAGGTATCACTGGTGTCACTGGTTTGTAATGACTTGTGGAAAAGGAAGGTAAGACTGGGACATGTTTTTCCCTTGTCATGTAATTAATAGAAAGAGCAAACACACAAGATTGAGTATTTCACCCAATTGATTTCTTGTTTTAGCAACTAAGCCAAAGGCACTTGACGGGATGAAATTTTTGTTGTGTTTTGTTGGATGTTGTTTCTTTTTCTCCATCCTTCATTTGGACACATTATTGAAAACTGTGTTGTTATTTACATCTAAGAAACACAAAATTTAGAAGGCAAAATATGCAATCAATATCCTATTAACAGGATTTGCAGGTGCAGGAAATTAATTTCGTGGTTGTACAAAAGAACAAGCATACTGGTATCATTCAAAATTATCTACTCTATAAAAGAACCATTCATACTAGATTTCTCTGAAATATCTTTCTGTGAAACCACATTTCCAAAAACATAGTTGTATTATTTTAGAAATGTATTTTAGAATTTATATTGCATATTTCAGAAACGTGTTTTAAAATGTGTTTTAGAAACCTTATTGAAGTAACATAAAAAAGTACTTCAAATAAATTTAAAGTACTTGTCAAGAAATAAAAAAGCTATATTTAGCAAACATTTTCAAGAACACATATCACAGAATTACAAAATCACAGAATATGTTGAGTTGGAAGGGACCTACAAGGATCATCGAGTCCGACTCCTGGCCCAGCACAGGACTGCCCCAAGAACCACACCATGTGCTGAGAAGATCATTCAAATGCTTCTTGAATTCTTGTTAGGCTTGGTGTTGTGACCACTTCCCTGGGGAGCCTGTTTAGGTGCCCAACCATCGTCTGGGTGAAAAACCTTTTTCTAATGTCTAATCTAAACTTTCCCTGACACAACTTCAGGCCATTCTTTTGGGTTCTGTCACTGATCACTACAGAGAAAAGAGCCTGCCCCTCCTCTTCTCCTCACAAGTAAATTGTAGACTGCAACAGGGTCTCCCTTCAGTCTCCTCCAGGCTGAACAGACCAAGTGACCTCACCCACTCCTCATAGGCCTTGTCCTCAAGGCCCTTCACCTTCTTTGTTGCCCTCCTTTGGACACTATCTAATAGCTTGTCTCAGTTTAATGAGACAGAAGTGTTTTGCTAAGGAGGATGCGTTATGAGGAAGACCAAAACTCTTCCCTCCAAGAAATTGTAAATCCAAAACTAAGAGGCTCCAATTGAGAAAGTGTGGAGAAAGGAAAAATATCAGCCCCTTATTAAAGGATATATGTGTATTGGCAGAACAACAAAAGAACACAAAACAAAACCCCAACCAAACAATAATCTCATACCCAAAAATCCCATTCAATAAAAAGTAAACAGTTCAGTTTGTGATTTTTGGTGCAATTCTAACCACAGTCAGCAAGGGGCGCTGTTAGACTCTGGCGGTTGCCGTGTGAGGGCCCTTGGTGTGCTGAAGGAACCGAAATGGAGCCCTTCCCTCCCCCTCACCGGGAAGAGGAAAAAGGAGAAAGAAGGGTTCTTCCCAAGGGGGACTCACTGTGTCTGAGGCTGGTTGTGTGACTTGCCCTTCCTTTGTCAGCGTGTACAAAAACCACTGCCAAAAACATGGGAGTGGAGGAGGGAAAGAAATAATTGTCTTCCCAAGTAGTTCCTCTCTGATGAAGTCCAACAGGTCTGTCTGAGGGGAAGGGGGCAGAAACAAACCAGCCAGGAGGCCAGGTTGAGAACAAAGCAGCCTCTGAGCTTCTCCAACCCACACCTTGTTTCAGTTCAGGCAACAATGAACTGAACTGTCATTCCCCTGGAGAGGAAAAAACCACAACAAACAAACAAAAAACAAAACCCAGAAAACAAACAAACAAACAAAAAGAGTCCCCTGGCCCCTCCCCACAGACTTTCCAGGGCCATCAGCCTGGAATGTCAAATCTGCTGTCCAGTTCTTTTGCGTTAGCCAAATACCCAAGGCAAAACAAGCCTGCCCATTCAAACATCCCTCCCACACAGTGGGGCAGGGGGAAGGGAGAAATTCCCTGTTTAGGTTTTTTTTTTAGAACAAGTGAACCCATGACATAACTTAATCTCTTTCTTATGCTGTGGTGACCAAAACTGCACACAATATTTGAGGTAAAGCCACACCACTAAGCTGTAAAACACATGCACTTCAATATCTTTCCATTCTTCCCTGCAGTTGAGTACAATATGTTGTTTTAAGGAAAACACATTTAATACTTAAAAAAAATTTAATACTTAAACTATATAATTTTTATCAACACTTCTTGTGTGGTGTTTTCTGAAACACTGTCAGTAGTGCCCTTGGCACAACTCAAATGAGTCTATTCCAAGTTTTAAGTGCTCAGCCTTCCTGTGGCATGGGGTTCAGACAGGCAACATGAGATGTCCTCTTTATTCTTTGCATCAGTATCAACTCATTGCCTGGGATGAGTATCATTAAGTGAGTCCATAGGTATTTGAAAGTCATGTAGATGTTGCACTTATGGACATGGTATAGTGGTAGACATCAGTGTTTGGTTTACCATGATCTTAAAGTTATTTTCCAACAGAAATGATTCTATGATTCTATAGCTTGGTAGCAAAGTTTCCTGAAGGACTAATAGCTTACAATTTAAAAATGTGTGCTTTGCAAATAATTAGGGTTATACGACTTTTACTTCCCTATTACAACGATTGACTTTTTCCATTATCTTAATGCTTAAAACACGCAGCTCAACTTCCAAAATGTGCATGGATGTTTCCAGATGTCACATCAAATCTTACAAAAGCCACCTCCTGATGGGACACATTCCTTTCTGTTTGCAATTGCAATCTGTCCTTAGACAAAGGCACCCTACTTATATTCTCATTAGGAAAGTAATGTAAGGGTAAAAAACTGGATGGCTGACCAGGCCCAGAGAGTGGTGGTAAATTGTGTTACCTCCAGCTGATGGCCAGTCACAAGTGGTGTTCGCCAGGGCTCAGTACTGGGGGCAGTTCTGTTTAATGTCTTCATCAACAACTTGGATGAGGGAATTGAGTGCACTCAGCAAGTTCACAGGTGACACAAAGTTGGATGGTAGTGTTGATCTGCTGGGGGCAAGAAGGCTCTGCTGAGGCATCTGGTCAGGCTGGATCCATGGGTTGAGGTCAATTGCATGAGGTTCAACAAGGTGAAGTGCGGCATCCTACTGGGTCATAACCACCCCATGCAGTGCTACAGTCCTGGGGAAGAATGGCTGGAAAGCTGCCTCATGAAAAGGTTTTGAGGGTGCTGGTTGACAGCCAGCTGAATATGAGCCAGCAGTTTGTCCAGGTGGCCAAGAAACCCAATGGCATCCTGGTCTGTATCAGCAATAGTGTGGCCAGCAGGACCAAGGCAGTGATCATCCCCCTGTACTCAGCACTGATGAGGCAGCACCTAAAGTTCTGTGTTCAGTTCTGGGCCCCTCACTGACAAAGACATTGAGGTGCTGCAGCAAGTCCAGAGAAGGGCAATGGAGCTGGTGAAGGGAGTACAAGCCTTATGAGGAGTGGATGAGGGATCTGAAGTTGTTTATCCTGGAGAAAAGGCAGCTCAGGGAGCACCTTATTTCTTTCTACAACTACCTGAGAGGAGGTTCTAGTCAGGTGGGTATCAGTCTCTTTTCCCAAGTAACATGTGATAGGACAAGGGGAAATCACCTCAAGTTACTCCAGGGGAGGTTTCAGATTGGATATTAGGAAAAATTTCTTCATGGGAAGGGTTGTCAAGCACTGGAACAGACCGACCGGGGAAGCGGTGGAGTCACTATCCCTGGAAGTGTTCTAAAACTGTGTGGATATGGCACTTGAAGATATGATTTAGTGGTGAACATGATGGAGGTGCTGGTTTGATGGTTGGGATTGATGATCTTAAGGGTCTTTTTCAGCCTTAACTGTTCTAAGATTCTATGATTCCAAGTGTGTACCTATGTTTACGTATTTCTTTCCAGTTCTACGTAAACTTCCCCCACACCCCTTTGTGTTCTCTCACTCTCCCGTCTGCTCTTCATTCACTTTTACATCCTTTGGCTATCTTTCTTGTCTGTGTCTCATCTTTTTCTCTTGTTGTGGGATTTTTTTGTAGTCTGTCCTCCTAACTCTTTTCCTCCTCCTTCAAAGGCAGGTGATTCTCTCTCCTTTTTCCTGCCTTTTTCAGCTCCCTGGACTCTTTCTTCAGTACAACTGAGCAACCTTAGGGAGGAAGCAGCCACCCTTCTGAATCTTGCTAGCAAACACCTCACAGGTCAATAAAGATTCACAGGCAATAGTCTGACACTGGTACATCATTACTGCAGCCCACTTTGTTCATTGTCTAGGGAAAATAAGTTTATGAAAATCAATTTAAGACATTTTTGAAAAAGACAAGCAGCCAACTAATTGTGTGCTATTTAAATCTGATAGAAAGCCTGCTGCTTCACAGAACTAAGTAGCTCTTCAAATCTGAGCTGATCACTAGCCTTACAGACTTCTAAGAAAATGTTACTTTCTGTATACTTGTGAACTGGGTGCGGGTGTCCGGGTGTTGGATCTGCTGGAGCAGCCCCTGTATGAGGCACAGCTGAGCCCCTCAGCCGTGGGAGGCAGGGCGAGAGCCCGGTGAAAGCCTGGGCAAGGGAGGGCAAAACGTTGCCTGGCAGCCAGGGCTGAGGGAGGGGAACCGGGTGAGAAACAGCCCTGCGAGCCCCGAGGGCAGAACGGGAGGAGGGCGGGAGGGGAGACCCCGGCAGGGATGGCCCTGCGGCCCGGGAGAGACCCTGGTGTGGAAGGTGCTCCGCTGCAGTCAATGGATAGGGCTTTCATCCCGCACTTACACTAATTGGAGATCTTAGCACCTCCAAGCACAGCCATCATACAGAGGACACATCCTATGGTCTTAGCTTAGTCTAAGTGGGGTGACAGCATTGCTACCCTATCCCACTTCACACAGGACATATTTAACACATTGTAAAATTATGTAAAACTAAATCAACATTTGTCACAAAACATGCAGATTCTAGTGTGTAACTTCCCCATTCATTACTGTCCATGATGATAAAGGGAATTAGCATTCCCTGATTAGTTTTAAGCAGTGATGAAGTGTGCTTCAGTTTGGTGTAAAGCTGGATAATTCATTAGTCACACTGTTGAAAGTTCCAATTCTATTACACCCCATAAAATATTTTCCAAAAGAAATTTCTATCCTCTTAATTTGTAATGCTTGTAGCCAAAATGAGTCATATTCTCTAATGTATAACATGTTGTGTTTATTTGTTTCTTTATTTGTTTGCTTTAAAAATGTCCTGTTTTCAGCTGGAATATAGTTAATCTTTTCCTTAGTAGCTGGCACAGAGCTGTGTTTTGGGTTCAGGATGAGAATAATGTTGATAACACACTGATGTTTTAGTTGTTGCTGAGCAGTGCTTCCTGTAAGTCAAGGACTTTTCAGTGTCTCATGCCCTCCCAGAAAGGAGATGCACAAGAAACCAGGAGGGAGCACAGCCTGGACATCTAACCTGTGGCCCACACTTAATTGCAGAATAATTCCCTTCAAATTCTTTCTTCAACTTTTATTGTTTCAACTCCTTAACATTATTGATTCACAGAGATTTATTTAAAATTAGTTCTGCGAAGAAGTTCCAGATGCAGGATGAGCAAATTAAATGGTTTGCCCACAACAACTAGTCTTTACACTTTCCATGCATGCCCTAATCACTCCTTTTGTACATGGCCTTCTCATTTCAGTACCTTGTTAACAGTACACTGATATGTGCTGTTCTTTCTTTTGAAATAGCACTCTGAACTCAACTTCTACAACAAAAGAAAACGTTCCTGGCACGACCCAACACCTTTGCAATGGCAACAGCAGCAAGTAGCCAGCTGTTCTTGTTTGTCAAGATGCCCCTTTGCTGCAACATTCATAATGACAGAATGGTTTTACTTGGATTTAGGGGATTATGTTTGATGCACAGGTGAAAATTTTGGTTTCCAATTCTAAAATCAGACCACGGAAGATAGCAGTTTAGAGAAATCTGAACTTATTAGCAGTAATACTAAAAAGTAATCCCCAGCCATACTGACCTTCCAGCCTCCCATTTCTTTTCAGTGTCAGTAATAGTTTAATGAAGTTGACATCTATGTTTCAAAACACTCATATGAATCTTTTTCTTATGAACCGTCCAAAGAGATATTCCAAACCATAGAATGTTGTGGCCAGTGTATAAACTAGGGAGAGTTGTCCAGGAGGGGTTGATCACTGCTCAGCACCAGTGAGTGGGTGATGAGCAATGACGCTGTGCACCACTCATTTTTCTTGGGTCTTACTCCTCTTTCTCATATGTTTATCTTCCTTGTTGTTTTTATGATTGTTATTATTATTATAGTTTACTTCAAATATTAAACTGTTCTTATCTCAACCCATGGATTTTAATTTTTCCTGATTCTCTTTCCAATCCCATGTGGGTGGGGTGGGGAGTGAGTGAGTAGCTGTATGGTTCTTAGTTGCTGGCTGGGGTTAAACCACAACAGTAAGATATTTTTAACAAAAAAAATTACCGTATTTCATTTTTATAATTATAAAAATTTCTTCTAAGAATCTTTTCTTTTTTAAAAAAAAACACAGTTATAAAATAAATGCTAAGGTAAAGTTCTTAAAGCCCACAGAGAGTCAAACTGTAATCATTAGAAATCTCAGACAGCAAATAACTGGACCTCGTCTCAAGTTCCAGTTCTAATTTCTCAATTTTGATTCCATGTGGTCTACCTTATTTAGCTTAATCCCTTGGTGACAATTCAGACATTAAGAATTGCTACTTATTTTAGAATATATACATTATGATTCTGATGTGATCACCTTTAAATAAATAATATGCAAAACTCCTTATTTTTAATTTCAATTGTTTTGTAGTGAAAAGAAAGTCAAATTTCTAAGCAAACACATCCTAATAGATCCAAAATGATTTGCTTTTTGGATTTAAAGTGTTACAATACTATGATATTAATTGTAATGTACTGTAAATCACAGGGAGAATTTACCTAAGGAAGGTGCATAATTTTTACTATTACTGTTATTAATTATATTGTTAATGTTATCATTTTTCTTTTATTGTGTTATAAGACCTAAAATAAAGATGGCTTTTTTTTCTCTTTTGCCATGTCTGATAGGAATGTCTACACATGTGTCCCCTGCATGATACCAGAATATAGAGCAGGACTGGAACATGAGAACTGTTGCAAACAACCTTCTGCAAGCATGCATCAGAAACTACAAGAAGAAAAGCCACCATTTGTATGTAATGTTACTAAACTGCAGCACAATTCAGCCTAAGAAATTGACTATTAGAAAAACAGAATCTCAGAAAAAAAAGAAAAAGAAGTGAAAACCATGGAACCCTAGGGCCAAAAACTTCTGGTCCAAAGGTTTACCTGATTCTACTTAAAGCTTCTTCACACATTCAGAATACAGATTCCATGAGTCAAGATATGTAAAGCAATAATATTTGGTATCTTAATTTATATAAGACATTTCCTCACACAAATAAAGGCAGTTAGATCTACAATGTCTAACCCTTTTCATCATGTTAATCTCACAGTAGTTAAGTTCTGCCTAGGAATGGGGTGGGTAATTTAGTTATGGACCATAAGGGCATAACAAAGTGGCAAACTGAAGATCTGAGTGAACATTTAGTTGACTCCATGTAGTTGAATCATTTATATTGGAAAATGCATTTAAGACCATTAAGTCCAATTGTTAATCCAGTACTGCCAAACCACCACTAAACCATGTTCCCAGGCACTACATCTGCATATTGGCAAAATACCTCCAGGGTTGGTGACCCACTACTGTGGGTTCACAGTGAGCACATAGTGACATAATAGAGAAATTGACTGAGATATGTTAGATTAAAATTGTTATTTATGGCTTAGGATATCTCTGAGCCACACATGTTGGAGGCTGTGAGAGGATTTTCAAGAAAAATCACTACATTTTCCATATTCTTTCTTAAGCATCTTTTGCTGGCAAGTGCTGCCAATCACCTAGGCCATTGATCTCAACTAATGTCACCATTCTTATACTTTTGCAAGTCTACATAAAGCAGGGTTGTGATGCCATTGATAACAGAGCATACTACTAAAGAATTATATTAAGAGCTTATGGCGGGGGTAGCAAAATTCTTGGAGGTGTGGCTGAACTAGGACACAGGACTACTAACAGCAACAAAAATGTCTCAAGAGATTAACTTGCACAGTCCCTGCTCTGTGCTAAATGGCTTTGGATAGCAGCAGTTGGTAAGATAGGAACCTGTGTGCCAAGTGTGTAGTTGAGTGGACCATACAGAACAACCCTGGAAGGCTTTTTCCCCAAACCTAGTGACACTAAAGAGGAAGAAAGCAACCAACAGTAAAAGAAATTAAACGCTAAACAACGGAATATCATAAACCTTTGGAATCAAAGAAAGACTCACTTGACAAGTATAAAAGGAGCATAAAAATTTGGAATGGTGGAGACAAAGGAGAGGATAACAGAACAGCAATGAAAATCTGTTCTGACATTGCTACGAGTCACCCTTTATGACACCTCATAGGCTATTGTACTGTATGTGTGCATTTAAGGGCTGCAGGAGGTAGTGTGGAGAGCTAGAGTTTACACTTTTGACCCACACATCCTCTGAGACAGGGGTATGTGTGTGTTCACAGAACTCTTTAGGATTACTTAGAGAAGGTTGTTCAGAAATTTTTAGGTATATGAAGGTATTTTATAAGTGTCTAGGATAGTGGTGTGTCTATTGCAATTATGATACTGACCCATAACATATAGTTCACTGATTACCAATTAATTATGTGGCAATAAACCTCTTCAGTACTGATTCAATTTAAACTATGCAAATTGAACAAATTTCCCCTGTGAAATCACCCGCTCCAGATGCTGCTCTTCTCAATAATAAACTACAGAGCATAAAGAGTGATAGCGTAGTGATATTATGACATGAAATCAGTTCCCTTTGATACAGAAGCAAGTTATTAGTACTTGGGATTATACTTTTGAAAGAATATAAAAAGTGAATGGATGATCTGTCTTTCTCATGGGCAGACAGAACAAGCCTTAGTAGATTTTAGGCAGATATTCATAGCAGAGACAGCATCAGTGTTCTCAGTGCGAGTGTGAGGATAAAGATCCCTCCTAGTCCAGATGGCTGTATCAAAAAGAGTATCCACTGCATTTAAATCATCATGCAGTGAACACTGCTGACAATATTATTTTGCTGCTTGAAGCACTTATATATTTCACACGAAAACAAGATTCAGCTTTTGGAAGGTGTATGATCAAACTGCAGTCTTAACTGTAGAAAACATGATTAATTATTTAGATTAGTCTAAGTAAACCTAATAAATAAGCAATTATTTTAAAGTATTTTTTTCAGAATTCAGCCAAGACAGCACCAATCTCATTTCCTCTATACAGATACGGACTGATTGGTGAGAAGGAGGTGGATGGAAAAGTTTGTATTCTACCTTACTAAAAGCCAGTACAGCACATAGCCTCTCACACGGGAGGCAAAGACTGCACCACCATCTCCATGACTGCATCCACAGTACTACACACCTCAACAAAACTAGTGGAAAAAAGAATCTTCTTTTCTCTTTATTTTTAGGGAGATTACACTGATATTCTTTAGTTGTAGCATAATACTGAATACCAGACATTAAAAATTGCCTGATTAGTTCTATGTAGTCTACTTAATATTTCCAATATTTCAGAAGTGATGGGATCACAACTAAGGTTAGTATTAAAAGGCTATGATCCTGTCCTTCTAAGTAGTTGCAGACTGAATTTAAATTTCTAGATTGTCTGTGTGGATTTTACAACATAAACCAACTATGCTTTAAACTAACGCAGCACTTGGAGAAGCCTCCCACAGGATTTTACTATGCATTCAATGCAGTTCATTATAACACAGGCCTTATAAAAAGACCTAACAGTTTATTGTGCAATGTGAGAACTAAACAAAGCACCTGAAATCCTTACCCTTAGTAAAAAAGAGGTGGAGAAGCCAGAAGAATGACTGAATACTGAACAGTCTTTTCTCTTTCTTGTTGGACACATTTTTATTGTTGCAGACATTAATTTTCACATGTAAATTCTTTACTTAATTACTTATCAGTCTGATAAGTTATTAGGTGGGACTCCTATTTATGTCATTCATGCAATCAATGAGTGAGACTCATTCATCACCAGCATATTGCAGTTTACACGGCAAATATTAATCAGTAAAATTCTACTCTGGTGAACGTGTATTGCAAGTTAAATTGCACATTAACATGGGAGAGTTCCCTGATGAATTTTGTCTGTCTCTAGCATAATTTAACTTTATTAAACATATATCAAATCATATAGTGATATAAAACTTATTAAGTAAGAAAAGGTCTACTTATATAGTTGCAATTTAGATATTGTTCAGTTTAGCTCTCCTTCTGTACCACAGATCAGTTTATAAACAATGAAAAAACACTAGAATTAACATTATATTTTTCCTGCCAAATATCAGGTATTATTCAAATTTAATGTCATCAAATTATTTTGCTTTGTTAAGATGTGTTATTGTCATATAATTCACAACTGAAGAGGAAGTGATAAGCCTCTCAAGGCTTAGCTAACACTGGCAGCTTAGATCTGCTGTTTTTTTTACTGGTTATATCTTATTCTGACAGTAACAGTACTAATTTCTGTGAAAGTACTGAGAACACTTACAAGTAGTCAGCATGAGCAACAGGAGCATAATCACCAGCTTCTGTTGGAGTGGTGACATTTGTAACAGAACTTCCTGGCATCCAGAGCTTCTCACTTGAGATATTCTTGGTATACAGAACTTTGGATACTTTGCAAAAGACTTTGAATTTTCCTAGGATATTTCTGGGTGGAAGGCATCTCAGAAAGGCTTTAGTTCAACCTCTTATTCAAAGAAGCTCAGGTTTGAGTAGATAACAGAGGTCTTAAATCAATCAGGGTTTGAAAACCTTCAGAGCAAGAAAGAGTACAACCCTGCTGGGCAACTTATCTCTGGTCAATATTTGACTGTACCAAAGTGGTGAAAAGTTTCTCTTTATATCCACTCAGAACTCACTGCGCCAACTCACTCTATCTCTCATCCTCCCATAACACAGTGCTATAAAGTGCCAGGCTCTGACTTCTTGAGAGCCCTTTGTAGATCCTGGCACATTGCTCTTAGTTCCCCTTTAAAATTTTATCTTCTCCAGGCCAAACAATTCCTAGTCCCTCAGCCTCTCTTCACAGGGCACATGTCGGTCCCTGACCACCCTAGATGCCTAGGGTGATTACGGTGTTAGGGACCTGTTGATATCCTTCCTGTAAGTGGAAGCTCAGCATTAGATGTCATGCTGGATGTGCTGGGCACAAGGGGAAAATCCCTCCTGTCGATGTCCTGGCTGTGCCCCTGTGAATACCTTCCAGGGCACTGTTGGCTGTCTCTGCAGCCAGGGCACACAGCTGGCTCATGCTCAGTGTGTATCTACCAAGCTCCCCAGGTCCCTCCCTGCAGAGCTGCCCCCAGCCAGGCAGGCACCAGCCTGTACAGCTGCACAGGGTGCTCCCTGCCTGTGGCAGGACTTGGCCTTTTTCTATCCCTGTTGAATTTCAGAACGTTCCTCTTGGCCCACTCCTTCAGCCTATACAGATCCCTAAGAATGGTAGCACAATTTCATTCCTCTACTAGACATAGTATTTAAGCGATCACTTAAACAGCCACACAAAAAGTCATACTTTCCCTCATATCTCATAAACAGAATTCTCCATCATGAATGCACAGTAAGACAACAAATGCTATTAAGTCAGTTGGGAGTGCAACTGACTATGAACCAGCTGGAGCAGCACTGGTTTTACTGTATTCTGTAGTCTTTTCCATCTCTGTCATGAATATTCTTAGGTAACAGTTATAAACAGCTAGAAGAAAGTGATAAGCAACATCAGCTCTCTCCTGGGTTTTGCAGTAGACTGAAAAAGTGCTAGTTACTTTAGCATAGACATCATACCAGATGTTTGCTTTCTGGAGCATTTTCTATTATATTGCGATTCCACATGGAGTGTTATGTATTCCCTTTGTGGAAGTTGGACAGTGCAGTTAAAAGAATCTGATATATCTGTGGGTGCTTAGCTTTTGTCATGGTGAAAATAAACTTCATAAGTTGCTTCCTCACTGCATTAGAGAATGATTCATTTAGGATCTTCCACATATTCTGTTTTTAACTTTTGAAAGGTACTAGACAAGAAATTACTAAAATGAGAGATAAAAATGCTGTCTCCTAGCCAACGATTTATTATTAGGATAAACTATTTAGGAGTAT
The DNA here is from genome assembly GCA_013399855.1 of Oxyruncus cristatus. Taxonomy (NCBI): domain Eukaryota; kingdom Metazoa; phylum Chordata; class Aves; order Passeriformes; family Cotingidae; genus Oxyruncus; species Oxyruncus cristatus. The sequence continues at coordinate 88,674 of VXAY01003232.1, read as the reverse complement.
TTTATTTCAAACATATTTTAGGCAAAATTTTAAAATGCAAGATGAGCATATACTCAGATTGTATGAAATACTTTTCACATATACATCTATGATATATATGTCTCAGCAATCACTTTCTCACCTACCAGTTTTCCATTACATGTAAACAGTAAAAACATGTGTTTGTCATTATTTTAAAATAGATAGGAATACTACAACATTACTTTTTGAAATATATTTTTGCAGGGTACCAATGACTGGCCTTCTTTACTGATATTTATGGGGTTTTAAAAGCTTTAAAAACCACATTCATCATCTTGAAATTATTTGTTTTCAACAAATACCTTCAGAGATGTTCATATTTTTGCAAGATGTGACAGTTTTGATTTATGCTTTTGAGAAAAACTTTTTATTCAGCGTGCCAGTCAAAATTATGAATGCCGAGAAACCACAAGAGCCAACTGACACAGTATGAGTTTCATTTCTTTTCAGTAACATTGTAATAGCATTAAAATAAACAGCTTCTCAGTGTCAGGTAGTAAATTTAGCATTTGATGTATGACGGATGTTCCTGGACAAAAAGCAAGGCCAAAATTAAAAAGCAGCTTTCAAACACTGGATGCAAAAGAACCTCTTTGCTCACACACTGCAGTAGCAAATCAATTTGGGATGACCAGCTGAATGATGAGCAGGAGAATGGTCTTGCCTTAAGGACTCTTCTTAACAATTGAAATAATTTGCTTTTATTGTTTTTGACAAGCATAACAGTCTGGTAACAGGTAGGAGAATCAGCTTAAAAGGAGAGAACAGGACAATGAAGGTGGCATTTAAAAATCTGTCAGACTGGGCAGGATAATTTTCTTCATTTTTTTGCTCACATTTCTGTAGGTCCCAAATATGAATACAAAAATGAAGCAATATCTTTTATATAAAAATAATACTTTGTGGTTTCAGTCAAGGTGATCTGTTTCCAAATGATGGATTTACAAGCCCCTGCCATGCAACAATGAGGTAGTTGTCAGAATTAATACTATTTTAAAAAAAAATCTGTGGGGTGTTGGGGCTTTGACCTTTCAACTACCAACACTACACATTTCACTTAGTATTGACATAAAGCTTTGTAATGTCACAATCTTAAAATAAAAACATAAGAACAAAACCAATCACTAACCAAGGGAAAATAAAGTCCTGGTAGTCTAAATCAGAAATTATTATGTCAGGGTTTTATAGTTTTAAGGATAGGTCTATATTATTCTTTAGAAACATCTTCTGAGTTTTCAGCTAATTCACTTATTTGATAAGATACAACTTAATCCTTCCAATTACAAAGTATTGGCCCTTTTCAAATAGGCCAAGTGAGCAGCTTGACAGTATTTATCCTTGCATTAGTCAGGTCGAATTTTATTTTCACTAACAGAAAGTGCATTTTTTTTCCTTAAATTCCTGATCTGAAGACACAATCATACATTCAAAACTGAGTCCTATTCACTCCACATTTTTAACAGAGGCATTATTTTAATTCTCTGCAGTATGATTTGTATTTTTCTAATACTTCATGACTCATGTATTTTGCTGCTGCAGCGAAGAAAATAAACAATGGCATTCTAGGTAAACATTTGTGTCAAAAATCAGAGGTAACTCTGACTTCAGCAATTTCACTTGCAAGTTGGGAAAGAGTAGGACCCTTTCAGGCAATCAGCAAAGTAAGCTAACATTCACTGAGTTTGACAATGTTCTCAATGCCATCTTAATCTTCCCATTATTGGATAGGATCATGAGATGAATTTAGATTATTGCTATTATCAAGGAATTATTTCTCCAGTACCGCTATTACATATACATCTTTAACGTGTAATTCTGAATAATTCAACTTTTAAAGGCATGTCAGTCTTCAGTTCCTAAGAGATTAACAGGCACTGCACATAATGCTGTAGGATTCCCCTTCCAGAGAATTCAGTTGAACTTTAGTGCACTTTCTAATGGCATTACTTGACTTCAGAAATCTACTCTTCTCTCATACTAACTCTTTTCTTCCTCCTCTGTGAATGCTGATATTAGCCACAGCAGTAACAGCAGCAACACTGCTTTTGCTGATGAAAGCAAGAACAGAGACATCTGGCTGATGGAGGCAATTTCAGTGGATTTGTCAGAAAGTACTTTTACTAGAATATGGGAAGGTCCTTGAGGTACACTTATTGTACAACAGGAGAAGTTTCTATGTATGAAAAGTGCCCAGAATCCATGTTGGTTTTTAATTACCTCTTTGAGCCTTCAAAGCAATAAATGAGCCAAACTGGATTTGAATTTGTGAGGTCTTCTAGTGTTCTGGCTGAATTTCTAATATGACAAAATAAGTGCTGGAAACTGTCAAATTAGCCTTAGCCCCTCAAGTGTAATTTTTCTTTTTAAAGAAAAGTACAACATGATATACACTGTAGACTTCATTTAGTACAAATGCAGATCCATTGCAGGCTCAAATCTACTTGCATCTTAGAGAGTTTCAAAACCTTTAAGAATATCTCCAACATTTCTCGGTCTCAGAGTAAAGACATGAATCAAAGAGTTCTGAAAAGACAATTCTTCAGTAGTGCTAAAGAATATTTTAATATTAAAAAAAAGGTGAGAGTTATATATAATCAAAATAGATTCCATAAACAAAAGAGTTAATTTTTCATCCTGTAGATAACAAGAGAGAAAATTTGTAGTATTGTATTATAAAAGAATAAATGAAAATAAGAAGCATACAGCCTAAACTGAAAAGGGTTTCTAGTTTGGTGCAGGGCAGAATAAGTACATATCCAGAAAAATTTAGAATCATCTTGGTCTATAAAATCAGGCTAGGTGTATAACAGGAACAGACTTCAGTGATTGCAACAAATGTTGAGATTGGCTGTAACAGAAAAACCCATATGGGTATTCTGCAATATATTTGTTAGGTTTTATTGAATCACAGAATCATAGATCAAGCAGAGATTACGTATGAGTCAAAAAGATCCTGACATCTCTATATACACAGATACACACCAATCCCTTCGTCCTGTACATTGGCAATTGTACTGGACATTTTCTAACAGCCTGGTACATATCAAGAACTCTTTGGTGTTCAGAACCAACCACAGAATCACAGAATGGTTGGTTTATAGGGGACCTTAATAATCATCTAGTTTCAACTCCCTTGCCATGGGCAGGTTGCTTAAAGCCCCATCCAACCTGGTCTTGAACACTTCCAGGGATGGGGCATCCTCAACTTCTCTGGGCAACCCATTCCAGTGCCTCATCACTGTCAAAGTAAAGAATTTCTTCCTACTATCTAATGTTGTCCTTTGTCTAGTTCTCCTAGAAAAAGCTTCTTTACTGTGAGGGTGGCAGTGCACCAGAACAGGCTGATCAGAGAGGTTGTAGAGTCCCTTCTCTGGAGATACTCAAAATCTGCCTGGATTTAATTCTGTGCACCTTGGTCTGCATTAGCCTGCTTTGGCAGACGTGATGGACTAGATGATCTCCAGAGGTCCTTTGCAACCCCAATTATTCTCTGATTCTGTGATTTTATAATGTTTTAACATAGATAGTAGTCTTCTCAGAAAACTCAACAAACCATGTACAAAATTCTCCACCAAAAATTAAGCATGACTCTCCATCTAACTTTTAGAACTGCAGTCTGTTAAATTTGACTGTAATTCTCAGGAAAATATACCCCCAGTTTAAAATTTCGTTGAAAATTCCATCTGGTTTGTTTACAGGTGCTGGAACAACAGCATGCAAAGATACATAATTATAGAATAATTGTAACAAAAGCTTTATGGCTTTCCAGGAATTGTCAGATGTCTCAGGCATTTAGCTAAATAATAGCTGTAATGTGCAAGTATGCACACACCTTTACAAACAATAACTATAAATAATAGTTTTATGTGAGTTGGCAAAGAAAGAAAAGAATTATATCACCACCAGCCTTCTCGCTAGAATGATGGAAAAAAATCCAAAACAAACCAGAACAAAAAAAAACCCTACAGATAAAAGAAATGAAATATGAATAAATATAAAAAGGAGGTTTTTTTTTCATGAATAGACACATTGAAAGTTGTGCAATCAAATTTATAGGAATGCATTAATTGCTACAGTTACTTAGCCATCATGCATATAGAACTACTCAGGGTTTTCTGTAGTAATGTTTTACTCACTTAGTAGAAAAAACTTGTGTCTTTGCTGAACTCTACCAGAACTTTCTACATTCCAAAATACCAAGTAGCTTCCAAAAATACTTAATTATTAACCCAATTGCTTTTTACTTTAGTATTTCACATTAAGTATAGTAATTTTTTACATTGTGAGGTACTGATTTATTAAGATCCTATCTATGAAGGGTTACCCTGTTTTGACCATCCAAATTATAGGATTTTTCTTCAAATGAAACAATTCTTTTCATCAATGCTACTGTCAACTGTACAGGTTTGAATACCCAAACCGCACCATAGCATAAGCCTACTCCTACTTGGGTTGGCAGTTACATGGGTCACCACTTCCTCCATGTACAATCGTCTTCTAATCAGGATTATTCCAGTCAGGAACAACACAATATTTTTTTAATGAAGAACAGCTTCAGAGTACAGTCCAATATGTCCTCTGAGATTCTTTCTCATTTAATTTTATGCTTCTATGCTGCTTTTATAAAACAACGATAAAATATGTTCCTTCCACATACGGTTTTGCATATGCTCTCAATAAAGGATGAAGTTATTACTGGAAATTTAGGTGTTAGTGCAAGATGCAACTCCTTTTTTTACCTATTGTTGCTTTTAATACAGACAGTGCAATTCTAGGCAAATTCATTCTTTACAGACAATATTCCATGCTGTCCTCATACACGTATTGAATTATCATCCTACCAGTTTCCATCACATTCACACATCTCTAATATTTTACTGCAACATTTCATTAAACATAGATACAAAATAACAGCCATCAAACAACATTTTTCATCTTACTGTCTGGAAAATTCACATGAGGAATTTCAAATTACTAACAAGAATTGTAGAAAGTGCATTAAGAATCCAAGCTTTTCCCAATGTTACAAATATCTTTCATTCTCTCTTGTCTTTGGGAAAAGCTACCAAGATTTTCCTGGTTGATTCTTATTTATTTTATCCTTGGGAAAAGCTACTAAAGACAGTAGAAGTTCGCCTCCTTCCGTTTCCCTTGAAAATCTTAGTTATAGAAGTCAAATTTTCTGAGTAGGAATGAAGCAACAAAAATATGTCAGACTAGCCCAAGCTGGATTGGCACTTGCTGTAGGTTCTATCTTTCAGTAGCACTCAAACCGCTGAAAAGCTGTCCCACTTTAAAAGACAGAAATGTGTTCACAGAAAAAATCATTATCAGAGGTGAGTCTGAAAAATTTGCAAGAAGCAAATTTTATCTATAAATATCAGAAGATTTTCTCCTCTGAATAAAAATATTTGCTCAAGCAATTCATTGCATATTGAACTTTGAACTTAGCAGTTTACGTTTAATGAAGACAGAAAGGCTTTATGGCTAAAAATGCAAGTCAGAAATAGGATTGAAAATACAATTTTTAACTTAATTTTAATTTCAGTCTTTAAACAGCATGGCCCAAAATTGTAACGCACAATCTTTCTCATAGCATTTTCACTCAATTGAATTTCAATTGCCTTGACGGAGTAACTAATAAAAGGCATGAATTTAAAAAATCTATTACACAACCATCTTACACATGTATCTTACAAATTCCTTCAGATCTACTGTTTAAACTTTTATCTTATTCTCTGGGCTATTTCACTTGTGTCTTAACTAAAAGTAAATGGAACCAAAGAACAGCTTACAACAAGCAGTCTAAATCATCATAATTTTCTCCATAATTACTGTGTGCTGGGAATCCCACAGCAATACAGATAACTCATAAACATTAGTTTATTGCTTGAATACAGTTATTACATCATGAAGATTAGAGGGATTGTGGTTGTAATGTAATCATGCTGTAGAAAATGTGCAGAAAAAGGTGAGGGAGTTCTTGCAATTTTATATACTTGAGCCACATAAATTTCTTATTCCTTACATCTCTATTAACAACCAAAATTTTATTGTTCATAAATGAACATTTTGATTTTCGTGGACAGCAATGTCCATGTTTTGACTGGTTTTTTCTCACATGATTATGTCATAGAATAATAGAATGATGGAATAATAGGGACTGTGTTTCAAATAACACTCTGCAGTGTAAATTTGCTTCTTCAAAATTTGCACTGACTGAATTCAATGACCCATATCCCAATGTAGTTTATATTTCCACATATATGCTACATATTTTATATAAAAATGTTTTCGGTGGGGT
>VXAY01003232.1:27862-82344 GCA_013399855.1 Oxyruncus cristatus | reverse complement strand
TTTTTTTTTTTTTTTTTTTTTGGTGGGGGGGGTTTTGGTTTTGTTGTGTTGGTTTTGTAATTTCAGGAGAAAGAGTTTTTTAATTAGGTGCGAATTAAACCTTTTTTCCTTCCTTTCCAGATAGGAATTTTTTTAAAAATTTTTTTCTTTTTAAATCACAACTGCTTTTTACTAAACTCACAAAGGGAGAAAAAGAAGTAACAGAGGACTTTCATTCTGACACACCGCTCACTCCACCACCCGAAAGCAAACACATATCCTACTCTGTAGGAGTATATTTAAATATATTTATGTTGAATCAAAACCAGTGCTTTACCGGAGATGCACCTGTAAAGAGCAATGCTCTATAGCTGGGATTCTGTAGCCAGTAGGGATTATCAGGACCCTCGGTTATTATGGACGGTGACATTCACTGTATAAGTGAGATTTGTTGTAGAGAGTCCTTTTGTCCCTCTGATACTGCGAAAGAAAAATTTGCTCAGTTCAAAGAACAGACAATCTGTTTTTCCTTTCCAATGAAAAATGTCTTAATTGAAGACACTAAAGACTGCAAACATATTATTCCAATCAATATTTGGATTTCCATGGTGGGACACTTCTGAGGAATCTAATGAAGTTTGCTTCGCAGCTCCTACCAGGTTATATTGGTGTCTGAATACTTTAAACATACTGGAACATGAATGGCCTAAACTTGTACTTTTAATTCCCATAAGCAATGCTGCCTGGAGATACTATCATCCAGTAACAAGTTATTGCAAACCCCACCAAAATCAACAATTAAACTTTCTCTAATATCTAAATCAGACGTTCCGCAGCTTTGCTAGTGATGATTTTTATTTCCATTCCTTTCCTTACACGTTATTTTCCAGCTTCATTTATACTGAACCCTTCTGATAATACTCCAAGGAGGGGAAAATAATGAAATAGATTAAATTTTACAAAAGGGTCATATAATTTTCATGTAATTTTTACACTCTATTTTAAGAGATGTGTGTTTTTTCACTTTAGGTAACTAACAAACAGTATTGAATAGGACAAACACATGTATTCCAGAAACTGTAAAATCTTGCAACAAGGAAGGATAAAATGATTTATACAGAAGCCTGTTTGAAGGACAGAGAGAACAGAACTAGTCCTATACAAGAGATGGCAGAGTATACATGCAATCTATTCAAATATAATGATTGTTTATAGAAGTAAGAGACACATCAGCTTTTTCACACAGAAGGCAATATCAAAGCACATGAGTACATTCACTGGGATAGTTTTCAACATTCATTGCAGTGTCAAACCTCTGTACAGACAAAATCACAGTTAAAACCCACCCTAAACCCCAAATAAATGGTATTTCAAGAAAATAAAATTCTCATAAACTTCCTGCCTAACTCATGTGATTTTCTTCCTAATTTGTATTCTTGCCTGAAAACCATTGGTCAAATATAGACCATACTTTAGGTCTATAGCACCAATCTAACAGTGATAGAAATTAATCTATATTCCAATATTTAGGTAAAATAAATAGAAGGAAGTACATGAAATTGGTAAAGAAAATTGTTAAGGTAAAACTCCTTGTTTCAGCACATAATAGAGTGAGGAGCTACTCTGAACAAATTCCTGTAGCCAATGAAACTGAAGGCAAACAACAGATATTCAAAGAGCCTGTCTACTCAAAAGTTACAGGAAATATTTCAAACTAACAGATAAACTCATCCAAGTATTAAGTAATGCTCAATTTTGGGAAACCAAGCAACATGAAAACATTTTTTTGATAAGTTTACTTAAAATTTGATAGTATAAAAAAATTATACCTCTGCGTAGCTTTTGAGATTTTTTTCCTGTACCCACACATGGTTATCTACAGTGAATTAACTGGCCAAATGCATTTGGTATAATTATTATATTTCATCAGAATTTTCTACATTTTCATTGAATTTTCTTGACAACAAACAAACATAAAAATACCTCTGCAAAATCCAAATGACACTGGTTTACATTTTATGTTGTAAAAGAGAGTATAATTTGTCCTCATGGAATATAAATCACTAGTTTCTATTATGGATACCTTTTATTTTGACACATTAGATTTTTGTCCACAGAACTTACTCAACAATCTAGTTCTCAGTGTATAACTGCAGGGTATGTAAATCCTTATGTATTTTCATTTTTTAGGCTGAAATTGGTTCAAACAAACTTGTTTCTTTAGAAAGAAGCAAGTACTTTCAGGGTTGCTTACGTATCTTGCTCCTAGCAGTTGTCAATAAATTGTTCAGGTAATCACAGACTTAGTCTAAGTTGCCTCCATGAATTCATTAAGTCATCTTTCTGCAATATTCTAGACCTGAAAATACCAGAAACAGAGCAATTGTGAGGCAGCATAAACAGTATTACAGTAGACTCTACTGTTCCAAGACCAATTTAAACATCTACTAGCAGTTATTAGGTATATTTTATATCCTGTAACCCAGCAGGCTTCCTTTTTAATTTCCAGAATAATTATTTTACATATACTTAGGGTCCAAACAATTTTTTTCTTAAAACTAAAAATGGAGAAGTTAAATTTTGGAATTATCACTTCAAAGAAAGATGGCAATTCAAAGCAGAGATGTTCTGATTATATAGTAATCTTAATTTCTATGATTCCCCAGTTTCAGCAGCTACTCACAAAAATAGATTTTGAGGTACTGCATAATAGCGAAGAATATGACATGTAAGAAAGTTTACACAAACACACAAATTGCAAGAATGGCAATCCAAGAGACATTTCTTTATCATGTTATCACTTCTACATACCTTTTTGTATTTCTTCTAAATATAAGTACCTTGTATTCCCAAATTCAACTTGAAGCGTTGCAGGTAGTCAGTAGGTAGGATATGTGTGAGTGAATGCCCTTTAGGACAAATTTCTGTTTCTTTTCAATTTGGAATTAAGTTGGAAATAAGTGAATTATCAGAATAGCAAGTGATTTTCTGCTGCACATTGAAATCTGGGAGGAATGTTTCTCAGATCTCTGTGAGCTACACATAAAATATCTGTTGTTTGATTGCCTATAATCCAAGATTGATACACATGTATAAAGAAAACAGGTTGCTTAGAGCACTCTTATTGCTTTGTCTATAATTTTTCTCCCCAGGAGGCTCATAAAACCATTACATGTGCACAAACACTCCTCTCAGAAACAAAATATTAACTGGTATTTACTTAAGGCACTGGTTATATAATATTCTTCAAGAGATTGAGTTCACAGATTTTCATCTCTTTTGACGTATGGAGAGGCATAATCCACAGGTACACCCAGCACTCATGGTTTTTGTAGCCAAATTATGGTTCATTTAGTGGGCAATTTCAAACATAAATATTAAGCCAACTATTAAGTCTTTCATGCTGAGACTGAGAAAATGTGCCTGAGCCCTGATGCTCATCTGAAAGGAAGCAGTAGTGTCCTGCAGATTTATCTGTGTTGCTCTACACAGAACTACTCTCCAAATCAACTGGCAGAAGTTCAGATTCCTGGAGATGTGGATTCAGTACATGAACTAAATGTAAGCATTTTGTGTTCTATACCTCAAGGATTTATCTTGAAAACTTCTATTTACCATTTTAATCTCTTGAAAATACAACAGATTTGAGTTCTTCTAGGTTTCATACCACATTGACATCTCCACTGACAAAGCAATATTCAGTTTTGTAGTTGAACTTGAGTGGCATATTTAAGTTAGGAGCATATACTGATCACAGATTATTTGTTAAAAAGATGCACTTGATGAAAGAAAAGTGATGGATACCTTCTGGCTATCACAATCATATCATTTTATAACAACTGTTATTTTTTGTACATATCTAATTCGGTGAAAATAGACAACGTTTTAAGTATGTATTATTGTGAATGAGAAAAGTCAAAAGGCTTATGAAGATTGAAGACAATATTGGATGGTCAATGGCAACAAAAAGATTATTTTAAAGTTAATGCATTCATTTTCACGAAGAGTTATTTCTAGTGTATGGAAGGGCAACATATATTTTGAAGTCCTTTTGTCATTAGTCTATACTTAATTAGGGTGCTGGAATTTTTTCAGAACCTATTTTTCCTGGATCCTGTACAGTCTCCTACAAGTTACTCTGTGACTTTCACTTTTGATTCAGTATTTTTATTCTTGGTCACATTGGAAAAATCTCGAGTGTTTACGTGTATTATAAAACTATACCAAACCATCCTCCACTTCTTCCCGAGACACAACTACTTGTTGTTGGCAATTTAATAAAGGTGGAAAAGAGCAGATTTTTTTCCCAATAAGTCAGAAGAAAATGTGATTAAAGAATACAAATATAATACAACACCAGCTTTTGGCTGCTAGCTAACCATTTTAAATCAAATAATGAATATGCGGACTTTGTAATTCAATCACAGTTTAATAACTAGGCAAAACAAATTAAGAGATAAACCTATTCAACAAAAAGAAAAGAAACACAAAGAAACAAAAAGAAAAGATATCCTGCATTCCAAAAGACATAGGGATCCATATATTTACTCTGTGAAAAGAAAAAACAAACAAACAAGAAAACCCCACAGCAGAATGGAAATTGTCTTCCAGCAAAGCAGGAAAAAATGTCAAAAAAAGAACATAGGTTAAATGAAGCATCACTCACATGTACAATTTCAACTGGTTGCATCCAATCCTGCAATAAAAGAATCACACGTTTGGTCAGGTTGGAAGGAAGCACAGTGGGTTATCTGGTCTAACCTCCCTGCTCAGGCAGGGTCATCATAGAGCACATGGTACAGGATTGCATCCAGATGGTTCTTGAACATCTCCAGGAGGGAGATTCCACAACCTCCTTGAAAAATCTGTTCCAGTGCAGGGTCACTCACAGTAAAATTCTTCCTCAGATTCAGGTTAATCTTCCCATGCATCACTTTCTGCCCATTGTCTCCTTGTTTTATTGTTTGGCACCACCAAGAAGAGCCTGGCTCCAGCCTCTTGACACCCTCCCTTCAGATACTTACAAACATTGACAAGGTCCCCTCCCACTTTTCTCTTCTCAAGGCTGAACAGGTTCTGCTTCCTCAGCTTTTCCTCATAAGAGAGACATTCCAGTCCCCTCGTTATCTTTGTTGCCCTCCACTGGACCCACTCCAGGAGCTCCATGTCTCTCTCGAACTGAGAAGCCCAGAACTGGACACAGCACTCCAGATGTGGCCTCACCAGGGCTGAGTAGAGGAACCAGATCACCCACCTGGACCTGCTGGCAGGGCTCTTCCTAATGCACCACAGGATTCTCTTGGCTGGCTCATGCACCTTGTTGTCCACCAGGATTCCCAGGTCACCCTGATTTTATGAATTGCTTCATTTTTGTCCTCAGCACATATTCGAAATCCAGACATTTTATGAGTTTGTGACCAGTTTTTCCCATGTTATTGTTATTTATATACATGGATAAACTCTGTATTTGTCATTAAAATACAAACACAGAGGCAAAGAATTGAAAGAAAATGTATGAACCTGAATAATAAATAAAGCAGAAGCACCTTCTTTTTCCCAAACTTGTATGCTAAGTGTGTTAGACTCACGCCAGCTGTCCGAACCCACAGGGAAAACCTCCCCTCCCTTCTCCTCCCATGGCAAAGGAAAAAAAAAACTATACTAACTGAAGAAACCGAAACCAACTGAATTATAATCAAAATATTTATTTTTGCATGTATTTACAGTTATATACAGCTAGAATACTATGCACAATATTAGGGACCCCAAACACATCCCCACTCTCCTGAAGGGAAAGGGAAAAGGGAAAAAAGGAAAAGGGGAAAACAGATACACACAATCAAAATCTGGGAGCAAACAATGAATAACTAGTAAAATAAAGGTTTACTACTTTCCTTGAGATAGCAGAATCGCTCCAAATGACCGCCGGCACCCGCTGCCTCCCAAGGCCTACAAGGCCTCACTAGGCCTCACTCCTCCACACGGGTAGGACCGACAGCAGAGAACCTGCACGTTCAGACCACCGGAAGAGGAGAGGGCGAGAGCCTCCTCTCCCTTCTTATTTATCCTCTTGCTTACGTAAAAATCATATGGAATACTGGGAACATGGCCTTGGTTCCTTGTTTACAACCTGGTTACCAAGGAAGACCTGGAATCAAAACCACTACACCAAGAAAATGATCTTTCCTATTCCAAAGTTTTTTCCCTACCTTTCCATCATAGCCCTTATTTTACATTGGGTTCTTTGTTTTCTCATAGTTTAATCTGAATACAAAGAAACTTTATTTTTTTTTTATTCATGAGAGAGGGAGGAGTTTTCAGGAATTTCAAATTTTTATCATGACACAGCTTTAAAGCACTTATCCTGCTATCCACCTTCAGTCACTGAAGGCGGGTGATTTTACATGCCTCAACAGTGTGGAAACCCATTCTTGTGGGTATGTAGGGATATTGTAATTCTCAAGGCTCAAAGCTGAACACAGACATCTACAAGCTTGTTTTTTTGCATATGGTTTGGAAGGTGGTCATAACCAAAGATAGCTCATGAGAGCAAATTAATACAATTCATAGTACTGACCTGTTCAGTCACTGACCTGTTCTTTGAAATTCCTAGTGCTTGTAGAAAGGTAGGGAAAAGTATATCAGCGCACAGATATCCATACTTTTTTGCCTTCTCTTAGCATTCCAATTTCTTCATGTCTACTTTTGTTCAAGAGTAATGTGTCATGTTGTTCTAGCTTGAGGGTTGCTGCCTATGAGGTATCAATAAGGACACATTCTCAATAGATATCTCAGAGTTCATCTATATGACCACTTCAGTTCAGATCAAATGTGATGTGAATGCCCAGACTATCCCCACTTACTGTATGCAGCTTCACATCAAAGAGTATGATCTTGAAGAAGATGACCTAGATTCTTTTTAAATGAAACTAAACCTAAAGATGTGCTTCAGAAGTGGATGAGAAGTACATTTTAATTGCTAATAGACTCAGCCTGTGGGATAAGACTAGAGCAAGTCCTTTATACCCCTGTGAAACAGAGATGCTGTAGCTGCTGTGCTCTCAGCAACAGGTATTTTTCTTTTAATTAAATTGGTCAAACAGACTCCCAAGAAGCCCCTAGAAGATCCTTTGAGAGCATACCTATTGGAGGTGGGAAAGGAGCTCCAGAACACATCAGCTCATACAGCACTGAGCAGTTACAACTATGCAAGGTACAACTGACCTTCAGAGAGGAAGGAGTATGAATGTTGTGTAACTGGGGCTTTCTGGGCACTGCTAGCCTAGCCCTGCTGGATCACCACAGGCTACATTAGGACACTAAACCAAATCAACCATACCATGAGGTTCAAACCTACCACCAAGGTCAGGAGACTGTGAAGACTTAAGAGATAAAATATCTGCATAACGATCCATTTTTTTTCCCTTTGTATTTTCTTTTTAATAATAGCAATATGTAAGTTAAAGAAAAAGAATAAATAAGTACTGAAAAAATAATATTTTAGCCTTCAAAATCAGATTGCATCACTCCTATGAGGCTTCAATCATACATTCGCATACCTAGAAATTACTAAACAAAGATGTTTAGGCTCTTTTATGAGAAAAATTGTTAGAAAAAGGAAAAAAATATCCCTTTCCACAATATCTCTGTTGACTTTTTTAATCACACATTAAAAAAAGTTTCTTCCCTTCATCCTGCAAAACAAAATTTTTTGAAATTTTGTCTTATCTATTAATAACAAAGTTTTAAAGCCATTGTCTTAATGAAAACACTTGATGGATATTGAACAGTAAATTAAAGAAAATGTTTCCTAATATTTGATAAGAAAACTGAAGAAATTCAACTTTTAAACTTGCTGACTATTCTTTTTGAGGTTTCTGTGAGAAGAAGAAAACAATTAAATATTTTTCCTTGGTAAATAATTAAGGGGTGAGAATGAAAACAAGTTCAGAACATTTTTTTTTGACACATTTCACCCTGGAAATAGGACAAAGCTAGTTGATTAATGAAAAAGCTGTAATTACTTTCACATAAAGGAAAACACACATTCCAGCAAAGTTGTCATGGCAAAACATTAACATATGCAATTTTCTAAGGAAAGGCTACTATTTTTCTTGCCTTCAGTCTGGGAAACAAAGTATTTTGATAGGAAACACATTTAAGGTAGGCCTTAGATAACCTGATTGAGCTCAGAAACACATTCTCTTCACTTGAGTGAATGACACATTCAAAGCATGATTGCTCTGATAATTGTTCTTAGAAATAGTGTGGTAGAGTTTCATATCGATTTTTTGTGGTGTTCTCTTAAACAAGGAGGCATAGCATCATGCCACAAGTCACATCTTTCATACTGCCATCCACATACTTGCTTTTCCTTGCTTCTAGTCGGGCTCTACTATTTATATGAATTTTTTATTCCCATTCGTGTACACACAGTGAAAATTCTGGAGCTGTTATAGAAGAAATTCAAAGACTGAAATTAGATATACAAACATTACATATACCCCAAAGTGATGCAACATACCGTCTCCTAGAATAGGCACATGCATCTTCTGTAAATGGATACTGTTAGTTTCACCAAAGCCCACAGAGCAGTGAAGAACCTTTCGAACTCTTCTGCATGAGGAAGTTTAAAAACTCTTAATAAAAATTGTTAACACTACAGGAGATGGAGGGGGCCTGACACATGCCCCCTGAAAAGTGGTTGAAATATTTCTCTTGTTAAAAGTAGGGATTGTAGAAACCCATAGAGATGATTTTACAATCAGATAGTAAGGGATATTTCAAGGCAAATCAATGTTTTTTTCAAAGAAGATGAATTAGGTGACAGGTGCTTTTCAGAAGAGGACTTAACCCTACAAAGTTACGTGAAACATCTTGACATTCAGTTTTCCCAAAGAAAACAATGGGAACACTCTGAAGCTGCCTCTAACTTCTGCTTGAAGTTCTCTTCTTTGTTTTTAAGTATATCAACAGTTTTATTAACCTCTCAAAGCAAGTAATATGTCTGCAGAAGGAGGCAGCAAAGACAAGAGTCTCCTGCACCAAAAGTGGTTTACAGTGCTAGCCAAGATTTTGTCACTTCTGTGGCTGGCTGTGAAAGCTGCCTGATATCAAGTGGAAAGAACTCTGTAACAGCTAACAGCTTGTTAGGAAGTTTGGATGTGCAGAACTGAATGATGTTTGGGCATTTTCAAGGTTTGAAGGAACGCAAAAAGCATATTTTCTCCCACATGCTGCCCAGGTGCTGTTTCTGAGATGCACACCAGTGTTCTTTTCTGCTGTTGCTGTGAGGACCAAAGGGTCCTGTGTTACCATGTAGCTGCTCAAAGGCTGAGCAGGCAGTCCCGCTTCACTGTCCAATGACAGCATGTCAGTGTACCTCAGTGTTAGGGATGGCTTCAACACATCAGAAGACAAACAACTGCAAAATTTTTGAGGTGTAGAAAATTAAAGTCTTGTATTCAAAGAAAGTATAGTGAATTTTCATCCTGATCCTTTCAAACAAGTTTGAATTAAGGCTTCTGAAATTAACATTGATAAATCAAATACAGCCTAAGTACATAAGCAATATATGCTTTTAGCAAAACATTTTAAATAATATAATCTTACAACCTTTTCTACTTATTTATTTTCATCTGTCTCTTGCTTATAAAAAGTAAAACCAAGAAAAAACTGTACTACCAAGTGCCTATTGTGTTAATGAAAATGGAGATACAGTTTTACGACTGCAGTTTTGAGTTAGGGTTCTTCACTTGGCCTTATGACTAGGAAGACTCCAATGCTTTCATCAGTGACATTATGAATTGGTTTCAAATCAGAATTTAAAGCTGGTTTTTACATCGTTATTCCTTTGAAAAGGGAATTGGCCTTTGCAAAATTCAAATATTAGATAGAAGTAATGATTTTAAGAGATAAACTCCATTGTTATTCCTTAAAATCTCAAGCTAAAAATATGGATATGAAACTGAAGAACTCTCAGAAATTTTTCTGTCAGGCATTGAAATACAGTTTTCTTTAAGAGAAAACTGTCTTTAGAGACGGATCTGGTGTATTCTTCAGGAAAAAAAAGAAATCCTGGTCCTTAATTATTTAAAAATTATTTAGCTAATACATGTTTGCAAAGTGCTTTAGAAGGTCAATTTCAGTATTTATGCAGAT
Source organism: Oxyruncus cristatus (assembly GCA_013399855.1). Lineage (NCBI taxonomy): Eukaryota > Metazoa > Chordata > Aves > Passeriformes > Cotingidae > Oxyruncus > Oxyruncus cristatus. Next base: position 72,204 of record VXAY01003232.1, on the reverse strand, counting down.
GATTCTCCCAAGACAAAGGACTATAACACAAAATTTTAACTCTGTTTTGAAGCCCCATTACATTTTAATCTAAGCCAGATTCTCATTGGATAGTCAAAGTTAAGGTAGCAGGAGGTTCACCACTGGGTGAAGCTGATTCAGTAATTACTAACAGATATCCTGTAGTCCTGTCCTCTTGAGTACCACATAAATAAAAATAAGTATTTCCATGTCACAGCCTCTAGAATTTCCACAAACTGAAAACTAGACATGAATACACTCTTTTCGACACAACAGTGTTCCACAATACCAAAAGGTAGCAGAAACCCTGTTGTTCAAATGTGCTTCTATATTGGAAAAAAAATACTTGCTTATGTCTGAAGAGGAACCTGTCGTTATAATCCAAATCTATCTTCTGAACCTGAGAACTGTCATATTGCATTAAAGCAGAGGCCAGCATGACCTGTGTTCCATTTTCAACTGTGCCAAAAGTAGATAGTTATGAAACAGTAAAAGAACAAAAGCAGCACACAAATATACTCTGTGCAATGTAATTTACTGCCTTCAACAAGCTGCAGTTAAGACTGAAGTATTTGTCACCACAAATTTCTAGGTAAAGGAGTCTCTATGGATTTCTTTTCTATTTATTTATTTGTCCAGTCTTTTCAGGCCCATGCAAATAAACCTGGTATCCACAACAGCAGTGGCAAGGAATTCAACTCCTTAATTACAGGTCAACTTGTTTTACTTACTTTGCATCTGTTACTTGATAAGAAAATCAAATGAACCTATTTCTTTTACTGGAATGGAGAGTGAAGAGCTAATATATTTTCTTTTTCACTAAGTCACATTTATCTCCCTTTAATGACTTTCAGGCTAAAAAAAACATTAGTTCACTATATGAAGAAATTTCCAAATAACTTCATACACTTAATCACCCTTACTGCCCTTCTGACAACATTTCTGAAATTGGTTTAAGGTTCAACTGGACTGCACGTAATTCTAAGTGCGAGCAGACTTGGAGTCTATAGTAGCATGATAGTTCTCTCAGTTTCATTCTCTCTTTCTTCCTAGTAGTTCCTCAGATAAAATTTGCCTTTTCCCTACAATCTTAAAAAAGGGGAGACAGTGATTTCTCATTCAGCTGAGATAATAAATGGAACACTAAAACAGCCACAAAAATTCCTGTTTTCTAAGAAGTAATTATTGGAGGCCATAAATTATTCAATAGAATCATTAGTAGTTGAACATCTTAAGTTCCTTACGGAACAAGCTACTCTCTTGCACTCAGACAACTTATACTACTGACTTAGGGCATAGGTAGATATATTGAGGAATGATATCTTATTGCCTCTGTTATGATCCAATTAGTGAGAGATGCCTCTGCCCAAATTAAGTTGTAAATGAGATCATATGCTGAAGTGAATAATAAGAATTTTACTTACCAGTATATGTGAGGTAGAGAGATAGAAATAAATAGAAAAGGTAGGGGAGGGGAAGAAATAGAGAGAGAAATAGAAAGAGATCAAGCTTCCCATGCTCAGTCTGTTCTTTTGAGTTCGTGGGTTTCTTGAGTTGGCGGTTGTGATCTCCCGCTATGGAATACCTTTAACCAAGTCCAAGCTGATTTCAGCACAGTTGCAAAGTTGGCTTTCCTTGTCCAGTATCAGTGATAGAGTCTTCTCCTCCAGCTTTGTTTACCTCCTCCTATGTCTGAGATAACAGTCAGACAATAGCACCACCTTTATCTTATCTCAAGTTCCCTTCAAGGTGGCTTAACTTACAGTCCAAATTCCAGGTATCCACAGAGGGGGGTGCTTCAACAGTCGCAGGTTCCATCTGTACCATAACTTGAGGTGATCTTTGTTTGACCAGTGGTATGTGTATGAGCAGTTACTTCCTTATACAGTTTGCCACAGTGGGATTTTTGTCGGATGTGCTAACCAGGTCTGACTTCTCCATGCCTAGAGTTAGTACGATCCTGTTGCTCCTTTCTGTGCTTATCTCATCGCAAAATCCTTCTGTGGCCTTAACAGTGTTTGAGACAGGCAATTATGCTCTTTAAGTCCTTACAGACCTCCCCAAAAATTTCCAGATTAGTAGATAAGGAACTGTAGTACCTCCAGAATTCTGCCGACATGTAATTTTAGAAGAGGTGGGTAACTCATTAAAACAAATTAAGGTTCTCTTAACTCTATTTGCTATAGATCTTGTTTTAGAAGAGACTCAATCTCACTGGTCCGTTTCCCCTGTGCCATCCACTGAAGAGGTGTAGAGAGCGCTATCTCTGCTCCCCAGAGTTAGTGAGCCATCTAAAAAAAAATATTAAATAGTGATTAAAGAAAGTGATAGAAGCATCAGTTCTGTGGATCTGTCTCACATTTAACCCCAGTTTGTAACTCTGAACCTGAAATACATTCTGGGCTTCCCTGTAGAGCCAACCCCCTTGAACCTAAGCATGCAATTATTAACAGTTGCACAGAAAACTAGCTGGCAGGTTTGATGTGAATATAATGGAAAGCTTTTACTGTTTTATAATAATTCTGAGTACAGAATAATCAAGATAAGAAGACCTGTTTCTTTGACTGATGAATAAAAATTAATCAGTGAGTCATCTCAGCTGTAACATATGAGCTGTTTTTAAATGATCAAACTTACAGCAGATACTAAACATGTGATATGGTATTTTCCTTTGTTAATCAGTACATTAGAATGTAATTTGTTTAAATCTCATTAATTCAAAGAACACCTTTGTACCTAAATCATGTTCTTACAAGCATGTTATGCGCAACACCTTTTAACACATCTCTTCCAGTCCTTGTTATCACAGTAGAAGTCCATAAGAAAGATAATTCCCCTCTATAGCCTGCTCTTCAACAGTATGGTGAGAAACAAACAATTGACTCACACTTTGCAAACAAGAAAATTAAAACTTATTATATAACTTTTTTCAAAAAGTATTTTTTTCCTCCAGGAATTCCACTACCAATAGATACAGTTTACTTCTTTTCAGAGAGATATCTATTTTATTTTTAGCAAAAGTCTTGGAAAGTGCATCAGTAAATGCAGCTCGTGGACGAGCATTTAGAAATAGATGGAATTCCTCATCCTATTACTGTGTCACATTAAGCTTGATCAAAAATTTTGCTGAGAATACAAGGATTGCCTGAACTGGGAGGTAATAAAGGATTTTGTGCAGGAAAGACTTTCAATTCCTTCAGCCCTTCAAACCATAAACAAAGTGAATAAAAGATGGTGGAATAGGGCCTTACAGTCACAGTTGCTATGACCTAATTCTCTTATGTCTTATCAAGCCTCTTGCACATTCAAATAATAAAATAGTTGTGGTTTAATTTTTCACCAGAAGCTGTAGTTTCAATGCAGCACTATGAAAGATGAAAGAGAAAATTTTCATTCTCAGGCATGCCAATGCTGAATATCCTGAGCTCGTAAGGATTGTATCAACACTTTGTTCTCTTCCTTTGGGGCTTCTTCTGTCTTACCTGTGGATTACCTTTCTACCTTGTGGGAGTAATTAAATCACAAGATTTAACAGCCTCTCTTCTGGCACAGGACAATGTGCTAGTTCAGGAATTCAGGGGTTACTTGTACAGCCAATAAAGGCTTGTTGTTCCTATAAATTCAAAGTATACCAAGCTGGATGTAACCAATATTTCCTTTCTTTGAAAAGATAAAACAGCACACTGAATTAGACTGACCAATGAAAATGGTAACATTTTGTAACAAAGTTAAGCGGAAGTTTGTACACAATAAATAATATCCATGCAATAAATAGAGGTTTGTGGCATATTTCACAAACAGGGTACAGAAAAACCTATGAAAATAGCAACATTTGCAAGATAAGAACAAAGGAAGTAGAGCAGACAGGAGACATACCTTGTGAAACAGGAGTCATCATCTACAAGCAGTTGGAAAGATACCTAATGGACACACAAGAAGTCCTTGTCTTAAAATTAGGTAGTCTCTATGAGGAGCGGATGAGATCACAGCCTTATTTTTGTGGAAGGGGACAGGACTACAGAAAATATCAACAATGAATGAAAAAGTATGGGGAAGAAAGATGAACACTTTGCTTCAGGTTTCCCTCAAACCTGATAACTAAGACCATCAAGGACCACAGCCATCAGTGCTAAACTACACAGCAACAGCTCTAAGGTACTGTACAGTCACAGCTGGTGCGGGGCACCAATGGTAAGGGCCAACTGTTTGGAAAGGTAATGACAATGACTGATGAACAAGTCGTAACAAGTGGCTGATATTGTTACTGATTGAAGTAAACGTACTTTGGAGTTTGAAACAGACCTTGGTAACTGTTGTATTGTTTAACTCCCATCAAATAGAATCCTAATTCCAAAGCTTTTGGGACAAAAGCAAGACAGATTACTGGGGAAGGAAGGGGGGGGGGGGAGGGAAAGAAAAAAGAAAAAACCTGCAGAAAAATAACAACCAATCCAAGGGATGCAAATGTGACCACTCACCACCTTTCATGATGAAACTGATGCCTAGACAACCTCTGAAAAATGGTTACTTTGGAAAGACTCTAAGATGGAACGGGATGTAATATGGCATGGAATATCCCTTTGATCTCTTGGGGTCAGCTGTACACCCTCTTGCCCAACCCCAGCCTACTCTGGGAAGCAGCATGAAAAACAAAAAAGGACTTGAACTCTGTGCAAACACTGTTCAGCAACAGTGAAAACTGTGTTATCAATGCTAGTTTAGCCACAAAATGGCTAAACACAACACTGCAGGGGCTGCTGTGAAGAAAATTAACTTCACTGCAGTTAGACCCATATACATCAAGTTTCAACAACTGTAAGCTCCTTATTTATTCAACCTGCTTTACCTCTGCATTACTAGGGACAGAAATGCTATTTGAGAAATTTTATCAGAAGTCCTTGCTTAGTCCATCTGTAGGAGCTGTTCTATACCCTTGGCCAGTTTTTTTTGAATCTGTGCTCTCTCCAGTCTTCTAGACCTGGGAACCTAGACTCAGGGAAACAAAACTATCCATTGTAATGAAGATGTATTCAAAGTTTGAATTTGTACAGTCGTGCAAAAATATTCTTTAGGTTTATTCTCTATTCATTTCCCAGTAACTTCAAACATACACTTTGATTTTTTAATTGTCACTGATTATTATACTTGTAAACCAGACCTTTCTATTATAGCCCTAGATTGCACTCTTGAGTGCTAATGATCAATTCAGAGAAAATTTCGTACATGAATTAAGAATGTTCCCTCCTCATGTGCACCACTTGACATTTAAAAACACAAAATATCACTTTCCATTTTACTGTCCAATCACACAGTTTAAGGACCCTTTGTGATCCTTAACCATTAACCCTTTTCTTCATCACCTTAAATTTTCATAATGTTTTTGACAAAGTCACCTCAGTAGTCTCTCCTTTTCCTAATAATATTTAACATGTTGAACATGACATCTCCCAGACAAAGTTCCTATGCGCTTCTTAGGATGATCACCTTTTACTTTAGGGACATTTGATTCTATTCTCTCTTCTAAGCTACTTTTTATTTACATCAAGATTTTTCCTCCGAAAGAACAGGAAATCTAATATATTCTGTAAGTGCCTTGGCAGAGGAATCCAACAAACAAATACAGTTTGAGAAAATTAAGGTAGATAGATCATAGAATTGTTAAGGTTGGAAAAGACCTTTAAGATCAAGTCCAACCAACACCTAGCACCACCTCAGTGTTCACCCTTGTACCTCAAATGCTGTATCCACACAATTTTGAACACTTCCAGGAATGGTGGCTCCACCACTTCCCTGGGAAATCTGCTTGCCAATCCTTTCCATGAAGAAGTTTTTTCTAATATTCAATCTAAATCTCTCCTGGCACATCTTGAGGCCAGTTACACTGAGTGATAAGGTCCTCTCTGAGTCTCCTTTTCTCATGGCTAAACAAGCCCATCTCCCTCACCTGCTCCTCATCACGCTTGTGCTCCACACCCTTCACCATCTTCATTGCCTCTCTCTGGACATGCTCCAACACAATGTCCTTTCTGTAGTGAGGGGTCTAAAACTAAACACAGGATTTGAGATGCAGCCTCACCAGTACAGGGGGACAATCATGACCCGGGTCCTGCCGGTTACATTACTTCTGATACAAGCCAGGATGCCACTGGCCTTCTTGGCCACCTGGGCATACTGACAGCTCATAATCAGACAGCTGTCAACCAGCACCACCAGGTCCTTTTCTGCCAGGCAGCTTTCCAACCACTTGTCCCCAGGACTTTAGTGCTGTATGGGGTGTCTGAATATACATATATTCATAATTTCCATGTGTTTATTGAGCTCTTCTGAGAGTTCTAATACCCTTGCAAGACCAGACTTTTCTTTATGCAAGCAATGCTGATATTTCCCCCAGAAGTTATGCTTACTTATTCCTACCAGTTCTATTCTTTGCCATATCTTATATTATTTTGCTGATTACTGTAAGTTTTGATGTCTTGCTCCCTGCATAATCATTTACCAAAAAAATAAAAAGGTAAAAATAAAAACCATTATTTAGCAACTCTCTTGGCCTTTAAAGGGTTTAAATACTGAAAAACTCTTCAGCCAGACATCTTTGGCTAGCTTCTTGTATGACAGTCAAAAAGCATTTATTTCAAGTAGCAAAATGCTTCCCATTACTTTTACTGTTACTAGTATCACTAGTCACAGAGCAATTACATGGACTAATCAAGTTATCCAAGACTGAAGTGAGCAAACAGACCAAGAATATACTTGCTGAGGTTATAAGAGAAAAAAAAGAGCTCTATGGTGAAGGGCCTTGAGGAAAAGCCATACGAGGAGTGGTCACTTGATCTGTTCAGCCTGTAGAAGAGGAAACTGAGAGGAGACCTCACTGCAGTCCACAACTTCCTTGTGAGGACAAGAGGAGGGGCAGGCACTGATCTCTTCTCTGTAGTGACCAGTGACAGCACCGGAGAGAATGGCCTGAAATTGTGTCAGGGGAAGTTTAGGTTGGATATTACAAAAAGGTTCTTTATCCACAGCATGGTTGGGTGCTGGAACAAGCTCCCCAGGGAAGTGGTCACACCACCAAAGCTGACATAGTTCACGACGCATTCAGACAATACTCTCAACACCTGGTTCGTCTCTTGGGGATGGTCCTGTGAAAGGCCAAGAGCTGGATTTGATGATTCTTGTGGATCCCTTCCAGTTCAGCACATTCTGTGATATTTCAAATATTTTTCGGACAGAAACCAGTAACAAAATAAGGTATCAAAGCAAAATGAATTTAAAAGTGACTAAATGTAATCAAAAGAGGAATTTAAGTGCTATATTAAACTACACAACCAGGAATTTTCATAGGATTTTCAAGCTCAGCAGTTACCTGGTCTCACATAATACACAACAAATAACTGATCTTATCAAAAGATTAAAATATTTTCACTACCTCATCATTTTAAAGAGCCTGCCAATTTGAAAACGAGAATATTTACAAGGTTGGAGAAAAAGCATACCCTTATTTATGCATTTCATAAATACAGAGTTCTATCCAACTAAGCAGGTTGACTGTTTTTCCAACAATTTGTGAAAACAAGATTCTCCTCTACTGTGAGGAGCTGGCTTATAGCACAGGTCATATTTTATTTCTTTTTCAAAGACCCTGGTAAGAAACCAGATTTGAGACAGTGGTATGCAGTCTTGCAACCACAGGCAGGTTTCTCAGCACAGACACAAATAACAGTATCATAGAGGGTATCCTACTGTTGTATAAAAACATTTTTGTAAACCCTTATGTCACAGGACAGATGTAGCAACATTTCAAAACACTGAATAAGAAAGGTTTTGAAGCAACCTCATAAACCTTTGATTTCAATGTTCTTCTGTTAAATGCGGTCATACGATATAATCTTGCCCAAATAGCTACTGTTAAGGCAAGAGAGGTAAAGACAAAGCTATTTATTTTGCCAAGTTTGTTTTATGCACTTTAAAGTATCCAGCTGGTTTGGGAACAGACAAAATCCACTGGTATATTTGTTGCAAAGCAGAATGAGAATGTTACCAAAGGAGATCTGCAGGTCCCTGTAGCAGCACAAGGCAGCTGGGAGAAAAACTGAATTGATATAGCAGATGCAGCTAATAGCTTGGTTTTAAGCAGCTGACATTTTTGTTATTTTTGTATAGTTAAGTTTGGCTGGGAATCAAAAAAAAACAAATAGGAAAAGAAGTACCCTGTATTTTCAAGAGCTTCTGACATATGTGAATGGTGAAATGATTTTCTTCTTTACCGTGAAGTTTATGTGAATGGAATGCTGAGAAGTTATTACTGAAACAAACACATACAGGATCAGATTGCTTAATTAAAAAGACATGAGAAATATCATCACTCATCTGCCCATACGTTTCTTCCTGGGTATTCATTTAGTTTGATCATTGTTCTGTAATCACTTGACTTTCAAGTACACTGCAGGATCCACCAATCTTTTTTCTACTGTCTGCCCTGAGCTTGGAATTAGGACACACAAATCTTTTACTAACATTCTTGGAAAAATATAAGTCCAACATGTGATTCTGTTTCTCCATGTTAATTCTTCATGATGCACTTTACAGCAATTTCCATCTTTTACTTCATCATTTAGATAAAGTGCCTGCTCATTGCTTGGATGGGTGTAGACTTAGCCAAGTAAAAACATGACTGGATGAATAGATTTTCTTCACAGAAAGATCTGTCAAGCATTGTAACAGGCTGCCCGGGAAAGTGGTGGGGTCACCATTTCTGGAGATATTTAAAAGACATGGAGATGAGACACTTAGGGGCGTGGTTTAAGTGGTGGGCTTGGCAGTGCTGGGTTAACTCCCTCTGAGTCATCACCACAGAGGCTTAAAAAGGCAGAAACTACTAAGAGGGTGTTGGATCCTTGCAGAGAAAGGGAAGCTTGTTATAGAAGAGAAGGAAACTCTGGGACTCAGTAATATCTTCTATAGTACAGAGCCTTCATTTCAACCTTGTTTCCAGTGGTTTTCCCCCTTCTCTTTTACTCATATTTCTCCCTACATTGCTTTAAAGCCTGAGTTTATAATGGCCTGTCAGGAACAAAAGTCCTATTTATACAAAGCTTGGAAAGAGGATAACAAAACAGATGACCATGTTGAAACAAGTATAAAGAGAATGAGAAGAAATGCAGTGTTCTGCAAAATAGCAAGACAGACAAACATTGGTGACCTTCATATACACTGTCTCCAAAGTCGGTGAAGTTACACCAGAATGTTTATTTTTAATTTTGTTCTCTAATAAAGCAGCAGCATTATCCAATCTCAAAAAAGTCATCTCTATTTACTCAGCTGTATTATTGCCATTAATCATTGATACAGAACTATAAATCTGTACAATGTTTTACAACTAGAGACTTAAAAGAGTTCAGATACAGAGGACAAATTATATACTGATAAAGTACCTGAGAGAATTAGGAGATATTACAACGGAAGAAAAAAAAAAATGTGTTTCCAGTGAAGTATTTCCAAAAGGGGTTAAAAGAAAAGGATATTTCTAAGTAGAGCAAGGTTTTACTTGATAATAATTCCCTATCTAGTTCTGTAGTTCACTGTTTGTTGTTAGTTTGGTCAGGTCAAACCAAAATGATTATAATTCCGAGTCTAACAAAATTATTATGTTGAATTAACCTGAAGGAAAAAAAAGTTCCCCTTCAATTTTATTTCTCTTGTTACATTCTCTTTCACAATTTTGTCTCAAATACCAGTGAATACTGTCAGTCTCAGTGGTATACTACAAAAATAATTGTTTCTATTTGAAGTTAAACCTTTTTAATTCCACCATGAAAAACTGTGACTACCAAAATGCTTATCTGTCTAGCAATTCCTTGAAATTTTTTGTTTGTTTATTTCACAGAATCAACCAGGTTAGAAAAGATCTCTGAGATCATCAAGTCCAACCCATGACCCAACACCACCCTGTCAACTAGACCATGGCACTAAGTGCCACATCCAGTCTCTTCTTAAATACCTCCACAGTCGGTGACTCCACCACCTCCACCACCTTGGGCAGCCCATTCCAATGTCTGATCACTCTCTCTGTAAAGAATTTCCTTCTAACATCTAACCCAAACCTCCCCTGGCACAGCTTAAGACTGTGCCCTCTTGTCCTGCTGCTGGTTGCCTGGGAGGAGACACCAACCACTGTTGGAAGCTGCCCACAAGATGTTTATTCCTGGTGGAGAAAAACCTCTGAAGAAAAGCAGACTGAGGAAAAAGACAGCTTTGAAATGCAGCTGAACTGGGCAACAAATAACTTCTTACCTCAGAGACTACTTTTCATATTACAAGAGTATTATGTTTATTCAATTTACTAACAATGTTGTTGGAAGAAAATCTTACTTTATATGTAACCTGCAGTTTAAAATCAATGTTAGCTTCTTTTCTATTTGCTGAATGTAACCCTTTTGCTTATTGGCTCTTTGTAGTTAAGACTTATAGCTTTTCCTCGCTTTGTATCTTCCCTTTCCCTAATAGGATAAGTTTTATCACAGTTTACCCAATTATAGACACTTCCCTGCATGTACTTCCCTTGAGTCCTCCCAAATTCCAAGCATTCCATGCCCTACCAGATAAAAGCTAGCCTTCCTTCTTCAATAAAGTCCATTTTGTGCATTAGATCCATTTTGTCTTCACCTGTATGTGATTTTTACGCAGAGTGGATCTTTCCACGTTCTATCAATAAGGGGATGTCACAGCTTCGCCCCCTATAGACCCCCACCTGGCTACAACCTTCTTTCAGGTAGTTGTAGAGAATAATGAGGTCTCCCCTGAGCCTTCTCTTCTCCAGGCTAAACAGCCCCAGCTCCCTCAGCCGTTCCTCATGGGGCCTGTGCTCCAGTCCCTTCACCAGTCTCGTTGTCCCTCTTTGGACACTCTCCAGCACCTCAGTGTCCTTCCTAAACTGAGGGACCCAGAACTGGACACAGCACTCAAGGTGTGGCCTCACCAGTGCCAAGCACAGGGTCCTGCTGGCCACACTGTTCCTGATACATTTAATTTTTAAATTTTGTTAAATTTCACAATCAGAAGAAAATGGGTGTAAGATTTAAGGTAATTACACCATCATAAGAGAAGATAAGAATATGTTTAGTTATTCCTCCTCCATGTTGTTGTTAAGAGCTAAGGAGATTGAAGACTTAAATTAACACTACAATTTCCCTTCTCTAAAGTTCTGTGCGTAATACTGATTGTTAAAAAGGAACACAGCTTCTGTCTATTCAGCTAACATAGCCATCAATGAAATACAAACATATCCCTGGGAAACTGAAATAGCTAAAATAATTATTTTTTTTTTAGGGAGTACTAATGTACTTAAAAAAAAAAGCATTTCTGGTTATCTGAAACCAAATTAACCAGTTTTGATTCTAATTAAACTTTGGTCTTTTTTGTCTTCTGAATGCATATATGAAGCACAGGTCTGTGCTCTTCCTGCAAAGCCTGACCTCACTTTCAGAGATCATGCAGTTTCTTTTACCCTTGGTCTCCACATTCAGCCAAGCTGGTCTTCCCCACTTGCTTGACTCATGAAACAATTCCACATAAGTGGAATTGCCTGCTCCCGTGCTTCTGAAAGGTGGTTCTTAGAGACTGACCAGCACTTGTGGACTCCTAAGCCCTCAAACGCAGACTCCCAGAGTACTGTGCTACATTGCTTCCTGAATAGCTTAAAGTTTGCTCTCATGAAGTCCACGATGTTGTTCTTTTTTCTCATTACACTGAGAATTTTAATCTCAGGCATTTTGCGATCACTGTGGTCAAGAGAGATACCTACCATCACATCTTTCTGTAATCACAGACAGCAGGTTCAGGAGGACATCTTTTCTAGCTGGTATTAAGAGTACACGAGACAAGAAATTATCTGCTATAAACTTCAAGAATTTCCAAGACCTGTGTGTCACAGCAGTGTGATATTCTCAGTTATGTCTGGGAAGTTGAAATTTCTCCAAACTACCTATAGAACAAATTCATCACTGCTTACTTCCTGGCTAGGTGATTGGTAGTAAACATCCACTACTACATCTACTTTGTTTTTCATCCCCCCAATCCAGAAGCTCACAACTGCATCAGTGCTAACTGTAACAATTAAACCTCTTCCTTACATATACAGTACGACACCTAAACCTCACCTGCCCTACCTGAGAACTCCTGAAAACTCACCGTCTCCTCCTGAGGAGCCTGTAGCTCTCCCTCCCAGTACTCCAGATGTGGGACTCATACCACCAAGTCACATTAGTACCAATATCTTAACTCTTGTATACATTTGTAAATACTAAGACCAAGATGACAGCTGAGATGAAATATACTTGGGGCAAGTCAGATTGACAGAGCATTTGAAGAAAGCCTGAAGAGAAAGTGCAGAATATATCCAAATCATCCTTCCATAAAAATAATTGAGACTGATATGCTTTGTCATTTTTTTCCCTCCTCCCTGTAATCTTTATGTAATTACAGTTTTCTGAGTATTCCTTTTTGGCACAAATTAACCCTTATTTTTAATGTTGAAGACATCTGCCCTTACTCTCAAAATATTTGACACAAAACCTTGTGTTGGTAGTTGTGTTTTGGGGCAAATATGTGATATGTATATTATTAACTAGTTTAGCACTTTTATCTGGTCAAAATGAAGCACCAGGGTTTTTTTTTTTTGCCTGGTCCTTTGTTCATTCTGGTAGATACTTCAACTTTAAAAAAACAAAAAATAAGATTTTAGAAGTCTAAGTGCCCAAAATATTGTAATATAAACTCTAGTTATTCATCTTTCACTTGCACAGAATTGAATTGTATATTCCTTGAATAAGTATTTTTTCATTTTTTGTTCATAAGAACATGAGACCTTTCTGTCATTTTGAAAATCATATGTGAATAACAATACTCGATGAAGTATCCAACTGTTTTTATACTGAGAAAGAGGTTTTTTAATCTTACCTATACTATTTTTTTCCTGTATGTACTTTATTTGAATTTCTTCATCTTGCAGTAACTGAATTTAGGCTGTGAATGTTGAGTAATCACCAATTGCATTCAGCAGAAAAAGAAAAAAATCTCCACACCATCACAGTGTGGACACTGGCCTTGAGAGTTTCACTTAACTTCTTCAGCAACCGAAATACAAATCTATAAATCATCGTGATGACGATTTTAAGCTGTACAGTAGGTAATGTCATTCATTCAATCAAGACTGTTTTAATATATTTATAGATTTGTATTACAGTTGCTGAAAGAGTTAAGTGAAACTCTCAAGGCCAGTGTAAAATAACACAATAAGAAAGGCAAGGGAAAAAGAACTTCTGAGTTGAACCCCAAGAGAGTTCCTTAAAAGCCGGGCTGCTGGAAAAAGTAGTAGGTGCTGTCAATTCATTTTGTGAATCTGCCTCTGACCTTCAGTAGAAAAGAAGGTTTTAGAATAATAGTCCTAAAGACAGTTTTGAGGTAGCAAATGCTATCCCTCCACCAGGCACAGAAGAATTATCACAAAGTTTTCTAATTAACTATGACTCTCTTGTCCCCAAATTAGAACATCAGAGGAGATCCGTATCATAGCCACACACATATATTGTGTGAAGAGAAGGGCTGGAAGTTTAAATATTCTGGGGTTTGAAAGGGGAAATATCTTCCTATTTTTTTAAGTCTAATTGCATAACAGGTAAGTCCTTTTCTGTTGGTGAAAATTCAGATGGAGTTATATATCTTTTGTTTCTTAAAAAAACCCAAAAACCTAAACCCAAATAAAAAACACAAAAAAGCAAACAAAAACCCAAAGTGCATATTTACTATAACCCACAGATACAATTTTCACCATTCCACCATTCCCAGTAAGAGGTCTCAGCCATCATACTGACTTGACAATGCAAAGTTGCAGGCTTGAGGTTTATATTGTCCACAGCCAGTTTTAAATTGCCTTAATGGTGGTAACAACTGTGTAGCAATTAAGGGACTTTTGCCTTGCTGCTTCAGCTTATGTCTGTAAATACCAAGTGGTAAGGTCTCCTTCGGATTGTTGTTGCGCAGCAAAGAGTGAGAAGTTGTGTTAATCAGAACATACTATTTCAGAGGTTTTGAACCTTAGCTGGAACATAACATAAGAAATAAATCCAAACAAACACAAAACTAAAGAGGAGCAAAGTCTCATTGCAAGCATCGCATACCTTCAGGTAAAGAACTAGGGACAACAATGACTTATTGTAACCTCCTCATCACCACTGTTCCTCCTGAGAAAGACAGGTGCTGTCAAACTTAGGACCCAGAGGGACACTGGAATGGTAGACAACACTGGAGAAAATGGACAGATTCTAAAAACTGTGCCTAAAAACAATTGTACATATATATATTTTGTGAGGCTTTTCTGTATTAATTTGGACTGTGTTCACATTATTGTTCATAGATTTGTATCAACTGTTGTATTATGATAAGCCTGTTAATATTTTATTTAAACTAAGAGCAAATTATTGGCTCCATTTATAAGGTGCGGGGTTTCTTTACCCATACCAGGATTTTCGGAAAATTTTTTAGAAATTGAAATGATACATTCACCTCCCAGTGAAAGACTAAAAATGTCACCTAATTCATCTGATGTAACTTATGGGGTAAATGAGGCTTATATGCCATTACATACAAGATCATGGAGTATGAAATACATAAAATAAGGACTCTGCTTGCTGTATACTAGTCAGTAGTCACACATGAGGCTGCAGGAGTATTGAATTTTTTTGATAAAGCTTTCAAAGGATGAGAAAGCTTGTTGTAATGTGGAGAGGAAAAATATGAAATCCAAACACACACATTCTAGTTTTATGGTAGCATGCTAGATTGAAAAAGAGTAAGATTCAACATGCCTTGCACAATACGGACTCCCATCACCTGGGAATCATGTAATGTGTGGTTCAGCTGTGGGAAAACTATATAAAAGGACAAAATGTCTAGAGTGAAACATTGTGTACGACCTTAATTTGACATGGCAGGAGTTAAAAATTTTAATCAAAATCATAACCTCTTTGGAATAATAGCATTCTTATGATTTAGTATTTTCATCACATGCTCAATCAAAACCAAGTTTGCATAGACCATTTTACAGGTGTACTTCAAGTCTAGTCATGACAATTATGTGGATACAGTTTCGACAGCTTGTGCCTGGAAAAATAGTGAAGACTGCGTTGCTACTTTGACCTTTTCAGTATTCTGTGATTCAGACAACCACCTCTGTTCTTTACAATTGCACGACCCTGTGAGTAACAGCAAAAATCTCAAAAAGGTCAAGTCAGTATAGCAAAGTTCAGTTTGACAGAATAGGCTAGACATTCAAACCTAGCTAGAATCTCTATCATAAAAACATTTAAAGAACCCCTTAACTACTATAGGTAGCATCACAGTACATCTCCTGGAGTGTAATACATCTTTTGGTTGAAAACAAAATACAGTCAAACCCAAGTAAGTGATTTGCAATCCCACAGAGAGCCTGTGATGCTGACCCAGGTAGTGGAACTGTATCCATGGGTTACACCTTTATAAACAGTTCCTCACTCTGCAAAAGCTTCCTTAATAATAAATGGGGAGAGTGAGTTAAAAAAAGGTTAACATGATATAGCAAAATAGCTTTTAAGATGAATTCACATTATGCGGGGTTCTAAGCATAGATATTGCAGAACACTCTTTTCTTAGACTATTAGAGAAGTCCATTCTTAGACATTGAATTTTTTTTTTAATAGAGCTGTCCCTAAATTCTAAATGGGAATATACATATCAGGATCCTTATTCTTCATTATAATGCATTACAAATATACTTTCAGTCCAGAAGTAAAGATACAGTTACTCGTACCAGGGAAATGTGAGAGCTTGGCAAATTACACAAAAATCACTTTCTTTAATATTCACTCAAAATCTGGGTATCAGTGCTAGAAACTAAGGCTGACAAAGAGCCTCATGAACATGTTTATCATTCTTGCTATCAATAACATCTACACAGACCTTGTGGATTCCAAAGACAAATCACCTGTGACTTGTATTTATATTTGTTACATAACTGGAGGCCAGAGAAATACAGCTGGCATCAGAGTTGAAGAATGAGACTAAACACTGCCTGAAAGTGACTTATTATGAGAGGACTCTCAGACTATCTAGAAGTTTTTGAGGGACAAGAGAAACATTGATGAGAATGTGAAATCTTGAATATGCTTTTCTTCCTGGTTCCATCTTAACAACAAATCTAAGGCAATGTTAGTAGCTATCTACAAATCCCTTAAACCTTTGGCCAAGATTTAATTGGGCAGAACTTGAACGTGGGAACTCTGTGTCACTGCAGAACGTGAAAAGCACTGTGGCAACTTCTGTTTCTGTGGTACTAGTGAGGGAAGGCATAAAACAATATAATGTTTTCTAGTCAGACTTTTTCTCTTTGTCAGTGTTAAGCATAGCTATCCTAGTAATAGTTGGTGCAAAAGATCTAAGAGCAAACAATGTTTCAGCTATCCTTCCCACATTCTGAAGTTTGACAGCTGCAAAACATAGGCAAAGAGATTTCTCAGGTTGCTTGTTTTTGGAGAAATGTGTTCCAGCATTTTGCTTCCATTACACCTATACATGGGCTGAGATCCTGAAGAAAACAGCCCAACTGAATCTTACTAATCTCACATTGAACCCAGGGATGTGGGTTAAACATAGAAGTCAGAGACTTTTTTTAAATCAAGTATAAACAATCTTTTATGCCATCTGAGTGGCCTTCTTGCTAGTAGGTAAGTCTTTTCTCATTAGCTATTTTCACACTTCTTAAAGGCTTTCTTATTAGATGTTAATGCTGATGCACCTTCGCTTTTCTGTTTATCATTTATGGTACATCCATAGTATGTTTTGTTTTGTTAAAAATGTGTAGCTAACCAATAGAGAAAAGAGCTGTCTATTTAATTTCTTGGGTCATACAGATTTCTCCACAGGCAAGAAGGGACAGTAATTTATATATGAGGCATCAAGCAAGTACATCTGGGAGAAGTTTCTGGAAAGCAGTAAATAGGGAAAGAGAAAGTAAGAGAGAAAGAAAAACTCCCAAGGTAACAGAAGAATAGAGCAGGAACAAGAAGAGACAAAGAAAGAGCTGTGAGGCTGACAGATGTGCAAAACCGGGCTTTTAAGAACCCTCCAGGGGCAAGTACTTGAAAGCTTATTTCTAATATTTCCAATATGGATAATAGTTTTCTCTCCATCAGTTATGGCATTTAAAAGAAGAAACTTCTGTTCAGCAGATGTTTCTGTCCTTGATACTTGAGGAAAATAATATCAATGTTTCACATTACTGCAAACTAATTATGTGTAAAATTAGAACACAGTTAAGACTAAACTAAGGAACAGCTAATCTAGAAGACAACTGAGGTGTTTAATGATCTTCAAACTAGAAAGACCTCTTCTACTAGCTGTTGGCCTTTCAGAGATGGCTAGAGCCAATCCAACTATTTTAATGGTAGCACCTACTTGCAAAAACTCCAACAGCAGCATTTCTCTCAGCCTTGCAAGAACTAGCCTTTTATAGTGTTTCTGTATATGATACCTTCAGAGACTAATTTATCCCATTGGGTTCTTCAGGAAGTAATGTATTACTGAAAGCATATAGCATGGAACTTGAACCAGTTTTCCTCTGTAGGGAATTGCATGCCTAGAATTCCTTTTTATTGAAAACAGAGAACCGTCTTCTAAGAGCACCTGTCATGCACACTGAAAGTATATTGAGAAAATAGAGCACACTGCAGGATGAGAGAAATCATGTATAAACAGATATATTAAGCCTGGATTTCATCAGTTAAGATTTAGATCTTCAAAAGTTTTTGTTTTATACATAAAAGTCTTCATTTATCATTAAAAAAAACTATCAGAGAAATTGCCTTTGATCAATTTAGAAATATGTTATTTATTAATAACTGGTAAGCTGACTATAATAATAATCATAATTTTTGCTGCTGAGTAGAAAACAGTATGAAACAAAATGTCTCCAGCATTTTGAAGAACTCTTTTTTTTTTTTGTAGGAAAAGATCTCTATAACATTTTGTCAAAGTTAGCCATTTACAACTGAATAACAATAATATATTGGTCCAATGATTTCCCATGGATCCATTCCATTGTCCAATATCTGAACATTCACCTCTAATATTGCACAGAGAAACAACAGACATATTTTGTTTCAAGCTGTTTAAGTAACCCCACACTTCTTGTGGGTGTAAACTTCTATACTACGTAGAAACATACAAGTAACAAGGCAGCATAAGCACCCTGTAAAATTAATACAACAAAACCCCCAGATCCATATTGAGAAGTAAGCCTCTGAGTCTGGCAGGTAAAAACCCCAATTTTTATGTAGGACTTGATAACATAAAAGTTGACTGTGAGCAGAGCTTAAAACATATGCATAGTTGTAGACAAAACCAATACATAGTGTTTAGAGGACAGAAAGGCAAAAGCAGAATATTCTGGTTTGCCAGCCAGAGGAGATGTTGACCTTTCTAGAGCAGATCCCTGTTCTTAATAATTTCAGCTTATAAAGATCTGGTTAGGGATGTGAAGGTTGAAAGCAGTTTTGGCTGCAGTGACCCTGCTGTGGTATACTTCAGGTTCCTGGTAAGATAGGGGAGGTCAAAAAGCAAGATCACAACCCTGGACTTAAGGAGAACAGATTCTGGCTTCTTCAAGGATGTGCTGGAAAGTGTCTTGTGGAATAAAGACCCGGAGGGAAGAGAGGTCCAAGGAAACTGGCTGAAATTCAAGTATCAACTCTCACAAGTTCATGAGCAGTCCATTTCAATGAGCAAAAATAAAAACTGCCAGAAGGCCTGCATGAATAAGCAAGGAGCTCCTAGCAAAACTCAAACATAGCAAGGAATGATACATAAGGTAGAAGCAGTAACCAGTATGGACTACAGAAACATTGTCGTATCATGGCAAAGGCAGAAAGAAGGAATTCTACATATAAAGTAGCAAAAGGAACATTAGGAAAAGCATGGACCAGTCGTTAAATGAGTAGGGAGCCTTGTTGACCTAGGACATAGGAAAAGATAAGGTAATAAATATCTACCTCACCTCTCTTTTTAGTAGCAGGACCAGCCTTCAGAAATCCAAGGACCAGAGAAAATGCAAGACTAACTTGATAAACTTCTATTACTCTTGGTAGATGAGGCATTTTCTGCTTTCTGCTTAGAAAAGCTGATGAAGTATGGGCTGGATGAGAGCAGAGAGTGAAATAAAAAAGCTGCCTGGACACAGTCCTGGTCAGCCTGCTCTGCGTCCCTCTGCTTGAGTGGAGTTTTTTTCCCAGATGACCTCCAAATGTCCCTGCCAACCTTAATCATTCTGTATGCTGCGAGTTGCTTGATGTGAGAAACTGAAGACTTCACTTATGTTTTCTGCTGTGAGTGATGTTGTTACCTTTTTTCATGATCATCTTTTTCAGATTAATAAAATCTATCAAGATTTTCAAATGAAAACCAGAAAAAAAATAGGACAATACCTCCCTGTTTGGACTCCTAGATAAAGAATCAGATTTTTTAAAACAGTATTCTCTTCCCAAAGCTACCCTGTAAAAAGAGATGTTTCAGTGTGTTTTTTAACTATTCCTTAGAATACCTTTGTTATTCCTTTTGTCAACTACTTTCTTCACTGACCCATAAATGTGTGTTCAAACTAAAACATACAATGATCTTTTGCCATACCGTGACTTTATGATGGAACTGTATTAAGGACTCATGCTGTGTATGTTTGTAATTAAATATTTATTCTGGCTTAATAGCTGTTCTAGCAGGAAAATTGCCATGATAGCAGAATGATCTGGTGGTGATTAAGAGTTTGAAACAAAAATCTGCCATATCAGATCTGTATCAAGAAACTAGCAAGCAGTTAGGTCAGAGAATTACACGTAAAGATCTTTACAGTGAAGAACCTCCATGTAACACAGCACTTATTAATGCTTGGATAACTTTAGCAGTTTATAGAACAAACCAAAGAGTTTCCAAATAGTTAAAGATATATATATATATTTAAAAAAAAGTCCAAATTACTGAATAAATTTTCCTACCAAGGTATGTTAAAAATGTCAGAATAGGAAAATTTATATGCTTCCTTATGTTTCCATTTTTCCACATGTACCAAAAATCCTATTGAATTATATTACCATCAAAGGTCTTCTACTACAGCAGAAGCAGTGGAGTGTTGTAACGTCCCTAGCCACTGAGGATAGTCTACTCGAAGAGCATGACACAAAAAAATTATGACCCAGGCTGTTCCTCTTCAAAATATAGCAAACAAACTTTTTTTCATCTGGAAATAGAAATTAAGACTTACTGTTGTTCTCTTGTGAGAGGAAACTCAGATTGTACCACAATTCTCTGGAGAGACCCACCCAAATAAAGTCTTGTGCTGTACATGGAGTCTGATGTGTAATTTCTCCGCAGAATATGCCAGTCTGTACTGCTCCTCCCTACAAGAACAGTTAATTTGACCGGAAACTGGACAACACAAGGGGCCATCCTCTCTTTCCCATTTCCCTCATTACAAACTTCAGGAAGATTCTGCGTAGGCTGTTAGGAAACATACTTAGCGGTTCAGACTTGTCAGACAATTGGATCCAGAAAGTTGTGTAACCTCCACTGTGTTCTTTACTTTCAGCCTGGATTTCCACAACAGGTAGGAAATCTAAATTCTTTTTCATGTTTTCCAAGCAAAAGAACTGGCTGCAGCAAAAAACTTTAACTAAAACACTACTATTAATAATTTTTAAACACTGATAATATTTCGTCACAAGTTAACAAATTTGCAATAAAATGCAATTAACATACATCTTTTAATAGTCAGTATTAATCCTTTGTAAAACACCATGTGGCCTACTAATAAAAAAGACTTAATTTTTGATTAACTTCAACAGTGATGACATTCACTGTGTAAAAATTAGTTGAGTTATACTTCCCATTTTGCCTGGAGGTACCTGGAAAGATGTGGTCTTACATGCTTAGCCATATTTTAAAGGGAGGTACAAGAAAAGCTGGTTCTGTAATGTTAAGAAAAACAAAAACTTGAAGTGTTTAAAAAAAAATCATGCATCTCAAATATCCAACTGCATCTTCACTCATATTACTCATGATCTGGAAAAAGCTCGTATCATCTGAGAGCCTCTAATAATTTAGCAGGCTTAAATTGCTTTTACTTACCAGAAACACTGAAATTCTGGCCTGAACAGAATAAAAAAGGTAATGAAATTTGCATTTACTTTGTCACTGTCACTGATAAATTGTGTCTGCGCTAAGGAGACATACGGTATTAATCCTATATTGCTCTCCTGTAAGGATCTCCCAGAAGCCCTTTCCTTTGCCAGCAGCACACCCTTTTTGCTGTTTGTAGCAGAAAGCATGTCACTACTGTGTCATTCGGATCTTTGGTTTCCATATTGTGGCATCTTCAATTCATGGTCAAATGACCACTTAGTTTGTAAATTAAATTTCCACAGTCCATGTGGTTCACATTATAGCTCATTAGTCAAGAAACAATTATGTTATCATGTGCACCACTGAGCTAGCACAGAGACACTTATACCATGGGTTCAGAGCCAGCTCATGAAAAGCAACTATGTGAATAACACAGCTGTATCACAGGTTCAGTGCTTTGTAAAGAGCTGGCCACCTACCACTGGCACCAAAGCGGTAGAACAACACGTGGTGCAGTAAGAGAGCCTTGCTTTTTAAAAATATACACTACTTCAATTTAAAAATATGGAGGTGAGGGGAGATCCGAGTAACCAAATTATTCTTTGTATATAAGAAGTAGTCTTATTCTAAAGTAATTCTTGTAGAAATTCATAAATTAAATTTAACCAAGATCTTTATGGCTAAGGAATTATCAATATACTTGATATGTTGAAATATATATACTATGAAATGTTACTGAACTGGGTAGTTTATCGTGAGCCTTGATGAAAACTGAAATAGCACACTTCTGTAACAGCCTCCAGACAAGGCTTTTTTTCTCTAATATTATTTTTTAAAGCCCATTCATGCCTGTAAGACATCTTATATCAGACCAAAAAATTTAGTGATTTCTTTCGAAGTACCGTAATTTTTTTTGCTTTTAAGCTGATATCAAGTAAAAATAATTTAGAAGGCTGCCCTTCCTTTTTCTTAACCTATAATGGATAACAGTAGATTTTTTTATATCTGTTGTTAGTTACAATTTGCTTTTTCTTAAAAGACTTCCTAAAAGATGGTTCCTTGAATTACTTCTCCTGTCCCATTCTTTTTTTTTTCCAGCATATGCCCTTTCAGCAGCACAAGCTTGACACATCTACATACATACATATATACACACACGGACACACATGTACATATGCACACATGCACATATGTATATACACACCCCAACTATTCAAACCCTCTGGGCTCAGGTCCCTTTGCTCTTTCTGCCCATCTTACTGACATTCAGGTCATTGTACATATACAACATACACATTTGTGTATATACACATAGTGTGTATATTCCTATGTGTGCATATACACACAATGTATATAAAAATGCATAACTACACTACGGCAGAGCGATAAAAATGCTGCTTCCTTGCTACAAATAGGGTTTAAAACTTTAGAATGAACCAGTAAAGTCATCCACTAGTGATAAAAAACTTAAACAAACTGAAGAGTTACATCAAGATTCCGAAGATTGACATAGCCAGCTAAAATTTATTCTTAAACCAGACATACTCAAAGACCCT
Source organism: Oxyruncus cristatus (assembly GCA_013399855.1). Lineage (NCBI taxonomy): Eukaryota > Metazoa > Chordata > Aves > Passeriformes > Cotingidae > Oxyruncus > Oxyruncus cristatus. Next base: position 49,453 of record VXAY01003232.1, on the reverse strand, counting down.
GAGAATATACGGATTCCTCCGTAGGTTGCTAACAGCAGACAAATAATTTTACAAACTGCTGCCTTATTAAGCTACCTCTGGACCTGGTAGAAAAACTCCTAAGTGATCCCCTTTTTCAAGAATCAACCCCAGTTGCAACGGATTGAATTTTAAAGAATTGGTTTTGTGAAAAAAAAAAAAAAGTCCATTTTAATAATTTCTGACATCACTACTGCTATCCTGAGTACTTGAATACCCCTGGCGGATTGAGCCTATCTAGCCATGCCAGCAGCCATCAATGTGAGACTCAGGACTAAGAAAGTTTAACATATTCTGTGCTGGAACCCTGGGTTTGGCCACATGTGTTTTACATACACAGTTTATAAGACCTCAGAAAGCACCAAAGATATCACTGACTTCTTTAGTAGTCATACTTTCAGAGTTACTCAAATAATTTCCCATTGGAATAAAGTATTCAACATTATAATATTACTGAATATCATTTGATTGCTAAGATTATTTGAAAAATTATTTTGGAACCTCTTTAATCTTTCAGCTATTCTGCAGAATGATGTGGGAAGGGAAAACAAAACAAAGCAAAACAAAACCCAAGAAAACAGCAACTAAAAAAACCCATGACTATTTTTGTGCAGCTTTAACTGCACTAATCAGCCAAATTTTAAATCTGCATTGCTTTATTTATACCTCAAATTCAGGTCTTCCAAGAATTCTTTTACTATTATAATTCAAAGGTTTGTAAGAAATTCTAGAAGATCTGCTGGTTACTCAGGAAGAAATTAGAAAAACATCAGAAAGCATTGTTTCAGAATCCTGTATTTTTTTTCACCATTTAATGATTGTACTACAGGGTTTATCACTTCTAAGTACTTAGGAATATGCTAAAATCTCAGCACAGGAGCCCTATAATTATGCATAGGAAGCCTCAGTAAGCCAATGAACATCGAAGGTTTGATTTTTTGCATATTAAATAATTGAGTTTTCCATACTATCTTTTTCAACCCCAAATTTGGTTGCAACAGAAAGTATTTATCTATGTGTCAAAGACTTATGAATACCCAGGAGCACAACACATGCTTACTTTAGTGAGATCATTATACTGTTTTTTTTCCAACACATAACAGTTCACTTTGAAGAATTAATTAGATCAGCATAGAACTTTTCACAGCAAGCATGTAAAACTCTGCTTCATGTACTGAGCAATCAAATTCTAAAGTGAAAAAATTCAAAAGGCTATTCAAGTGTTTTATAATCCCCTCTGGCTCTGTTTTTGGGGTTTTTTTTTGTTTTTTTGGTTTTTTTTTAATTAGTTATACACATTAAGTACTAGATGTAGCACCAACATAGTTGCCTTCATACTTCCAGATAACATAACCATGGCGGATTCTGGGGCGTGTGTAATCCTGAGTACTTTAACAAAGCTTTAGCAAGAAACATCTCAGTAAGAGCGATGGACTGTGCTACATTCAGTGCTGGGTGAAATACCTCTGTCTTTCAACACAACAGCTATTTGAAAGAGAGAGTAACATTTCTTCTCTCACAATGCATGAGAGGACAAGCCCTGAAGTCTGGAAAATGCTGTCAAGGGACTCCCAGTTGCCAGATTTCAACTAGAATACTAGTTTTACTGCAATCAGCTGCCAGCACCTGTGGTTTTTATGCAACAAAAGGGTTTCTACAGTGTTTCTCCATAGGCTTAAACAAAACATATTCTTTGTCTTAAATTGGAGTACTGAAACGTGAAGCAATAAAGCAAATGCTTTTTAAGAGAAACTTTCTAGAGTTTTAGTTAACAGCACTGCTGTAGCTTAGAGCTATGGACTACTTAGCAATTTTGTAAAAAGAGTTTAGGTTTTGGGGGATTATGAATGTGATTTTTCAAAGTTCATCTTCTTATTTTTCTTTTTTAATAGTGGGCTGGGTCCTAGGGGAGCAGAGACTTCTCTTCCTCTTTTTGGTCCCTAAAATATAGCTGCTTATCATTCCAAATAATTTGAAGCAACAGGAACAAGACCCAGTTAGAAATGTATCATGAAAAGTTCAGTCAGCACTACAGCCACTGTCTTTCCTGGGCAGCTCTGTTGATGTGTGGTTTAACATCTCAGAGAGGTGTTTGAATTTTAGAAGTATCAGAATCACAGAATATTCTGAGTCAAAAGGGGCCTACAAGGATCATTGAGTCCAATACTTAAGTGAATGTACCTTGCTTAAGATTTTTTTTTCAATGGGATGGTAGATTACTTGATACGCTTACTTATTTCACAAACTAGGCAAGAGTGCTAGATATAGGAAAGCAAGTCTTTAAGCATGCAAGCAGTGGAATGGAGTAAGCAAATTAGTGGCAGGGCTTGCCCTCTGTACAGGGAAAGAACAGAAGACAAAACAACAAGTGTGGTTACATTTAAGAAAATGATCATACCACACGATACTTTCTGACTGAAGTGTTTTTTCTTTATTTCTCCCAAGTTATTTTTCTTCCCTACAGCTGTGCATTTGACTCTCAGATTTATTACTGATGATGCTTCCAGTTAGAAGTATCACTGGAGAGTATATGAGCAGTAGTATTGCAGTTCATCTTAAAATAAATTTATCATAATTGTGACATTATGTCTAACAATAGCAGGGAATTAAACTCACTGATTCCAACAACACATTTGGTTCAACTAGATCCTAGGGTGAGGTAATTAAAAACCCATCTTAAAACTCTTTCTGTTTGGGTGGAAAAAGAAAAGCAGTGAAAATGATGCCTGCAGCACTTTCTGATAGAAATGTCTTGGCTACAGATACTCAAGGTACTCAAATACATTGGCACTTCTTGTAGTATTCTTCTAAGACTAAGTGAAAATCACACTCTTCAAATGTCCTGCTGGCAAAGTGCTTTCAGATTAGCCCAGCTCTAAGCCAGAGCTAGGCATAAACTGGGTCCACCACAGTCACCTAGATTTATACAAAGGATGTATATATACTTCCAGGTTGACAAAACAAACAAACAAACAAAAAAAGGCATAAAAAGAAAGACAAGCCATGCCTACTAGATACAAGAGAATTTTTCTCACAGAAAGAAACAATAAGTAAATTGTCAATTTAAATATTTAGGTTATCACTATCAGGTGCTGCTTCCTCTCTGTGTAGATGAGGGTTACATCTGGGCATCCTCCAAAGGTATAAGCATTGTTTATCAGTAGTAAGAATAGGAGATAGCACCTAAGGAACAAAGTAAAACCAAACCAACCCTCTGCCCCCCCATGCATTTAATATCCTGTCTGAAAACTCCTGTTACTAGACTTTAATTATGAATAGAAAAACAGATAACATGGTAAAAACTTCCTGGGACAGCTTTTACAAGCTGTCTGGCATGTGTGAAATTTTGAGGTGTCTCAGTAGCTTGAAGACTTCAAAGCCCTGCTCAGTTTTCTCCAAACAAACCTACCCCAACCTAAACTAAACAAACGTGTGCATTTACCATGCAGTTAAGATATGTTGTTCAGCTTATTTCTGTAGTCTGTCAGCAAGACTGACACATTCTCTGCCTCAGTTCTCTTGGCTCAATTCATAGAATCTGCATAATTCAACATCTTATTAAGTCTTAAAGCAATTTTGCAAGTTTCCAAGCCTCTCGCCCAAAAAACTTTATCAACTAGATTGAAAACAACAGTATTGCGGCATGAAGGTTAAATTTACTAGCAACTAAACAAACAAAAAGGCCACTGAGATACCTGTATATTTACAGAAAAGAAGTGTTAGGTTTTGCCTATAATGCTATGAACAGCATGTCAAAACAATACAAAGAAATATTTATAAGCAATATAAATATTCATGCCCAGTGAAAGGCAAACGAAGCTAAGCTGGGGCAACACCCACTCTCCCCATTATCATGTGGAGACTGGGCAGGGGAATGCCCTCACAGCCACCCTGAAGCCTTTGCCTGGAGGCAGATACACAAGGCAACAGGGAAGGAAAGGCAGGGCCCAGGATGGGACTGCTGCAATATAAGATAAGATATTAAACTGTTAGAGAGAGTCCAAAGGAGGGCAGTGAAGATGGAGAAGGGCCTTTAGGAGAAGCCGTATGAGGACCGGCTGAGGTCACTTGGTCTGTTCAGCCTGAAGAAGGGGAGACTGAGGGGAGACCTCCCTGCAGTTTTGATCTTCCTTATGAGGTGAAGAGCAGGGGAAGACACTGATCTCTTTTCCGTGGTGACCAGTAACAGGACCCAAGGGAATGGCCTGAAGTTGTGTCAGGGGAGGTTTAGGTTGGGTATTAGAAAAAGTTTCTTCACCCAGAGTGTGGCTGGGCACTGCAACAGGCTCCCCAGGGAAGTGGTCATAGCACCAAGGCTGACAGAGTTGAAGAAGCATTCGGACAATACTCTCAGGCACATGGTGTGACTCTTGGGGATGGTCCTGTGCAGGGCCAAGAGCTGGACTTGATGATCGTTGTGGGTCCCTTCTAAATCAGCATATTCTTTGATTCTTCTGGTCAGAATGCTACAATTACCCTTGCAAAACTGTACTAGGATCAGCCTTTGAATCTGAATGCAAGTGTTTTGAGGGTCATAAGGAATGTTATACTACAGCTATGAACAGGGTAAAAGCTCAGAGACTGAAAATCTAACTCAACACTTCAAGTATTATCTTTCCCTTTTGTCTCATGTTGTGATAATTCAAACATCTTCTACTATTGGTGAGAAAGATAACTAGATTAGAAACCTTCTTTGACTTGTTAAGCTGTTCATTGCAATGCTTCTTGTGAGTTGAAGATAGCACAGAAATTTCACGTGGTTATCGTTCCGTGCACTGGCACGATATTGACAGTTAAAAAATTGAGCAAGAATTAAAAAAGTTCTACGTGGTTAGAGAATGAATTCACAGTGCTTTGAAACACACAGTGCTTTCTAACGTTAATTGTTAGAAATACTGACTTCCTCCTTACGACAAGGTTGTTCCAAGAACAGGAAGAAGTGATCCATGGCTGGCAGACAGCTTCAATGCCACACCAAACTGTGTTGTGGGTCTTAAGAGCAGATAGTGCCATACTAGATTAAAGAGAGCATTTAAGATGGCCTTTATTTTCCCATGAGCAATCCAGATGCTGAACTTCCATTGTTCTCTACAGTGTGCTGAGTGGTATTTGAAATTTTAAAGCATTGTCACTTACTTTAGTGTTTTCTTTAAAAGTAGTATGAAATCATACCTAAAAGTGAAGTGCATTTGATCTGATTGCTGTTACAGCCTTAGCTGACCTGGAATACTTATGAATAACTTAATTAGGTGTTTCTGAGCACAGATAAGGTGCATAGGTTTAGGTCCACATAGTATTTAGGCACCTCAGAAACTACTGTTCAGTAGTGGTACTAAAGCTATTTTCTTCTTAGTGAATAAGACTGTTTTTATGAATGTTTTTTGCTAGCACAGGATAATAAGAATTAATACATAAATATTAACAGCCAGCTTTTGTTAGACAGCAATAGTTTACAAAAAAGAGCAGTTTCTAAAAAATTCTGACTGATTTAGCTATGCTTGAATCAAAGCATATTACTCGTTAGCCAATTTCAGCACATTTTAAACTCCTTGGAATGGTTATGGATTAATACTAATGTTTTGGGAAGCTTTGAGAGAGTTAGTGCTTTATCATTTCAAAGGAACTTTGGTAGTTTTATATAAAATTCCCATATATCAGTCATGATTTTTCAACTCCATGGTTAAGGCAGCTAACCTAATTCACATCAGTAATATCCAGAAAGAGTTAAAAGAAAAGAAAGGTTATTATGTGTGAGGAAGAGTGTTTCACTGTAGACATGATTTTATCTTTCATATTCCTCGTAAGTCTTTCAGAACACATAACCACCTGTTATTCTCCTTTCCACTCCAAAATGGTTAAATATGTAAAAGCTTGCATGAGCCATGTTCATAATGGAAAATTATGGATGTTTTCTGAAATAATAGTTGTCTTGTCAACATCTTCCTTATATTTAAATAAATATTGTTATAAAAAAATTCTAATTCTTGATGCAATGGATTAAATTATTGGGGAGAATAATTATTGATTTTTTTTTACTTCATTCTAAAGCTAGAGAACATTGAGGAAAAGATCTCTAAGGTAAAAAAGTAATACATCCAGGAAGTTGTCAGATAATTTAATCTCTGAAGTATATTTGTGTATTTATAGGTTTATATCAAGTAAGTGTATTATTATATATTGAAAAATGTTTAGCAACTGAAGGAAATGTTACTGTATTTTTGCAAGAACAACTAAGAAATATTATATAATAGTTATCTGGAAAAAATACAGCTGATTTGGTATTAAAGTTTTATATGTGGGTTTGTTTTTTTGTTTTCCTTAGTTGTTGTTGAGGGGTTTTTTTCTTACTTTTTAATTGAAAATCAGGTTACATTGCCCAGGACCGCATTTCAGCCCAGCTTGGGGCCTTCAGTCCCTGTCCCAACAATGCTGCAGCAGTGTTGATCCTAAGCAGTGTTTCTGGCCTGTCATTTGGATTTCATGCCTCGAACTTGGTCCTGGCCTGATCCTGCACCATTGCCTGATGGTCCTTGGTCTGCCAACAGGACCCACTGCGGTCCCCTCGATTCTGCTCCTCTGGCTGAGGCCATTGGTGAGAATATTGCCCATCTACACAACAGCCACTCTGTCCCCAGCTCACTGACACTTGTGCAGCAGCCCCATTCTTGCCACTACTTAACAATTTAGAAATTCATGGAGTGATTTTTAATCTAACATAGCCCAATAATCTCTTGATGAACTTCAGGTATCTATAGAAATTAAACTGATTCCGGAGTAATGTACATCAAATAGGATTTCCAATACATCAATGGGTGGGAATGCTGTATTTACATTATTACAGTGATTTATGCTTTATTAATTTTATTGATTTCTTTTTGGATGGGCCCTTTAAGTTATCTTTAGCTCACTTATTCAAAGAAGTCCTCATTTTCCAACTAATAAAATATATTTTTAAATTCAAAGGCAGTTTAAAGAAGGAATATAAGACATTATAGTTAGTTGAAGGTTAAAGAATTTTACAAATCTAATACTCTGTTTAGTAACTAATACCAACCACTTTATTATAACTGCACTTTACACAGCTTTTGTAATGAAAAACAGAAAACTTGTCCCAACACAAGCTGGCACACTTTAATGGCAACAAAAACATTAGGAAGACTCGTTCCCCAAATTGACAAAAAGAAAACGCACTTTTGTTTACAGGAAATAAAAAAATTGTTTTCTGAATGATAGATATTTAAAAATTATTAATATTTAGAATCAGAGTGCACAACAGCAGAATACCAGAAAATCCTGGAACAAATTTAATGTGTCTGCATTTATTTCTGTACCTGTGTCATTATAGGTCTATATACATATGTAAGACCCCAAGTCTTGGAACTACAAGCTCACCAAGGAAGTTTTACTTTAAAAATATACACTGTTTCAAAAATTCACCCACCAAATTATTAGAAGAGTTCTTTTCACACCTTAAGAGAGAGTGCAAAGGAGAAGACACTGAACATGTTTTCTCATGATGGACTTCACTAGTAAGCTTCAGGTAGTAAAAGATCTTGGCAAAAGTTTAAAGTGTAATACACAACCAAAACAAAGCACTGCTACAAAGCATTGACTTAGCATATGCTAAGCCACACAACCCAGCAAAATCCAACCCATTCGGTCCCAAGTTAACCAAAATATTAAGAAAGCAGATTAAGAGAAGAGGAAGGAGTACAGAGAGAGAAAAAGAGACAATTATATAGTTACCACCAGAGTCCTATGAGAGTCTAGCTTCCACATAGCCAGATGGTAAGTCTCAAGAAACATGGATAGCACACGCTGCTGGTTTTAATGCTTTTTGCCCCCTGTGGCCACCCCTCCTAGGTGGGACTCCTGGCCTACTGGCCACTCTGGGGCTCAGGGGTGGAGTGAGGGGTGGTGCTCCCACTGTGTCAGACAATATAAGGCTGAGTTAGGGGCCTCAGGGGTTGTGGTGTGGGCCTGCTCCCAGGCTGCTTTTGACTGACAGCTGCCCCGGGATTGTGCCATGAATCTCACGGGTGCTAAGATATGGGATAGGGCATCACCTCACCTCTGTGAAATTCAACCTATCCCTTCTCCCCACTCCCTCCCCCCGCCTTGAGTTAGTCTGACCCAATAATTAATATAACAATCCAGTGTCTCACAACATATCATAATGAGTCCACCTGGAATAAAGTTAATTCTCTTCATAGTAAACGGCTGTGTTTTGGATTTACGATAAAAACACTGTTGATAACACACCAGTATTTTGGCTATTGCTGAGCAGAGTTTGTACAACAACAACACTTTCTCTTTTACCCACTTCGCCTCTGAGCAAATCCAATGGGGGTGCACAAAAAGTTGGGAGGGAACAGCTGACTAGAACTGATCAAAGGTATATTCAATACCATATCATGTGTTGTTCAGTCATAAAAGTTGAAAGTGAAAGGAAGAAGGGGGAACATTTACAGATGACTCCTGGGGGGGGAGTAATGAATAAATTCCTTATTTTGCTCTGTTGCCTGCACAGTTTTTTTTCACTTATTAAACTGTGTCTGTCGCAACTCACAAGTTTTCTCACTTTTCCTTTTCTGATTCTCTTCCCCATTCCTCCTTCAGTGGGTAGAGACGAAGTGACTAGCGGGTTCTTAGCTGCTGGTCAAGGTCAAGAAACTATAAATATACGTCTACATATATATGCACACTCACACCCACCGCTCTGAATGCTTTCATAAGGAAAGGCTGGATGTGGCACTTAGTGCTGTGGTCTAGCTGACATGGTGGTGTTAGGTCACAAGTTGGACCCAACGATCTCAGCGATCTTTTCCAACCCGGTTGATTCTCTGATAAGCTTTGCACTTCCATGTTCATACTTTGTTCTTTGAGCCATTAGAGTGAAGACAGTTCACCTTCTAAACTTTTTTCCTGAAGCTCTGTATTCTAGAGAGCTTTAATTTTTGTGGTTGGACATTCCATTTGTTTGTATCTCTTTTAACTACTGTTTTCCTGAGGCAATAGTGAAAAAGGAACATATATAAGTGATCCCACTAGTTTTGTATGGGCATATATATAAAATTTTCTTCTGACCATCCCAATTAAATAAAGGTGAAACAAAATGTGGTTTTGAAATTCCCTGAGAAGTCACACTACTACTTAAGAGAAACCTGAGGTAAGTTATTTTGAGTGATAATAGGAAGCAAATCTTTTGCCTAGATAAGATGTATTTGGCATTGGAGTGTTATATTTTACTTTGAATTTACCATACAATAGTCAATATTTCAGAATTAAATATTTGGCAACAAATTAGTTTGAGATGCAATACATCACATATCTCTGTAGTAAATCTCGATGTAACTGACATTGAAAAACATATTTTGTATCTCTTAAAAATTATTATTAAAAACATCATATTTTTCTTTATTTAACAAAGTTAAGCTGATAACACTAATTTGCATTCGTTTTCCTGTAGCAAGATTTTGTTGTCATATTTTCTTTATGTATTGTCATCTTAATATTGCATGCTTTGGTCAAAAACATATATGTTCTGTGCAAATATTTTATGCAACATCACTAACTTTTTCCTTTATGAGATTAAATTTCATTTGAAATTGTTTTACTCCAGTACTGCAGTAACTCTTGAATGTATTCAGTTAATGTCTTATACTTTTTAGAAAGCCTTCCTTTAAAACCATCTGTAGATTTCTGCTCTCTGAGATGGTGTGTAGTACTATGAACTGTGCTGCATATCCTACAATAACACTGACATTTTGTATAGATTCTGTATAATCTTCTCTTACTTTTTGGAATAATTTATTCTCTTTTTGAATCAGCACCCAGGGTACTTTGAAAGAACGGGACATTCTCAGAATTACATGGGCAATAAAAATTCAAGGTCTTGCATTCTTGCATTTTGCTTTAGTCTCAGTGATGGAGTATATCTGGAGCTAATGATGTGCAATGCCAGTACCTTAGGATGGACGAAGCATGAAATATTCAACAAGCTCTTGTCTACGTCCCCCACCTGACACACAAACACCACAGTGTTTCAATCCTGGCTACCACAAAGTAATCTTTATATCATACAGAAGAAAAGATATTTTTAGGTTCCTAATGGGAAGAAGAATATGTCTGCTTTGTTTTATATGGTTGCCTTCAGAAAAGTAAATAGATTAAATGACAAGAGGTTACAGACTAGGCAGTAGAGAAAGGAAAAAAAATAGAATCAGTTCTTAAAGTGATGTTAACGTTCAGAAAAACAGAGATTGGCAACACCCGCAACAGGTACTCCTGGGATAGTTCTTGCTTACAATCTGAGAAGAACTTTGATAGAATGTCTTGTCCATCACTGCAAGTTGATCTCAGAATTACCCTCTTCACAGGAATCACAGAGCCCGCAGTATCACTGAAACTCCGTCAGGTCAGGCTCCAGTGCTTACAAGCAGATTGGTGTTTTATCCTGAAACTAGACTGAGACCTGTCATTCTGACATGTAACTGCTAGGTCTCTGAAAAACCCATGAATATAGATCAGAAACAATGACTAGGTGGAATCAGGACCCTAAAGATAGTAGAGCGAGCTGACCTGTGCTCTATCCTGTGTCCCTCTACAGTGAATCTCTGTCATCAGCCACGTGTAAATATTTGGTGGGAAAATTCTCTCATTTCCTCCCATCTAGACACACAATTATTTTTTTGATTGCTTTTATCATCTTTGTGAGACACAATCTTGAGAGCAAATCCAATTACTAACGTAAATAAAAGGCACCTAAAATTCTTTCCAGTGTATTGACAGTATATATAACATCCTATTTCTATAAACATTATCTAAGATAATATAAACAAGCCTACCAATACTTTTTTTTGCTGCATAAAATTTAGTGTTTCAATAAATAAGAGACATTGAATTCTACTGGAATATTGGTCTAATAATCAAAGGGGTTTTGTGCAGGGTCTGTAGGGTCTCTGGCTCACAGTTGCAGGCAGCTAGACCAAAGCCTGTGGAATAGTTAATTCATTTGCACTGCCTTCATTGAAGACAGTAGAACACATTAAGACAAGTAGCAAACTCCAGGTCTGAGAGTTACACACTCCAGAGCTGCAGTTACAAATTGCACAAGTAAACAAAAAATAACAACAGCTTATGCACAGATGGGGGAGCCCTTGCCTTCTTCAGCTGACCAACCACAATCCTAAATCACAGAGTGGTTGCAGTTTGCAGTGGTGCAAATAAGCAATTAGGGAACACTATGAATTTTCCTGCTGCACTTTTGAGATTACAGTAAATTTTCTTCCTAGATACTCTTCTCTGAGACTTAATATTCCACCTTTGAGATGATTCCTGTCCTGCTATTTTCTTCCCTAGTAGGTAAATGGCATCTTGAAAAAATTTGTGCTCTTTCCTTTTGTTATTTCATTCAGATGATCAATCTAGCACTCTACTTACTCATGGGTTAAAAAAAATTGTGGGTTTTTGTGGGTTTTTTTTGTTTGTTTTTTTGTTTTTTTTTTTTCTGTTGAAACCTATGTTACCTTATAACTCACTGCTGTACTCTGCTTGTGATTTGGGCTCATGTTGTGATTTAAGTACATTAATACATCATTCTATTGAATCAAAATCCCAGGCAATATCAGATGATTTCAAATGAGTAAACTGGTATTAAACAGTATAATTTTCACATGTGGAATATCCAAGAGAACCCAAACAGTGAACATTGGACTATTGACAACCTATTTCTAATCATTCCACTAGACTCTTCAAGCACATCCTATCTGGTTTGGTCAATTACTCGATTCCTGCTTCCCATCCTTCTTATTACTCACAAACACACTTAAAAAGACTCAATGTCTTTCACAGTACTTTTCTGCTGAACTAGATAAGTTGTTCAAGACCAGGTTGGATGAGGCTCTGAGCAACCTGGTCTATAGAAAGATGACCCTGCCTGTGGCAGGGGAGTTGGAATTAGATGAGCTTTAATGTCTCTTTCAACACAAACCATTCTATGATGCTATCATTTTTACTTTTTTTTGAAGATGTTCCTTTCCTGATCACCTTAGCAGCCAATTACTACCCTTGGTTTGAACATAGGTATTCAGAATCACCCAGACTATACTAATTGAGGTGTTCTCTATGCCTCGTGTAGTTATGTATTACCTTTCTATACTGTAGATGCTTTGTCTGACAGATCTTAACATTATTTTTTTCCTACGTTGTTGCTTATAATGATCCCATGACAAAAAAAAAGTAGACCTCTCCCATTTTCTATCAGCTTAAACTAATGATTTTCTATAACTAACTAATGTATTTCTATATAGTAGAACTTCTTATTATTACTCCATGAGTCCATGACTTTGAAATTTTGTACTAAGAATTTTATTTCTTTTCCTATTAGGAAGCAAGGTTTAATTATTCTTATAGTGTTATCTCATGCTTCACAGCATCAGCAATACCTGCAGAGTATAAGCATATGCATCTGTCAGGATATTAATGAGCTCAGCTGTACATTTTAAGAAAATTTAATTTCTTATAAACTCATTAAGAAGATCAAACAAAAAAATAATGCATTAATTTGAAACTGGCACCTTCCAGGATCCACTTTGGTGTAGAGTTTTGCAAGAGACAGTGTCTTCAGTTCCAAATCTAGACCCTGTTCAGGCCATTGTAACCAATGACAGTCTTAGATGGGCATATATGAGCCAAAAATCTTGCTTTTTATTGTAGTTTGCGTTGTCTTCATTACTTTCATTTTTGTGAACAGTTACAGGACTGTATTGTCTTCTATGAGAATTTGTATTATTATCCATAGAGTGCTGGTATAGCATTATTAATTTGGAAGTTTGAAAAATTCTGGAAACTATTTTATGGGTATGGTGAACGCTTATGGCATGGTTGGGTGATAGTTTCATTTTCCAGCAATTTTTAGATACGGATTTTCTAATTTTTAAATAGTCCCTTGAAACCACCATATATCAAGAGATCTTCCACAATGATTCTGTCAGTTGTTTGGATTTTGCAAAGCCATATAATTTTTAAACATATTTTGTCCATCAACAGTCAACAGTTATCAATCTAAGAAGAACTACATTACTAAGAAAACTCTGGTTCTTAAAAGGTTGCAATATTTCCTAATTAAAGTGCTCAGAAGTGACAGATGATAGTGCCAGTTTGTGTCAGGCCTGAAGATGTTTTCCAGGAAGGAATGACCATGCTTATTTAAACATTATGCCCCCAGATGAGAACTCAGATAGAAAATTCAAAACTCAGTAGTATTTTCTAAAAAAATATGGGATTTTACATATAGAAAAAATGGTCAAAATTCAAGTCTGTCTGCATGATTTTTAATGCCAGTATTAGTTCAACTTTAAATTCTCACAGTACTTGTATTACTTTTATTTCAAAGTATGCTGCTTAATCCAAGTACATTATTTAAAACCATAGCTTTCCTTTTTTCCTCTTTTTTTTTTTTTTTTTTTTTTTTTCCACTACAAAAGCAGAGTTTCAAACCCTTCAAAAAGTAGAGTCCTTTAGTTTGTAATATGTGAGGGGTTTTTTTTTTATTTATTTCTCCTTTAAATTTCTTTTGAATGGAACATTAGCTCAATCACTGAGAGTTAGGAGTAGCTGCAAGTTAAGAAAGTTAATAAAATTTTCCTGTTCTTTTGTCTTCAAAATCTTATTTAGTGCAGGGAGAATGGAAAAAAAAAAAAAAAGGAAAGAAAGAAAAAAAAAATTGATAATGAACAACATATTTGTGTATAATTACCTTTCCTTGTAAACAGGGCAATGAAAGGTTCATGATCATTCAGACATCATTGTACTGCTGTATAATTAAATCAAATTCCGGCAAAACCCTGTTAATGGTGACAAATAACACAAGAAATAGGAGTCCTAAAGAAGACAAAGCTTACAATTTATAAACTGCCCTAGAACTTAAAAATTGCTTTTGGCAAATTATAAACACTGGCAGACCCACAGGGCTGAAATTCTTGAACCACAGTCTGGAGGATTCACTCTGGCCAAGTTCTAAATTGTTGTTTGCTTTTTTCTGGCTGCTAAATTGAATTAAGACTTCAAAATACCTTTAAGGTGAAACAGAACTATTTCAAAACAAGTAATTTAAAGCATGAAAATGCTACTGAAACAAAAGCATGTCTTATAATTTTTTTAATCTTTTGAAAACTGTGAGGTTTTGGAAAATTAGTCTAGCTATTATTATATTAGAATTACATATCCTTTACTTTTCATGAGGATTCAGTATTTATTTATGAGCAAAACCATGTTTATATTGCTTGCCTTTAAAAACAACCTCCTTTTTGTGAGGAAAAGTAGGGACAAAATTACAGTTGGCTGACAGCTATATCCACAGTGAACTCCTGCACTGAAATAACTTGTTAAACTTTTTTTATTAGTATATTTCTGCCATTCCTTCAAGTGACATTATTATGTGATCACAACAGCGCTGGTTCTGCCACAAGGAAAAAGAAAATCTTATTCCGCACTTCTCATACCTTTCCTTCTGTACAGCATTTTGAAAAATGATACAGTTTAAAGTAGTAATAATGTTGTGGCAGTATAAGGATATAAAAGTTCTCAATACAGTTTCTCCTCACAACCTTGCTAGTGTTTTGTTATTGAAACAATTTTTTTTTTCCTGCAGATTGTTTTTTCATTGTAGATTTCTTGGTCCTTTTCTCACGTTGTAGAGTATGTGGGTAGAAAATCCACTTTCTGCAGAAGCACCCAGGTCAGATAGTTCTAATTCGGCCAACATGTTTCTGTGTCGCTGTATCTAGAAAACTCATCTGTGAAACAGTCTGGCTTGTTCTTGAAACGTAACAAGAGAGGAAAAAAGCCTTAATCCACGAAGTACATGCTTACACTGCAGTAAAAAAATGGGTTTCATCTGGTGGTTCTAGGGTGAAGGTAAAAAGGATTTCAAATGAGATGATCGTGTGCAAGCTGTGATGTTGTGCACATGCCACATGCGCATGAGCAGGAAGTTGGCAAAAAATGGTGTGTCTACGCATTTTTGACTACGTTTTCGGCACAAGTTCACTTAGATCAG
This sequence comes from Oxyruncus cristatus, assembly GCA_013399855.1. Lineage (NCBI taxonomy): Eukaryota > Metazoa > Chordata > Aves > Passeriformes > Cotingidae > Oxyruncus > Oxyruncus cristatus. Next base: position 34,374 of record VXAY01003232.1, on the reverse strand, counting down.
CACAACAAAAGATCAGTTACTGTTACTTTAATAATCAGTTATTTGTCTTTTTACTTCACACAGTTTCAATATGCCCAAGTGCTGACATGTAGTTCAGTTTGCATGGCCATTCTAGGCCAAAACCTCCAAAGAGTGTAGCAGTGATATGTATGAAATGGGAAATTAGTATATACAAAAAATATGTAAGTATGGATGTAAGTACATAGATATAAATATATATAAGTATATACTAACAGAGGTGTATAATTATATATAAGTATATAAATATATCCTTATGTGAGTGTATATAAGAAATACTGTGCACTGAGATAAATACTAGCCTCAGATTTTGATAGGGAACATGCTCCACACAGGAAAAAGTACCGGTGGATTTCCACATTGAATAAAAATTTATTAAATGATGCTAATATACAGCAGTATTTACAACTTTTTATTGAGGATGGGAGAGTTAGGAAAGACTGCATTTCAGACAAAATGGACATATAACAAAGTATTTAATAGGTAGATTTAACATATTCAAGTTAATGCTTGAAAGTAACAGCACAAAGAGAACAGCAAAAGCTATTGCTTGACATGAGAGACAGTGGAGAAGATTTAGGGGTTTATCTTTCTAACAGGATTTAGAGAGCTTAGCACATTCTTGCTTTTAGAATATAGAAGCAGGTTTTTGTACATAAGGATTTGACAAACAAACTTTATTTGATCTCTGTGAGGAGCTTAAAGAAGACTCTAAGACAAGGCAGTGGAGAACTGCCATTTATGGAATAAGAAATGCTTGAAGTGTCACCCTAATCACTGGCCCAGGAGCTTTCTACAAATTCTAGTCCATTCAGTCAACCTTTTCTTTCCTCGGGGTCTTGTAAAGTTTAGTGCTGCTTCAGAATGTTAGAAAAAGCATGTTTAATCCAGTACTGGGACTGGCAGCACTGTGAGTCTCACAGTGCTTGCACAGCAGCTGTGTAGTAGTGATAGAATAGCCACAAAAAGGCATCAGAGGGAACCTGATTCCCCAAAACAGGTGGACCTGCAGTCCATGGATTCAGTATGCTGAGAGCTCCCAGACTGAGGTTCTGGTTACACTGTGTGTCACACATTCCACTGAAAATGGTAGCTGTGTCCATGCCTACCACAATGATGCTCTTTGTGGAATAGTGAGAAGAATTTTCAGCTTTTCAAAACTGAGCCGAAAAACTAGTGCGCCCTGCATGTATAAGATGAGAAAAAATGGTTAATTTCTTGTTCTCTCCTATTTTTCTGTCTGGAAGCAGAATGCCAGTAAAGAAATTATTTGAATTCTCTCACTCTCTCAATACTATTAGTCTACCTAACATTTGCATCCATTTTCAAACAAATCAGTTTCTTAAAAGGATAATGTGAATTACTGTTACCAGCTCTTTAACTATCAAAACTGAATTATTGTAACTTTAAGTTTAACCTTTTATCAATACAAGACATTCTATATTTATTTTCTCAGAGTAAAATGATATGAAATACCTACCAATTGCTCTTTCTAGTGGAGGGATGCTATTAAAAATTGTTTCTTGAAATGAACTTTCAGTATAACAAAAAATTACACACTTTGCAGCACAGAAATGGATATGATAGCATACAAATTCTATTTCAATTATTTAGTTAGAATAGTGATCTTATTCATTTTAATTAAAAATTTGTGCGTTTATATTCTGTGTATTTCTCTATAACCAGTGTTATACAATGACAGGGCAAAGCAAGCGTCCTATTACCCTTCTCTGTTTAAAAACAACTTTCTTTGTCCACACTATTTTCCTTGAAAATAATAAAGCTTTCAAACAAAGACCTTAAAAGGGCTATTAGTCTGAAGCAATAACACAGCTTGAATGTAATCTTAAATGCAATCAGCATCTTTCCTGCTTCTCTGAACAAGATGCAAATGTCTGAAATGCAGCCTGGCCTGACAGGACTCAGACAGCTGTATCGACATATCAATTATATGTTGTGATTTCTCAGTTAGTCCAATGCAATTGAATAGTATTGTTCAGTTGTTTTTACTAGTAGCTTCAGGATGAAACTGGAGACTTGATTTAACTTACAATCATGTATTTTGTCCGATGAGTTTATTTCTAAAGTAAAGGTTATAGGAAAAAGCATTTGCTATGAAATGACAATCAGGCTGTTTTTTAAAAGACTTGCCATCCGAGCATAATTACAACAGTCAGGGCAAAAGCATTTAGGAATTAGCCTTATGGTGTCATGACAAAGTAATTTCAAAGCATATGCTCAGGATTAAAATAAGTATGAGTCTATAGTCATATACAGGACTGCAGCCTCACTGCTGTTTTTTTGTCTGCTTAGGATCTCTTATTTCTACTCTGATCTAAAAGGCATATACCATGTTCCTGAAGATAAAGGAGAAGTAGAAACCAGGGAAATAAATAGACTTCTGATGAAAGAAAATTTCAAGCAGACATTTCTCAGACTATTTCAAGTGTTTCTGCTTGTACCCTTGGATGTGACCTGCAGAGCTGGAGGTCCAGGATGTCAGGCAGGAGTCACATCCCACCACAGTGGTGGCTCTGTGGCCTGGGAGTGGCAACCATTCTCACAAATCTTTCATAGGCACCAGACGCTGTTCGTAAAGTTCATTCTCATTAGATTGTGTAAGTATGAAACAAATTTTTCTGAGGCGGATTATAACTTTCAGAAAAGTCCACCTGTGGAAATTAGCGAAAGTACAAATTCACTGAGATTTGTTTGAGCTGTGTGCTGAAATGTGTCCTAAATGCACTGTCAAAACTCTGATAAGCATGCTACAGCTTATTTTATGACATATATTTCTGCCCTTACTTAGGAATTTACTGTGATTTGGTGGATTTTATTGCCTTTGTGCTGCTCATTTTTTAATCAATAACAGTGTGAGGGATTGTAGTTTCATATGTGTATTATAACTACTCTAAGCAAATTCTTCTGTCCTTTGGACTAATATTTCCGCTATCTACATTACATTTAATGCTTTCTTTTGTGAGTACTTTCTTTTTTTTTTAGCCGTTTTGCAGAACTGCAGGAATAAGTTATTTGTAGGGAATGATAGGTCTGAGATGCTGAATATGCAGAAGGGAATAACAAAGCATTTGTAAACCTTTTTATGTTTCTATAAGCCAATTCATTCTCTCCTTTGCAAGTCGTTTGAAATTAGTTAATTTCAAAAGATATCTTAAAATAAGAGGATGTAAAAAAGCTCTGCTTGCCACCTTGACTTTAAATATATCCTTGTAGTGCCACTTTTCTATCACCATGCATATAAAAATGTCCAGTAACTGAAGAAGAAGAGTAACTGTACTTATATATTAGTATACATCTGTGATCACAGATGCACTTATTTCTACAGAAGTGAAAATTATTGTGGTTTATGATAGGTTTTCTTCTGATGCATACCTCAATGGTGTGAAAATTAATTAAAATGTTTGTCATGGGTTTACCAGCCCCCCTCCCTCCCCCAGGCTAGAAAATAGTTAATTCCAGGTAGATTTCCAGAGCAAAGCCAATCACAAGTTTTAGTAACACCTCTGCGAATGACATATTTAACAAAACGGAAAAGAAGCCTCTGGTGCAGAAGAAATTCCAGCCCAGGGGAGAGCAGAGGAGAACAAGAGAGAGAAATGTAGTCTCCAAGGTCAGTGTAGCAGGAGGAGGAGGAGTGAGGAGACTCTCCTGCAGCTCATGAAGGAGCCTGTGCCAGAGCAGAGGAGTGCATGGAGGAAGCTGTAACTCTGTGGGAGGCCTAAGATGAAACAGAGTCTTGCTGGAGACTTGTGGCCCTTGGAGAGAGAAACCTACACTGGAGCAAGTGTTCCAGTGGAGAAGACCATGGTGCAGCAAGTTGTCCCCTTGCAGTCCATGGAGGACCTCTCTAGGCCCAAGTACCCCCCGGGCTCCGGTCCTGGCCCGGCAGGGAGGAGCAGGGACAGTCCTGAGGTCGACGTGCAGCAGAGAGAGAGAGAGAGAGATTTCCAGCTACGGCCGATCAGAGGTGTCACCCTAGAGATAATAGAAGAAAACTTTCAAGTGCTGCAAATTTGATTTAGAAGAACTGTAACCTTGAAAGTAGAGAAAAGACTTTTCTCCTCCTGGACTGATACAGGGGGGAGGGATAATTTTGTAAATACATAAAATTTTCCTCATAAAAAAACCTAGTTAGAATTGTTGTATATATTATTCTTTATTTTTTATCCTGCTAGTAATAAATTTAATATTATTCCACCATGTCAGGTCTCTTTTGTCTGTATAAAACTTCTCTCATCTTATAGCAATTGCGTAAAAAGTTTGAAAAAAAATCGGTCCAGAGTAAATCCACGACAATGCTCTTCTAGAAACAGTGTATTCATAACTGAGGTTTTTTTCTGACATTTTATAACAGAAAGCAAGAGCTATTGTGTTTTAAGAAAAAAAATGTATAAGCTTGCCCTTGGACTCAATCAGCTGTGCTAGCACAAATGAAGTGAAGTTTGTTCTTTACATACAACTATGTCTTCTGAAATGAGAACAAAGATAATATTTTGAAACATGTACACCTAAACTACATTTGACTTCCTGCAACATTCTCAGAAAGGAATTCATAGAAATATACTATTCATACATGGCAAGGACACAAAGATGTACTGTGAGCACATCTCTACAATTTTCTAGTTTTCCTTAAGTATTGTATGCAATTAAAAGGTAAAATTGTTGTTCTGTGTATGGTGCTCAGACTCACTTGTTCCATGACAGCAGATATGGTTGATAAAGTCCTCCTCAATGAAAGCAGCCCCTGTCAACTTCACAATGAATTATTTTCTTGTAATGTTACCATGTGAGATGGGGCTGTTATATTATCATGTCCACTTTGGAGTGAGAGAACGCAGTGATGTGCTCAAGGTCATGCATGAAAACAGGAGTAAGCAAAAATTGAGTTTTCTAAGTAACTTCCAAAAATTTAAGGCTACATTTGAAAAATCTCACAAAGCATTCTATTTTTGAGCTTAGCTGTTTGAATGCCTTTGCAATCTGTCCCTTATCAGTATGAAAAAAGTTGGTCCTGTACCTCAACGATAGCTCATGCCAGTCAAGATTTTCTAAATTGTGCTGCAAAGTAAAAGAAGGTGTCCCATTCCATCTAATTTCAACTGTTTGCAGAAAAGAACAATATTGGTGAGAAGAAAAATAACCTAGAAGCTTAGAAAACGAGAGCTCTCTGAGAAAATGGACAGACAGATTTAAGAATAGCAAGCACCATACATATTTGAGAGTTTATGTTTACAAAGAATAGCAAAAATACTGAGTGGTTACTGCAAATATAGAGTGGATTCAAATCTCATATGCTTTAAAGTGAATATGAATGATATGAAAATGTATTTTTAAGTGGAAAAGAGAGATAAGAAATCTTTGGTGTACTTTTTTTCTATTGTGAATTTGTTAGCCCTTAATCTCAGATTTAAAACTTTTCTCCCAAGGAACAGAAACAGTGTTGTGTGATTTATAATAAAAATTGTGTAATAAATAAAAAATAGCCAAAATTTAATTAAAACAGTTCAGAAATAATCCACCACCTGATTAATGTTAGCCCAAGATCTTCAGCGAAATTCTTTTAGTAATATACATATTTTGAAAAATCGGAGTGTCTTTTCTTTTTGTTAGTAACTGAGCAATGGCCAAATTTTAATAAGTTACTAATCCAAAGACCAGTATCAATCTAATCTATTTAGAGAACTTATTCCAACAATATGTAGTGTCATGCTGTACGGTAAAGAAGAAAATTTTAATAAAATAAAAAAAGAACATATTTTTAATATATTCTGAGACAAAAGTGCAAGAAATACTTTCTAAACCATCTGTATATCTTTCATCTCTGTATGTAAATGTATTGTAGGTGCTGTACACATCTGTATACATAGTTGTGGAACAATATATCTATGAAACAAAAAGAAACAGGCTGTATTTGATTCATGCCATTTTTAACAATCACATCAGAGTTTTTGTTCTTGTTTTCCCTGCTCAGTTAATTGTGCTGTGGTCATCACAGGCTAGAAAATATATAATTGGTTTTCGCTTTTCATGTCTTCACTGTTTCTCTGAGATGAGAAGCATCAAAGAAAGCAGTTCCCAGTTTGTTCTCCCTTGTCTTCACTATTTTTATTTCCTGCTCTGGAACAATGACATGTGAATCTGTTCAGAGCCTCTGGGCCAGAACATAAGGTAATAGTTGTGTCTCCTGCTGTTTTTTGCTATTAGTTGTCCTTCTGCTGGAGGTCTTTTAAGCTTTTGAAGGCTTGCTCTCAGAGCTTGTGAAGCTGAGTCCTGAGTATTAATGCCAGCACTGTCCCTGAAATGCTTTTGTTTTTCAAGTCAGCCTCACTGGGAAGAGTGTGCTGACTGAGCTGCTGTAAGTAAGCATACCTGTCACCTGTCTGGATTTAAGCCAAAGCAATAAAACCAATATGCATAAGTGGAAACAACAAATATGAAGTATGATTTTTGACTATAGGATGTAAGAATGATTT
>VXAY01003232.1:0-27855 GCA_013399855.1 Oxyruncus cristatus | reverse complement strand
TTTTTTTTTTTTTAATGCAGATTACTCTTGGGGAAGCCTCTGAACACATTCTGGAATGCACTCAATTTAGAGCTACATAAAAGGCATATTTCAAGGCTAGACAATCACAATTCCTCAATAGTAGAAAACATTCTGAACAGCAACATTAGAATTTTAAATCAAGAGAATGCCAAAAATACCCAAGTAAAAATGGGTGCATTGCCTAAAATAAATTTTGAACTAGCTCTAATTAATGATAATTGTAGTCTAATTCATTAGGATTGAGCTGATTCTGATAGGAAAATGGGATGTAGCACACAGAATACACTCTGTGACTGGCAGTGGGGGCAATCAGCCTTCAGCTGGGGAAGCAGCTGCACATGGTTAGATGTGAGAGAGTAGGGAAGTATCTTGAAAACTTTGAAGCTCATAGATATTTCAGGCTTTTGAAAGAATATGAAGAGCTCAAAGAGGAGAAGCTGTGGGATCTCCTAACATGTGGTGTTGGGGATCAAGACTGATACAAGTTGAATATACTTTTTATGTGTGTTGTGTTTCGATGTTGGAAAACAGGGAAAGTTGCTGTGAGAGCTAAAATAGGGTAGATCTCTCAGACATTGTTGGGATATTTTGAATTTCCCTGGAGATTTTTTTTACCCTCTTTCTTTTCTGTTTAGAAGATGGTGCTTTGATATGGGAGAATGATGGTTTATTAAATTAAATCACTTGGTGTTCTAAAGTATTTTCACCTTTCTTTGTTTCTTGAAAGAAGGCAGTCTGCAGGGAGCTGGCCAGGCTAGCAGGAAGTGCTTATTTTCATGTAAGATGTACAAGATATGTCTGATAAACTAGTGGAAAAAAAACCCCAAAGATAACTTCCTAAGTGTGAAGATAACTTTCTAAGTGTGAACTGGCCATGTGTCTAATGTCCTGTAAGAGATTTTTCAGATAGCCTTTTTCAGGTGCCGCCTCTGATTTGTTTCTGCTTTTACGATAAATTCATCTGTTCTGCTATCCTTTGGTCCTCATACACATACTTCTAATGTATTTTAACTGTGATAGATAAGTATTACGAAATGGTGGGAAGGTCTAGTTTTAGTGGGTGTTTGACTCACTAGAGAATATGACTATGCACATAAATAGCTGAAGGGCTTTAGAGTGTCTATGTATGCAAGAAATGCTGTGCATTCCATAGGAAAGATAAAACAGAGGCTTTATGAAGTAATTTTGCGGTTGTTTTTTCTGTGTGTGTGTATTTTGTTTTGGATTTTTGACTGGGAGTGATGGTTTGGGGGTTTTTTGTTTGTTTGTGTGGTTTGTTTGTGTTTGTCTTTTGTTATTCTGTGTGCTCTTGAAGACTCTCTTTACTGATGAGTTTGAGCTTCTGGTTTGAGGGAAAGGTGAGGTCCAGTTAAGAGCAACCAGGCTGGTGAAGGGACTTGAACATAAGCCCTATGAGGACAGGCTGAGGGAGTTGGGGTTGTTTAGCCTGGAAAAGAGGAGGCTCGGGGGAGACCTCATCACTCTCTATAACTCCCTGAAAGGAGGTTGTAACCAGATGGGGGTTGGTCTCTTCTCCCAGGCAGCTATCAGTAAGACAAGAGGGCATGGTCATAAACTGTGCCGGGGAGGTTTACGTTAGATATTAGGAAGAAATTCTTTACAGAGAGGGTAATCAGCCATTGGAATGGGCTGCCCAGGGAAGTGGTGGATTCTCCATCCCTGGAGGTTTTCAAGATGAGGCTGGACGTGGCACTTAGTGCCATAGTCTAGTAACGACGGTGGTAGTGGATCAAGGGTTGGACTTGATGATCTCAGAGGTCCTTTCCAACCCGAGTGATTCTGTGATTCTGTGAGGAAAAGCAAAAAAATGGACCAATGCTATCTCTCTGTCCAGTCGCAACAATTTCAGGAAAACTTGCCCTGGGATGGCTTTTGCTGTTGGAAGGCGGCAGAAGATGCTTTTGGGAAACAATAACTTACAGAATTAATGGATTTACGTACAGTACATCTCGCATCTTGAACAGGTCTTGGTGGTCTTTCCCTGGGCTGGATAAACATTGTGAAAAATATGGAGAAGGGGAAAAAATTCAGGAGAATGGTTCTTCTCGTATAATTAAATCCTAAATTCTTTGTCTCCTCATGAGGACCTTGAGGTTAGTTCAGTTGCTTAGAGCATAATGCTAATAATACCAGGGTGTTGTGGGTTTGATCCCTGTATGAGCTTTTCACTTAAGATTTGGACTCAAAGATCCTTGTGGGTTCCTTCAAACTCTGTGATTCTGCCAGGGGAGAGTAAGACCTTTAACAACAAGAAAAAGAACCTTCCAATTTGCTGACATATTACAAAACTTAAGGTAGTTTTTTGTGATGAACTTCTCCAAACAAGCATTGCAGTGACCAGAGGACTTTGTCAAGGACCTGCCTTTACACAATTGGGTTTTAGGTACCTGTCTAATCTCAATTTATGTTTTAAAACTTTAAGAGAATAAATAGGAGGCTAGCACCATGATTGCTTTTCTGATTTTGAAACAGTGAAGATATGGAGAGGAAGTACATAGCAGGATGACAACAGTTCAAGAAAGTTTGTGGTGAGGGTAACACTGAAATCTTTCTGAAAAAGAGAATGTGTGAAGTTATGTATAGTAGGAACATTTCTATGATGTGTTTAACGTTACTGCTGTTATCACTGCTTCTTTCACCAACTTTCTTGTTTACTTTGTATTGTCAGTAAATCACTACTGTCTCTGTGAAAAGTGAACTCCCTCATTAAATGGAGAAACAGCTAAAATTTAAGCCTTTATTATGAATAAAATAGTATTTCTTGCAATATCAGGTGCTATGATGAGAGACTCAGCTACAATAAACAGGATAATAAAAGAAATTAGTCAAAATGCAAAGGAATGGTGTGCTACATTCTTTAATCCCCGGAGACTGATTATGCAAAGATAAAGGTACGAATGAGCTAATAGGGAGGTAGGAATATATTTTTATGACTAGATTATTTTCCACTCCAGGAAGATGCTAAAAGGTCTGCAGGTGTGAAACAGTCATAAGTAAGTACACTATGGTGGAAGTTGAAGGATGTCTGATTTCCACTATTGAAAGCAAGATTCACATTAAGTGGATTTTGAGGATAATCTGTAATACTGGAATCAATGTTGTGAATGTTACAGACTCAGTTTTATGTGTAACAATATTTTTACTTTTTTTCTGTCTCAAAATTTTAGGTTTTTTATCTTTTAAAATTGTACTTTTAAGTCTGAATTTACAGGCAATAGAAGTCCTTTAACAGAATGGGGGGGGTTTATTATGTTCAGATATCAGCTGTCATGGTTTCAAATTTTTATTTAATACTTTGATCCATGTGCATTTTCAGTTCTTTAGCGGTTTTGCACATCTAACTTTAATGTTAAACTATTCTGTAATTAATTTTTATAGCATCTGTGTCTGAAAAACAGTAACTTTCTCTCCTTAACATCTAAACATTTGTTTTAAAGCAATGTGGAGATGTTGAGAGGTTCAAAGTCAAGATTTTATGTCTGTGTATGTATATTTTATTTTTATTAACAACTTTGTAAGTTAGTGATCATTCTGTACCAGTTTAGTCCTAGTTCAGATCAAGCTAATTAGTTTGCTAATGATTAAATTGAAATTTTAGTGCAGCTGCATGAAAGACAAAGTTTCTCAGAGTGGAGATTTTATCACTCTTTTACTTAAATACATACTTTTACAGTAGAAGATGGTGATGAGAAAATCCCATGCACACTTGCTAGGAGACATACACACAAGTATGACGCTAATGTCAGGTAAAACAAAAAATGTAACAGACCTGAGGATGGAATCCCTAGTATGGTTGGTTTGTTCTCTTCAGGAAAACATTTTCTAATATAAAAAAATTACTTAGTAAAACTTTCTGTTAGGGAAAGAGAAAAATCTTAGTTAAGTCTAGCATGAGATTTGGTGGACACCTGATTTAGAGTGACTTCTAAATTAATCTTTGCTTCATTGATACTGAAAAAAGGGGAAGAAACTTGATTAATAGTCTAAAAGAAGGATGATTTGTGTTATAATTTAACATATTATTGTCCTATTAAAGCTGATACATAGGATAAAAATAAATCAACTTTATTTACATCAGGCTGGAATAAATCAAGGAACAGGCATATGTGATTGTTCAGGCATGAATTTCATTGAATTAAGACTTTCTGATATCACTTAAAACAAATTGTTATTGTTACTATTATAACTTGGGATTGTGAATATAGAATTTATTTTATTTCTTTTAGTGATCATGATATATACAACATTTTGACTATTTCAACTTTTTTCATTATTGGATAGTGTGTATAAGTGTTCAAATTATAATTAAAATTGTTGAATTACTTTCTAAATGCATCACTCAAATTTAGAGAAGCAAGACCTGCAAATCAATGCAGTTCTGTAGATAACTCGTGTATTTTGACAAAAAAGTATAAATCTCAGGATACCTATTTTAGCCTTCTCCTCTCCAAACTGTTTAAAATTAAAAAAAAAAAGGAAATAAAAAAAAACCCTTTTTTTTTTTTTTTTAAATCTTCTTGCTGTTCCATTGGTTAAATATGCTACTGAAGATCTTCAGATTATGTATATTAAATTCCAGGTGTCCATAGCTCTGTGTAGTGTGTACCTCTCTACATGCATGTGCAAATGTGTTAATATAATTTTGTTCTCACACAACTGTATGGTTCCTCATCTGCACAGAACAACGGTTTGCCAAGAATATTATTTGAGAAAAAAATATTCTGGAGGTAAACCACAATAAAAAGTTCTTTGAGCACTGAAGGGTGAAAAGTAGATGATGTTGCTAGCTTCTTATCACAGCTGTGTAAAAAAATACTTTAAAAAGTTACTGAAAAGCTCTGCTAGTATATTATCAAGAATAATGGTGGCTAATACTCCTGCAGAAGGATAGTCTTCTAAGAGTCAGCATTGCAAAGACAGTAAAGATTGTGTGGTTGAAATAGACATCTCTGTGTTATTAGGGAACGTTTAGTGTATCTTTAAAAGTGAAAAGAATCATTTATAGATTAAGCTTAGGAAAAAATGGCTAAGAAACATTATATGCAACATAACTCCTTCTTTCTACATGTCTTGCAATTCATAAATTCTCCGGATTATCTCCTTTCTTCAGCTGAGAAACCCCTGGGAAAGAGCTTAAAAGTAGGTCATAGACCAGAAACAGTTGCTGTCCTGTTCTGATTCCCTAGAGGATGAGGGTTGTGGAACAGGTGGGTTTTATACAAAATTAGTCTTAGCACCTTATTAAGTTAAGATATCAGCAGGTGAATTTTGTGGCAGCCTTATGGACAACACAGCTCTGGCTGCTGGAGCTGATTTGATCCTAGCAGAGGTACAAAAGCATCTTCAGGCCTTGGGTTGGCAAGATGTCCTGTACGCCTCAGGAGTCTCTCACAACGTAAGACTACAAAGGGAGCAGGAATTCAATTGTTAATTTAGCTGGAGCACCTCAGCTTCTGTGATCTCACCAAAATGATACATCCTGAAGTTACAGAGGAGACTAGAGTGCTATGAGATTTGCTTTTTGCTGTACAACTATAAGCTGTCATAGTTAAAGATATGCTGGAAACACTGAAGTTTGGAAATGGTGGTCTTTTATGTATATGCTGTCTGACCAATGCAACCCTGTGCTAGTATCTTGGATCATCTGTAAATGCAGAGTTTGACCACAGTATATTCAAGTGCTTAATTACCATATGGTTTTTATACAGTCCTGATAATAATTTGACCTTTCAACACTTTAGGACTGAATCTTTTCCCTAAAGATACTTTGTCAGCATGTCTATGTCTTCAAACCAAATTAACTTAAGAAAGAAGCTTCTGGTAGCCAAGAAAGTTGTTTCTATGCACACATTTTGTTTTCTTTGAATCAATTTTTCTTCTTTCAAAAATTAACCACCTAAAATAAACACCCTTGATGTGACAGATGCAGATGTTCCTTTGAGACAGGTTTTGCACTATTAGCTTTGGCAATTAATGCTGAAAAAAATGCAGGTTAGTTGCTAGAGATGTAGATTTAATACAGCGCTCTGGATCTCATAGGATAGTGAATATTTTGCATCTTTGATTCCACTCAGCCTTGAACAAAGAAGTAATCTTGTGGCTGTTTGGGAATGCAAAGCCAGGCAGGATGTAAGTACTAACCAACCAGACATGGTCCTTATCTTCACCCCTGCCCTTATCAAGTTTCAAGACTTGATTGATGTCATGGCAATAGATCCCTTTTTTTTTTTTTTAATTATTATTTCGTTCATGGCACCTTTAATTCTTTGATACTAATCTCTGCATATTCAAAAGGTCTGCATTGAAGTGCTGTGCCACACAACTGGCTATTTCCAGTGGAATTGTGTGGCTTATGCAAAAATGAGTGTAGAAGCAGTTCGTAATAATATTCAAGGGTTACTTTTGAAATTTACCCCTTACTTTAAGGGTAGCTAGCCTGTGGTTTTTGCAGCAGTCTGCAAATCCTCTTTCAAGCTTGTGAATTAACAAGTCAAATGTTTGACATACGTCAAAAATAAATCCCTGTTCACCTGTTCTCTGTCTTGCTCTCAAGACTTCATACCTATGATTTATGCCTTATAGCAGTATTTGAGAGATGACCGGTTCTGAAAGGTTAACTGCTAACAACAGCAGTAAATATCCAAACTATCTTGTTTATCTTGTAGATATGGTAAGAAGCCTACTTTTGGGAATGGAATTACTGGCCTCTGGAAGAGGGTGCTCATGATCTTACTTTGTTCATAGCTAGAATAAGTTTTAAGAAGAGCCTTGTGTATTTCAACATGGCAAATGCAAAATTCAGTTTGGTGGGAGGAACTGCTCTTTGTAACAGTATAGTCTGGAAACTGAATGACTGTGGAGCAATTCTATTGAAAAGGACCTTGGTGCCTGGCAGACATAGGCTGAAAATGAACCAGCAGTGTGCACTGGCACCATATGTAGTCAAAGGTATGCGGGGCTTTATTGAAAGGAAACCAGCTAATAAATGGGAGAAATTATTATTTTACTCTACTTGGCACTCAATAACCTCTGTCTAGAACACTGTTTACTTTTGGTACTGCATTCCAAGAATAATATTATGAGGAGAATATAAATTATTAATGATATCATAGTATTGATATCAATGAACTAGAAAGAATTGGCGGGGGGGGGGGCGCTGAGCTGGAGCAAATGTTTGGGGCCTGGATCACTTGGTCTATGAGGAGAGGTTGAGAGGCTGAGGCTTGGTCAGCCTGAGGGAGAGAAGGTGGCAGCCACTCGTGTAGATGGAGCTCGGCTCTTCACTGTTCCAACAAAGTTGTCAGTTTAGACAGTGCCTTTTATGTTTAGTTTGTCTCGGATTTAACTAAGCTGTTTTCTACAGCATTTAGCCACAAATGTCAGTGTTAATTGAACAATGTGTGCTCAGACTTCTGAGAAGAGAAGGAAAAGGAGTGATAATTAAGGAAACAATGCGATCTTCTGGTTTCATTTTATTCATTATTTCATCAAGGAACTTATTAAACAGTAGTCAGAAGTAAATTGGTTTAAAATTTACTTCCTAAAGTCTAAATACCAGGGTGGATGTTGACAGTTCCATGGAAGATGTTTTGTAAGTCAAGTTGTGTTAAATATCTGTACTGCAAGATACTCAGCTACAAATAGTAAGGATCAATATTTAAGGTAAAATAAATTCTAGACTGAATTCTCTTCTGGTCTTTGATAGTATTCCAATAACTCACTGAAAATGTAATCTTAAGCATACTTTAACTTTCCCTGGAAGGCAGTCAAGTTTGTCAGTGAGTGTTGTTTAGTCTGAACTGAAAATAGTAAAAGAGACAGGGCATACAACTACTCTCGGGGTGTGTTATGGTATGATATCAAAGCTAAGTCTTACACAAATCTTCACAATAGCTGCTCTTCAGTTAAAGAGTTAGTCTGAAGGCATACATTTTTTGGTCTGCCTTTTCTTTCTTAGTCTCTGGTAAACTCTCTTTCTGTTATCCAGCAAATTTAATATGTGCTTTCCAAATAATCAATGGTCTCTGCTTTCTACAAGATTCTTCTTTGCTGAGCTGAAAAAAATTGTCACCTCTTGTGTTTACAGCTCACCTTGCTGGGAAGAGGGATTCATTGTCAAATGTTTCCAACAATCTTTTTTTTACCCCAAACTCAGTCTAAATGTGATGTTAAGCCCTCATTTAGAGTTTAGAGATAAGACTAGGACTTCAAAAAGACCTTTTCTGCAGTTTGTCCAGGGATCTGGGAGTTCATAAGCTATTTCAAAGGGTGGAAGTATTGTGTGTAAAATGAAGCAATATGTATATAGTGCTTATCAGGGATTTAATGAGGTATCTTGCATAAATATCTTAAGAATCAGACTATAGTCTAAAACATCCAAATGAGAAGTCTTTTACAGAATATTTTGGTTTTGTTCAGCATGATGGAACAGGGATGCTTTCTAAAAAAATTAACATGAACTATTTCTTTTCCTGTCTTTCAATCATTGGATGTCTATTTTCTTCAGTGTATTGTGTAACTTCTACATTTTCATCAAATAGTTTTCATAAGATTCTCCCTTTATTAACATGAAATACAAAATTAGGCAGCTTTTGGCCTGTTTTTTACTTTCCACACACAACTGCTTCTTTGCTCCTCTTACTTAAATATTTTGTAAGAGGTGGCATTCTGCTACTGATTTTATGGTTCACTGATCTTACTATAACTTTGGATAGATAATCCCTCATCTGAGTCTACAGAATAGAAAGTAATTTAAAACAAAAGTTTCAGGCATTCTTTCATTTTAGCTGTTTTCTGCCTAAGTAATCAATTAGACCAGAAGAATAAGGCATAGTAGATTAATCCTTAAAAACTGATATCAAGGTGAAAATTATCATAAACCTGCAATTCTTAGGGTTTAAATTATGAGTTAATTATCAGTAATATCAACCAAGTAAGTTTGCTTGTCAGACTTTTGGAATCTGACTATTTATTCTACTTGAGAGATGGAAAAATGCATCTTCAGAAGTGTCTCAGTAGGTATTTCAGCATGTGATGAGTTAACCAAAATCATTATACATAATTTCAGTTAAAAGTTTAGGATGTTTTTCTCAATTTTTGGCAATCTAAAAGTGTCAGAATAAAGATTCTTTAAGCCATTTTCTTGTTCTGTAAACAAAACTAAAATACTTTACAGAGGTAGTTGTGTGCATTCACAGTGGAGACAATGTTTGAAATGTCTGTTCTAAGCACAAAAACTGCCTTGCCTGTTTTTCAGGAATAATACTCATTCTAGCCAATTAAAGCTAACTAAAGAAACTGATAGTTGTCTCTATGGTTATATCAAACACAAAAGGAAACTTATCCGTAGCATAGCTCATAGTCAGTGAATAACTTTGGTTAAAATTAATTCATGTTCACCTGTTGTAGGTGCTTTGTGTGTGGAAAATCATACTGGAAGTCATCCTTTCAGTTCTTGGAAAGGAGAGCAAAAGACACTTTATTTCTAATCAAGAAAGTTATCTACTTTCTTGTACTCCTGTTGTGAGGGTGGAAGTCAGCATGACTTGTCTCCAGACATAGGACTGTCTGCAGTAACTGGCAGGTGAAACTTCTAATTTCTTAAACTAGAGAAGTGCAAAGCATAGAACATGTTAAAAAGAAAACTATTATACTCCTGAATTTAGGTACAAATATGTATAAGACTTGCAACTTTCCTGCTTCTCTACCTGCTTTCTCTTGATGACAAAATTTAAACCATGAAATCATAGGATGAACATTAAATGGCTTCTGTTTTTAAATTTGCATATGAATACTCTCAGCAACTATTTTCCTGTTGAAGGGGAAGAACATAAATTCTGAATTATGGCCCACTGGCTTATTTGTCCCATAATCTTCATTAGAATTTGACATACTCTTTCATGTTACAGTAAGTAGAATATATTCCAGGATGTGCTTAAGGATGTGCTTTAAATTGAATTCAAGTTAAGGGTTGAAAACAAGAGCAGTAGCCAGCACAAAGTGCTGTGTGGGCAGTGAAAGGAATGATCAAAAACCCCTGAGAACCATCAATGCTGCTTAGGTCTACAGGTAGGAAATTAATGCAAACATAGTATTCAGTTCTTTAAGACATTAATACCAGTTTGTCTTAAAGAAGTACTTTGCAAAAACTGAAGTAGCTGCCTCCTTAGATGAAAGGTAAAGAATAAGAGAAAATTGAATACACATACTATTTTCTACTAATTTCTGGGTAAAACTGAATTTCTGTATTGGGGGGAAAGGGTTTGAAATATCCTGAAATATTTCAGCAATCTTCTGATATTGTCTTTTAATACCTTTGATGTGTAATATATCTTGACAGCTATCATAGCTGTATTCTCCTTTTTAACCATTTGTATCTTGGGTTATACAGAAAGGTGATGTACAATCTTATTTCCCTAATAAGAGAATAAATGCTGGGGAGCCACAGACCTCAAACAATATTTTTTAGAGTGAGTTTAAATATCCTAAGCTCATAAATCTCTTCTTATGACAAATTTCAATATAATGCAGTTTTTACATTTCAAGATGTCTTTAGTGTATTTGATTCAATTGGGTCCCAGTAGTGTCTGAAATCCTGCTGTTCTAGATAGTTTTCTTTACATTTTAAAGGAAAATCATATATGTATGGCAAGTTAATTGACAGACAGAATTAGTTATAATTTTATATCTGACTAAAGAAACAAATTATTAATGTTATGTTCTCAAAAGGAAATAGATGGCATTCTCTGGACTGGAAAAACCTCAATGTTAACAAAAATATCTTTCAACGATTAGTCCTTGCTATTCACTGTATTTGGAGATATTTTTTTATACATATAACTTCCTAAACTGTAACACATCTAATGTTGATGTCACCAAGAAAGAAATACTGTAACACATCTGAGCTGAGACTTCATAAATGAAGAAAAATAAAACAAGGTTCAATTTGAATACATAGTACAGTTTCCTATTTGTGTAACTTTGAGTGCAGAATTTTCTGGAAATGGTTGATAACACTGTAAATGATGCTAACAATATAACTGTTCATGAAAATTATTGTGTGCAAAGCTACTTTAAGCGTGGGCCTTTAAGCAAAAGAGTTAACTTTGTTTATGACAGAATGATGATTTTTACTCCTACCCAGTAACATAATAAGAAACTTAATTAACAGTGGAAAGGATTTATAGTGTGCTTGCTGGACAAATTCTGTGTTATGAATAGTGTTGGTTGTCTTTAAAATAAATGGCAAGAAATGTAATGTGTTCCGCACACATTTTTTTTAATTATGTGGAAATCTCTATATTATTGCATATTTTCACTTATGCTTTTGCTGTTACAATCTACTATAAAATTAGGATAATTTTGTAAGATTTTGTAAATTTGTATAAGCTTTGGTTCAATAACACATTTTTACTTTGAGCTAAATGGGGACTTAATCATAGATGTGTGTCTTTGAAAGAGAAAATAGGTGATAAGAATTCTTATTCCAGTCTCAGTGGATATGCTTTTCCTTTAGAGCAAGGTATTTTAGAAGTGGACCTGCTTCAAAGTATGTATCCACACATAAAAACTTCTAGGTTGTACAGAACTAGGATAAAGCAGTGTGTTAAATACCTTAAGACTATTGGTAAACAATTTTTATATCTTTCAAAACAGCTTATGGTTTCTAACATTTAAACAGATATACAAGTCTTTAAAGTACATTCTCCTTGCTCTTTAGCCAGCTATGTTCTGTTAAATTAGTCCAGTGTAAAGTGGTACAACAGCTGTTGAATTTATATGGAAGAATCAGGTTGTATCTTGGAAAAGGAATGGAGCCTGAAGAACATAAAATGCTTTGGAAACACACTGAATTTGCAGAGTACTGCAAATTGTACCTTCTCCTGTTTCTTCCCCATTTGATTTAGCATACCCTTTCCAAATCAACAACAAACTCCCTAGAAATTCCATACCCCCATATTTCTCTGCAATTAAAGTAAATTTACACTTCAGGAATGTTCAGAGCAGCCTTTGAATAAATTGGAGTATGATTATCAAATATTGCAGAGTGACCCAAAAATTTGTATACCAGATGAAAATTTTCATGTTGTTGACTTGATAACTCTGTGCTTTATTAGAGCTCTGACTCCAAACAGGTGATGAATCAAGTCTTCAAATGGTAACTGGAGGAGAATTTCAAACAAACTCAACAATAAAGGCCTGGTTTCTCTAATATTCTGATGCCCCGGTTGAATGCTCTGTTGTCAGGTCTCAAGTAACATTATCATGCCAAAGTCAGGATATGTAGCTGTTTCTCCTGTATTTTTTGCTCCCTAACAGTAAGATTTCTTGGTATCACTAGTATGCTTTTTGTCAACCATTTCATTATCTTTTTTCCTTCCCCCCCCCGCCCCTGCTTCCTAATCTCCCTAGCTAAAAGTAGTATAAAGTACCCATTTTTCCTTCCGTAGGAGTTTGAGTGCAATTTCCAGCCTTTTACTTTCAGGAAAGTGGATGAAAAAATAACACACAGTCATTTTCCAGATGTTTACTCTCCTCCATGTACAGATGTTTGATATGAACTTATACCATGAGTTATTTTTGGACTTTTCTGGCAGTTCAGTTATATAAACTTGGATCAGTTCAGTCTCTGTAATGTGAGCAATAGGTTTGAATGCAAATTCTCATTAACCTCACGTGAATATTTCTACGAATTGCCTGTTTCATTGGAAGTGTTTGGATGCTCCTTTATTAAAGCACATTCTTAACAGATGTACTGCTTTCCCAATGTTAAAGTAACAGTTGTTACCTAAGTAATATATTTCAAAGTCTGAGAACTCTATACAAGGAGTTTAACAGCTCTATATGACTTGTTTAATGGTATATGAGAAAAAAAAATCAAACCCCTTGCTGTACTTGCATTGAGGCTTTAGTTGACAATTTTAGCTGTTCATTCTAACATTTGTAGCTTGTTCCAGATTATTTTGTGTGCTTGTGTGTGTGTTTATTTTGGAATGTTCCTGCGTTGTTATCCTTACCTTACCAATTGTTTGCTTCAACTTTGTGACTATATTTTATGAAACTTATTCCCATTATTGGATTTTAATGACTATACTTTCCAGTAGAGAAATATATAAAATACAAATATGAATCTGCTTCAAGGAAAAATGTTTTTTTCCCTTGTAACTGTACCTGGATGGCAGTTAGTACTTCAATGGAACCAGGTCCTTTGAATACTTTCTACAGTAATGAGATCTCATAATTTAGGCCAAAGTAAATAAATTGGCATGTAACTTGTATCAAGTAGTAGTTCATTTTGTTCATATAGTTCATTTTTTCATGGTGACTGACAAACAAACAAATATAACCAAAGATATATAAACACATATTCCAGAAAATGTTAGGTTTCTTGCCTGAAATCTTGTGTGCCTCAATAACATTTTGCAGCGGATTTCTTTTACTTGAATTTTAAATCTTAAAACCAAAAAGGCATGAACACGCTTGTACTGGTAGGACTCTGACAATGCTAAGAATGGATCTGAAACTTCATTTTCTACATTGTAAGGTCATTTTCCAGGGGAAAAGAAAATAATCTGTGACAGGTCTGTCTCTCAGTTGGAAGAAACTATGTTGTGAGATAGTGCAGCTTAAGATGTAAAGAAGAGTAGAGTGAGTAATTCTGACATGATAGGGCAGCAGAAAGCTGCTTTGTCCATCATCTGCAGTTTAGAAGTACAGTGAAATGTGCAAAAAGAGAATTTTATTTTTTTTTAATTTAGAGTTTAAAGGAAAGAAAAGACTTTTACAGACAACGTAGTAGTTCTGGTTTTGTATTTGCCGTAGTCTTGAAAAATCTTATGGCAACATAGGCATTATTTCTACTGTACAAAGGAGAGAGAAAAATAATAATAATTATAGAATATTAGTAATAAAAATCACTTGTCCAGACTCCCCAAAAAAGGGAGTTGGTAAGTTTTTCCTCATTCTTCCTATTAGTATCTGTGTGCTAAGCATACAAAAGAAAAAAAAATATATAATCATCCTGTGGAATATAAGTACATTTAACTATTTGTTAGCAATAACGGAATAACTTTCAGTATTTTGTTAGAAAGTATCCAGCTCTTGAAAGCATTTCTCCACAGTTTCCTATCATGCTGTATGCACACACACACACAAAAAGTTACATGTATTATTTTCCATTAGAACAAGTCAAGCATATATTTGTGACACAAGCAGAAGAAAAACACAGCAGACAGTGAAGTACTTGTCTGACAAAAGGTTAGTCCTTTCAATGGAGCAGGTGACAGTCTTTCAAATGTATCCTGTCATGGTTACAGGAGCCACATGAGAAGATCTAAACATAAATATAACAGGAGTAATGATGTGAGACTTTATCTTGTTGACACAGAAAAGGATATGTCTCTATTTGAGTAGTTCAGCTAATGGAAACTGTTTCTGTGAGTTCAGATTTTTGCTGAAGTATTTATGTGATAAAAACTTGAGCTTACACATTGAAGCAGCAATCTGTCTCTCATATAAAGCTGAACTTGAAAGTGAAGCAACAGTAGCAGTTAATCTTCCAGTGAAATTAAAATTCAAAATGATTTCTATATCTTTTCAGCTTGAAAGCTGACTCACTTCAGCAGACACAGCAAGGTGGATGCAAAGACACTCCTATGGGAGGTAGTGAGGTGGCAAAAATATTTAAGAAGGTGATATCCCTTGCTTTCTGCAGTAAATTTGTATCTTTTTTAAAAAGGTCTGTCATCCCTTCATGAGAATGCATTTGTACATTTTTTTTTTCGGTCTTAGCTTTTAAGAGTTGTATGAAGAGCTCACTGGTCACAGACTCACATAATTTTATACTTGGATGTATTATTGAGCCTGTATATCACTATGTAGTTATTTTAACCCTTTAAAATCTTACTGAAGTATTTTAATGTCTATGTAACTTAACCTTTTAAGTTGAAATTATGTGTCTCCACCTACTAATGTTGTGTAATTGCATTCTATTTTGATAGAATATCAGGGTCATATTGCAATCTTTATTTCTCCTTTAATTTTTAATCTGTTTCAATACATTGCTAAAAGTTTCAGTTAGAGAGACACAGTTGTCAGTTGTTTCTGCTTGAACTCTTTTTTTACTTGTAGTATGCTTTTTAGTGGTTACTTCTATTTCTTATAGTTTATGATATACAAGAATTATGCACTTAGGTCTTTTATTCTGAAAATATCCAAGTCTTTAAAAACTCCTTTATTTTCAAGATCACATGTTTTAGGCATTATGTTTTAAAAATCAATATTTTAAAATATTTTTTCTGTAGTATTTTCTCTCTTCTGGTTATTTTTAACATTTCTGGTAAGGTTGGATGGGACTACAGTGGGCCATCTGGTTCAACCTCCCTGCTCAAGCAGGGTCATCCTAGAGTGCATTGCACAGGATTGTGTCTAGAGAATTCTTGAATATTTCCAAGTGAGGAAGATTCCACAACCTCTCTGGCCCATCTGTTCCAGTGCATGGTTGTGCACACAGTAATGTTCTTCCTCATATTCAGGTGGATCTTCCTGTGCACCACTTTCTGCCGTTTCCTCTTGTCCTATGAATTGGCACCGGTGCCAAGAAGGTGGCTTGGCTCCATCCTCTTGACACCCTCCCTTCAGATACTTACAGACATCGATAAGGTCCCCTCTCAGTTTTCTCTTCTCAAGGCTGAAAGGCCCAGCTCTCTCAGCCTTTCATCATAAGGGAGATGCTCCTGTCCCTTAACCATCTTTGCTGCTCCCCACTGAACCTACTCCAGGAGTTCCCTGTCTCTCTGGTATTAAGATACCCACAACTGGACACAGCACTCCAGATATGGCCTCAGCAGGTCTGAGTTGAGGAGCTGGATCACCTCCCTCAATCTGTTGGCAATGGTCTTCCTAATGCACTTCAGAATATCAGTGATCTTGGCCACCGGGGCACACTGGTGGTTCGTGCACAGCTTGTTGTCCACCAGGACCCTGAGGTTCTTCACAGAGCTGCTTTCCAGCAGCTCATTTATCTTTATGGTGTTCTGTGTTTCAGCTGGGTGATAGATAGAAATACATGTACAAGTATAAACCTTTTCTCCTTTGTTAGTGATTCCTGTTTCAGTTTCGGTTTTAGCATTTGTCTCAGTTTTGAGAAGTTAATGGACTTGCGTTTTCTAAGAGGTTATTGAGGGACATATATAGTCTAAAAAAGGAAAAGACAGGGTAGATAATATTTTTAAAATATCAACTTCATATTAAACTCAAAAGTGTTTTAGCTAGCAATTTCATGAGCTTGAGCCTAAAACTATTTATCCTTCTTTTGTCCCATGCACAGTTCACTACATGATTGTGTGCTACTCTATTATATTATCAGAATGTTTGCTCTGAATAAACTAGTTCAAAGCAGCTCTAGTCACTTTGATATACTATTGCTTACTACTCCTCTGGCAAATAATTCAGCCTAAACCTTTGCAGTTTCGTCTATATGTCATCTGTAAGTTACAGCATCATGGACACATTTCAGGGCAAAAGAAGGTTCTTTGAGATCCAGTCAATCAAAATACCCATGTATTTCAAGATATTGCACAGATATTGCACTAGTGGTACTCATTTTCAGTTGTATTCTTAGCCCACTTTCACTGAGGAAGAGCTATGTAGAAGCTGTCATTTTATGATCTTCTCTAAATTTCATAAAACTTCTTCAAATATGGGAAAACAAGGAAGGCAGAAATGCTTGTATTTTACCTTTAGACAGCTTCCTCCAGCATATTTCAAGTTGCATGTGGTGACCTACTTCAAAGTCTATTTTTTCCTGAGGACTGCTGTGAGCAGGTCTGTATTTGTAGCTTTGAGTCAGAAACTCTAAGCCTCTGCATTTTTAAGAAAAACAGAGATGTCTATACAAATTACAAACCCAAATCATACTTTTATCAACTTTCTTTGAAGTACTTAAAAAGAAACCAAACCAAAACCACACACACACAAAACTTGCTAAATTTGTCTTGTTTATTCAATTGACAGATCCATGTTAAAAATCTGATTTCAGGTAATGCTTTGAGCATTCACTTGAAAGTAGTTGTGATGCCTTATGACGTGAGACATCATCTTGGACAGTGTTCTAGCTCCAACACATTTCTTTCACTATTAGCCTTGAGACACACTTCTTTCACTACCAGCTGCTTAAGGCTTTGCAGGAATAAAAATGGGATACCTTGCATATATGAGTAAAAGTAGACTTTAGCAAGACTTCAAAGGATGTCTTGTGGGAGGAAGCACAAAGATAAAATGACATCAAAGCACAATTGTATGAATGATAGCTGACAGCAAATCTCATTGAAGTTTTTGCTGTCCCCAGTTGCTTGTTGCTGTTGAAGTTAGCTTTTCAATGATATAAACGAGGAAATGCTTTGGTTTTCTTTCTGGCTTCTGACCGTCTTGAATGGTTGTGAAGGCAGTTAATATAGACTTATGAAACAGCCTGTAAAAGTGTCTGTCTTTGAGTAGTGAAACTTACCTTGCTTACTGTAAAACTTCTAAGTGAACAAACAAAGCTTAGCACATCAGATAGTACAGACAACAAACACTGTCATACAAAAGCTGAAAAGTTGATCTAGCCTCTGTTCCAGCAGGACTAACAAGACAGTCCTCATCTCAAAGAGTTTACCATGGGCATTGTCAAACCCTCTTTGACTGAGCTACTTCAGCAAAAGTGTTAGTAACTGTAAGAAAAAGCCACTTCCTTTGTTCCATGTTTATGTAATAACAGTATTATTAAAGTCTTGGTTTATAACTTTTTAGAAAATTAGGTTATGTGTGTACTGAATCTGCATTTTCATGTATGATCTTTCACACGAGGCAACAGTTGGAATAGTTTTTTAAAAAAGAAGAGGGGAGAAGGAAGAGACATCTGTAATACTGCGGGTTTTAACAAATTTATCCAGGTGAAGTCTGGTGAGAGTTATTCTGTCAGGCAGCCTCTTTGTAAGTTAAATTACCTGATAAAGATCATTATGAGTCAATGGGTCAGGGTAATCTTTCAGACTAGTCTAAATATGGCCATGGAAGACATTGCTTATTGATCATTTTTAGCAAATGTCTGAGTGAAAGCTTTCGATTTCTAAAAGTCATGTAACAAACTGTGCAAGGTTACTCTGGTAAACAAGCACACATTATCTGTAGAATTATATCATAAATTTCCTGCATTGTTAATATCTGGTTGGTTTTTTGGTTTTGTTTTTTTAAGAAAAAGGCTGCTACAGAGATCTGGATTCCTCCCTTCCTTTTGTACAGCACGTCATGTACACATTTCTGATGGATTTTGCTGTGTTCCTCAGTTCATGAAATCTCTTTGCAGCAATATGAGCAGTGCAGCTGCAAAAGAAGTCAACAGCAAGTCCATCAAGGAAATATCTACTTTGATAATAGTCAAATATGACTCTGATATTAAAAAACACACTAGTCTCAGTTTGGGCATCCGAAATGGAAAATTTTTGCTTTTTGTCTGTCTTAATGATGCAATGTAATTGGTTTTAGTTGTTTGGGGATTTTTTGTGGTTTTTTGTTGAAGGGTTTTGAGGTTTTTTTGGAGGGGGGTGTTTTATTTCTTTTTTTTTGTGGTATTTAATGATTCAATCTATAGAAATAACAATAAACCAAGCAATTCATTAAACTGGACTTCACAGATATTATATAAAACTATATATCCTACAATAAACAATGGAAAATTAAATACTGAAATGAAATGAGCATTGGCACCTCTAAGACTAGTTACATATAAGTACAGTGGGAAACAGAACATTGTAACAGATGGGAGCTGAAAAGCATGCCAAGTTAACCTAATCTTAATTCTGATGCTTCCTAAGTGATGAATAAATCTAGAGTAAGCAACCTGAGCATGTACTCAATCAGAGAAATCTACATAATTTTCTTGGATTGCTGCACTTTCTACTGCACAACTACTCTACAGTATTGTTGGGTAAATTTGTTTCTCTATTTTTCACTTACCCATCCTAGATAGAAGGCCAATATGCAGAATTTCAAACTCTCATATCCTTTCCCACGTAAGGCACTTGTATACATAGTGGCATAAATTTCTGGTTTGTTTGAAAAACTCATTATTGCTCTGAATACTTCTGAATGTTGATATATCTTTCAGATGTTTATTTCATCTAATTTCCTAAAGATTTTTGCAATTTCATCCCATGGAATTGCTTATAGAAGTATAGCAGACTGTAATTTATTAAAAACATGTTTACTTAATATAGCTATATTTAAAAGTTTAATATAAAATTGTATTTTGTAACATATTTCCTCTTTGACCTGGCAATATGATGTTTTGGTAAATGCAAGACATTCTTGGTAGCTTAGTAGGGCTACAAACAAAAGAAGAAATGGAATTACTGACCCATTAAATACTGAACATAAAGAGCCAAAGTAGAATAGTTCTTGACTTTTTAAAGAAATGAGTCATTTAAAATTGTAATATCTCATTTTCTTGACAAATATTCTAATGAGGGGATAAAATGGCTCAATATTAATCCTTTCTTGTGACAGAAGGTAAGAAATGCGGAAAAGATATTAAATTAATCTTCTTGTTGTAGGTTTGTTAAGATCCAGTTATTATAATTATTAGAGAGATGCCTCTGCCTGAATTAAGGTGCAAATGAGACCACACACTTGAAGTCAATATTATGGATTTTATTTAACATCAAATGTGATGTAGAGAGAGATAGAAAGAAATAGGAGAAGGAAGGGGGAAGAGAAATAGAGTCACAGAGAGACAGATTAAGTGGAAAATATCACCACTCTGTGGATCTTGACTGCATCCTATTGGTCCTCTTCTTCTAACCTTCTTGGTGGTGAGGGTCTTGCAAAGTACAGACTTCAACGTATTAACATAACGTTCAGGCTGGCTGGAAACACTCACTTCCCTGAAGGGAAGAAGTTTTACACAGTCCCTTTTGGATCAGGTGCAGTCCTCTGGTGGAAGGCCTCAGGAGTGGGTCTAAGACCCCTTCTAAGACATGACAGCTGCCATTCAGGCAGTGCAGTTTGGCCTTCACTGTGGGGAAAGGAGTGGGGGAAATTTTTGAGTTATGTAAGGGAGGGTAATTACCATGATAAAAAGCACCATCCCTCTCTGCAGGGTAACCTCCCCCTTGGAGGGGGCAATCCTGGCCTCAGCCTTCACAAATGGGCTACTGTTTTGAGTCATTATCCATTAACAGTCCAGTCTCTAGCAGGAAGGGGAGAGTGTGCAAATGAGCCTGTGGGCTATGGACTCCTCCCAACCAGAGCTGATTTTCACAGCTGTGAATGGATATATAACTCGTCTCCCCCCTGCCTTGTTTACTTCTCCTTAGACCTGAGATAATTGGACAATAGTACCAGCTCTATCTTATCAGGTGGCTTGATTCAGTCAAGCCACCTGATAAGATAGAGCTGGTACTATTGCCTCCAGTCAAGAGGCACATTTGGGCAGGGAGTGGACTTCGGTGGTCACAGCTTCTTTTTATACATTTTTGCCATAATGGGGAAAAATGGCCAAAGTCCTTTGGTGATCTCAACAATGTTTAAGCCATTAACCATTTTCAGTCTCTCACAAGATTTGATACTAGTCTTTCCTTTCTTATTACCTGATGTTCCCATCCCTCTGAATTTAGACACTTTGTTCATGTCCATTTAGCTTGTATAAAGAAGGGACTTAGTGTTCATACCTCTATTTTTCTCCTTGCTAAGGCCTTTACCTCTGAGTTAGAATTAAGTGCTCCTTCATATATACAATCACTGTATAATACTTTAATCCCCGGTGTTCATGACTCTCTTTTCCCTTAAATTTAGAAAATAGTAGATTGCAGCAGGAGCAGATTCTCAGTTAAAGTTTGCATCTGTCCTTACTGATCGTTTCCCAGGAAGGTGGCACCACTCTTCACAAACTGGTGGGTGTTACTATTCTCAAAGTAGAAACAAGCTGTATCTGCGTCTACAGCTTTTTGGCTTACTTAGTGGCACCAAATGTAGCCACAGATGTATGAATTTCTTGGATTAAATTAATATATTATCCTTTGAACTACCCTGGCATTTCCAAGAATCTGATGGATTCAACAGAAGAAAAACAATCTAGAATAGGACAGTCAGTCACTGGTCCTCAGGTGTCACATTTCCTGATCATATCAGATACTAACATGAATGTTAAAATATGTGGAATAGGTTATTACGAAGAACACTTTTCTGTAATGAATTTTTAAATTATCATTGAATGGCTTTATGTCTCCTGAACTCTCAGCTGCTTCCCTAGAGAAACAAGTTTCTTCATGTGTCTAGCTGTCAAAAGTTTTGGACCATTTCTGCCAAATCACAAAGAAGTATAGCAGTCTCTAAATGTTGAACTAGTGTCAAAATTGAAGTTTCACTGACAGTTGCACCCGGGGAGATAGGAGAAATAAGCTATTACTGGGCAAGCAGCAGCATGGTCAAACTAAAGTGTGTGTCTGTAGAAAAAAGGTATTGTTAATCCCAGAGCCTGCAGAATTGCACTTTTTGTAGGTCTGGGAAGAGAATGCTAAGGTTATATGATAATCATATCAGACTATCTCCAACAGATCACTGCCATAACTTCAAAGCTGCTGTTTTAAAGAGTTGCTTCAATGAGGACTTCTACAGTGGTGTTGGTTTGGAATACTCCCTTGCTTTTTCCTCTCAAAAACGGAAAAGGTCTGTGAAGTTTCCTGTATTTTGAGAGTTATCTCTCACTGAGGAATCTTCAATAAAGCAGGCTTAACTGCTCTTAAGTTCTCTCTCTGCTGATGTCTATTAAAGAAAAATGGATATTCTCATGCCACCAAGTTTTTATATAGGCGTATTAAAAAACAACCTTTCTCCTTTAGGGCAGGGGAGGATAACAAAGTCGATGAAGCCAGATCCATGTATGTTGTTTTGACCGGTTCTTGGGAACACTTGTCTGTCACCCTGGAGCTATGACAGTGGTACTGCTAAGGTTTCCAAATTTGTCCTTCAGTGCATGAGGAATATCTGCATGTCTTTACTCCTTGATGAGCAGTCATTTCTTGGAGTTCTCTGCTGAGTGTAAGGATGGCTGCCTTGGGAATTATCAAGAGTTAAGTCTAACCTGTTTAGGTGTAGAAACTGCATAAGGTGCTCCATTAACCTAGCTATGCTAACTTTCCCTAGAAGTGGTTTATAACTGGTTTAAATAAGACAATCTGAACTGACCTGCCTCAGTAGATTCTCTAATAGCTTGAAATTACACCTGTGCTGCTCTTAGAATTTCCAGATTCAGCTTTTGAGGATTAAGGGAAAGGTTTTCATCTCGGTTAACTGTAAAGGATGGAGGTGGGATCTATTCCATATTGTTTCACGTGATTTCACTGGGACTTACCTGCCTTGTATTTTTTACTTAATCTTTTAGTAGAGCCAGTTCCAGTGGATGTATAAATTTGCATCCAACAAGAATTCTTCAGGGAAGGCTTCAAAAATTAAGTCCAGTGTTGCCATCCAAATAATTTTTAGCTGTCATGCTGCTTTCTCATCATGTGTTTTTGTTGGCTTTTTTGTTGATAGTGATATGTGTTTTACTGAAGAGCAATAAATCTTAATCCAGAAGTGACATTCTTATCTGCATGATGGAGAAATACCTTGTGGGTATGTTTGTTTTCATTTTTAAAAAGTTGGCACCTCCAAAAATATTTGCCTAAAGAAATTACAGAACTTATTAAAAGTGAGTAATAGAGCAGTAAGTTTCCTGGGGAGGGTTTGCTTTCAACCCTTCCAAATAATGGGGCCTGGGAGTTGAAGATGGTTAACTCCTTTAAGCATGAATACTGGTTGGACAAAATACGATTTCAGTCCCTTCTGCTTCACTGTGTGATGCTGGCATGCCAAATCATAAATCTTGAAAAGATTAGTTTTCTTCATGACATTGGATTACCCAGAGCTCTTGAATATATGAATGCATAGGCGGAAAAACCGGTTTTATTTAATGACTCTTAGTATTTTTTTTTTTCGCCTGGGTTCTAGTATTAAGGACCAGTTCTACTAACCAGCCTACTGTCAGCAGACCTACTCAGAAATACAAGGAACTGCTGAAAAATGAGGTTAAAAACTTCATGGACACTTCATTTTAAAACATTTACGTGGCAAATTAGTTTTTTTTCTCAACAACATTTCTTTTCTTTGCACTTATGTTCAGTCATGTGTATACTCATATTGACTGCATATGTTTGAGACAATACATAGAACTAAATTATTTTTTCAGTTTCTGAATTAATTATTCAACAATAGTAATTCATAGAAAACATTTTGACATTCTGGAATTTAGTATTAGCTGTTGGCCTGAGTAAGATATTTCAAATTTATGGCACCGAAAACCTGTCTAGAAACATAAATGGATTGGAAGGGCAATACTGGGGCCATAGTAAGGCTATATAGCAAGAGCTGTGGAAGAAGTCTGAACACAGGTGGAAGCAGGTAGAGACAAACTAAGGTAGATGAAAGAAAATGAGTAATGTTATGGTTAAAAAACAAGTGGAAAAGAGGTCGTTCTGTGTATGTTTTGCTACACTCCTGTATTTCAGAATTTTTGACGCTGATGTTTTCAAATGGTTATGGGCTATATACAGAGTACAAATCTCGAAAAGCTGCAGAGGATGAATTTTCTTTATTTTCCTTCCTCTATAGCAGGAGTATCTGTTGGCATATGTTCTGGCTGCTGTGATTGCCATCAAAAGTCACATCGTTTCAAGAGAATCATGGAATCATATTGTCATAGATTGGTGTTTTAATACTTGCCAGCTAACTAGACATAACTGAAATAGTGCTTCAATACTAACTGTAAAGGGCATTAACTTGAAGTATTTTGCTTGCAGAATGTTAATTTCCATGGACCAGTTGATGAACAAGGACTTACGTTATTTCTGTTATTTATGTTCATTGACAAGATGTAAGGCAGTCCCATTCAATACTGACTGCTGAAAGTTCTGAACAACTACAAACATCGATATTTTAGATTTTAATGGGTCTACAATAGAAGTTCTGAGCCCAGAATTAAATATTTTTGATGCAGTAACTATCTGGAGACTACACATTACAAAGTGGTGTTGATCTGTTACAGTTTCATACACAATTGGAAAACCATTGTGCCATTGAGAGCCATTGTTAAAAGCCTACATGCAAGTATGAATATTTTTTGGGTGAGAAATATATTGAATATATTTCTTTGTTATGTTCAACCGTCTGTTGGCATAATAAGGCATTACAGTGTAAACAAACTCTAAGCTTATGTAAAAATTAGTGTTTATAGTTAGATATTTTTAAGATGTTTGAAACTGTTATACGTATGCACAACAGAAAATTGTTTGCTTTTGGAGGTTAGCTCTGATGCAGATTGCTCTCAGGAACTCATGGTCTATTTATTGATCATTACTGCATTTGGTTTAGATGCTTAATTTCCACTGAAATTTGTGTGGTTCAAATTTCCTTAAAGGAAAAGAAAGCAGATGTGCCACTGAATGTCAAATGCAACTGTGACTCAGAAATAAAACATCTTTTTTTTCCCCTAAGGGGTTCAAATTTGAAAGGAATAAAGTAAATTATACTGAAGTAATTTCTGAGCAATAAAAGCTGTCAGGTACACTAAAGCACTGTCTCTGGTAATGTTGACGTCTACGGTTCTGCCCCTTTATTTACACAGTGTTATCTTGACATTATTAATGCTGTATGCTAGTTACACAAAAGTAATTCTGTTATAAAAAAAGTATAAATGTTGGAGAGAATGATGCACTATGCCTAGTCTTAGATTTTGCTAGAGGTGAATTGATCCACTTCTTCTAAGAGAACTGGAAAGCATTTCCTGAAAAGAAGAATGAGGGGGAAAAATTACTATGAGGAACAGCTAACAAAACAAAACA
The DNA here is from genome assembly GCA_013399855.1 of Oxyruncus cristatus. Classification (NCBI taxonomy): domain Eukaryota; kingdom Metazoa; phylum Chordata; class Aves; order Passeriformes; family Cotingidae; genus Oxyruncus; species Oxyruncus cristatus. The sequence continues at coordinate 2,896 of VXAY01003232.1, read as the reverse complement.
AACCACTCAACCAAAAGAAAAACCCCCAAAAACCTCTCAAACAAATTTTAAAGAAAAAACGCTACCAAGGAATTAAATGGTTAATAGTGCAATGAAAAGTGCCAGTGGAAAATACAAAGTGCAACACTCATGACAGCATGTGTTTCTGCCTAAAAGTAGCCAAGAAAGGAACACATGCAAGAAATGCTTTTTCCAAAGCTCTGATAGGCTAAGAGACTGGAAATAACACTTCCTCGCACTTCCACCTTACCTCCTTCCCACAGTGGTCTGAACAGTTGGAGTGGACAGTATCAGGATCCATCTGTCAAGGGAATTCTATGACTTTGGTAGAGCATTGAGAGAGGAGTAAAAAGAGGACTGTGTTCACACACACACACACACACGACACTGGGTATGTGGGGGGTTTCCATATCACAGAAGTTCCCTTCACCAAGAAAATGAATACCAGCTTTCCAAGACCTGAACCCAGGTATTGACAATGTCTGGACTGAATATGTCCTGAGTGTGTAGCTGTGCACACTCATAGCCACAGCTGGGTGAGTGGGTACTCAGCAGAGGGCTTCCCAGCACTCATGGGTGGTGTGTTTCTACTCAGCTGACTTTGTCTCATCTTGGACTTTGTTTGCCAGCCTTTCTCTGAGGGACCGGCAATGGGCTCAGGTCAGCCTATAGTGGTAATGTGGAAAACGTCTTCTTGCGAAGGAAGGAAATGGTGAGCCTGTACCTTGCATCTGAAATTTTAGTAAAGGGCCTAAATCATATTGTGTATGTTGTTGTCTGAGTTCAAGTTTGGAAGTGGCATGAGTCACCCACCAGGGATGTTGTGACCACTGTTCTTTTTTTCTGCAAAAATGAGCACCAATGAAAAATGCACTGACCATTCAACTTAACTAATCACCTGTTAAAGTAATACCTGGTAAAAGTAAATGAATAAATACAATTTTAAAAAATATCTCCAGACCCATTTTCTCACCAAGGAACAACATGACAGTTTCATTGCATCCTGACAGCAGAACAAGATGTAGGAGAGAGCGAAGCCTTTGCACTCCTGTGAGGAAGAACTGATGTGCAAGAGTAGCTGGAAGAAGGTGAGACTGAGTGCGTACTGAGTTGTATTCCTTGGTCTCTCATAGAGAGACAAGGTGAACAAAAACATCCCTTGCTAAGGTCCCCTTCTTCGCTGGTGCTGGACAGCAACCTTGGCTGTTGGAACAAAGCCTGTCTCCCTGCCATATCTTGGAACTGTTCCATTTTTTTTTTTACTATCTGCCCATTTTATGTCATCTCTTCCCTACTACAATGTTGTGGATGCTGAAAGAGCACAAAAAGATTTTAGAGGATACCTGTTTGCCTCTTCCCTTTAGTATCTTGTCATAGAGTCATTGCCTACAAATTCTTTTTGAAGTTGCTGGAAACATCTGCTTCCACAGCTTCCTGCAACAGCACTTTCCAGAAGTTCCCTACTTACTGTATAAGGAAACACTTCCTTATGTATTTTAAATTAATTTCTTCATGCTTCATAGCTTTCTAAAAATACATTGGCTTTTACAAAACAAACTATGAAATTATGAGTTTTAAATCCATCTAACTCTCTGGGAAACTCAAAAAAGAGAAAGATTAGGTGGATCACAGTGCTATAAACCAAACTATTAGTTAACGTTTTTATAGTTTTCATAAATATTATTTGGTTTATAAATCAGTATTCTGACTTGCTGTCAGGGTTCTACAAAAACACAAAAACTTTACCCTTTCCAATTGGTTCCTATTTGAAAGAAATTTTATAGAATATAATGAAGTAAGTTTTGAGTGATAAGTTAATAAATCCTGGCATTATATGTTAGAATGCTGTTCATGGCTACTTTACCCTGGCATTGTAATACCATCGACTCTGTTCCAATAAAATAAATTTCATATTCCAGGGACAGCTTCCATACCTGATGTAATTGGTTCACATTTGCCGTAATGCCAAAAGGAAATATGTAACAAATTCAATATACAGAGAGAATTCCAAGTGTCCAGGATGTAAATGTACAGTACAGTATAAGGGTTTGGGTTTTTTATGTATCTGGTGTACTTTGTTTTTATGTTTTAGGCCAAGGTAAACATGTAGCCAATCATAACAAATAAATGCCAGATAAATTATTTCCAACACATTATTCAGTGTAAGGTAATACAGTACTTTATAATTTAAAAAAAGCATCTGTAAAAGAATCACTAATCGACTTGCCCCCTCACACACTCTCTTTACTTAATATCAGAGCAAAAACACATTTATCAATGGCTGAAACGTTCACTTACATTATTGTATTTTAGGATGTATGGTCCTGTAATTTTATGTTGAAGGAAATATACTGAGTTACAGAAAAATGGCACTAATCACTACAAAGAACAGTTCAGTAGCTTCAAAGCAGAAACCACTGAGATTTTTTTTTTCCTCTTCTGTGAACAGAGAGCCCCAATTCCAAAGAAATAGCAAGCTATCCTTCCTAAATGTTCTTCTGCAAACTCCATCAATATGAGCTTGTGTGATTTGTCAAGTTAGGCTCTTAAACAAATCCATTTCACTTGGTTTTTTTTGTAGTTTTTGTGGGTTTTGTTGGTTTGGCTTGGGTAGGGTTTGGTTTTTTGTTTGTTTCTGGGAGGGGCCCAAAAAAACCCAACATGGCTGAATATTTCTGTAGTGATATCATTAAGATGTTCATTACTTTTAGTGGAGCCAAGAGTTCAGTTCAGTTCTTAATCCAAAGTTTTTCTACATTTCTAGAAGAATAGGTTGTAAAAGAACAAGAAACAGTGAAAAAAAAGAAGAAATTGTCTTTACAGAAAATCATGGCAACCAAATTTTAAATTCAATAGAGTTTTGGTTAGAGTTTTCTGTTCAAAAGACTGGTTCAGA
>VXAY01003231.1:880904-890980 GCA_013399855.1 Oxyruncus cristatus | reverse complement strand
GCGGATGCTGGCAGAGGAAATGGCCTCGCAGGTGGCAGCGGCTGCACCGGTGCTTCGGGCTGCTCACCCGCCGGGCGGGAAGGGACGGGGCACTCCATCCTCTGGCCCGGCATCCGTGGCCTTCCCCTGCGTGCTGTGCGCTGCCTTCCCCGCGGAGGTGTGACACGCCTATGGGAGCCCCTGTGTGTGCCCGGGTGTCCCCCGTGCTGTCTCTAAGTACACGACCTGCCCTGTCCTCCTGTCTGTCATGGCATCACTCAGCTCTGGGAGAGCCACCAGTGGACTGAATCCCTATCCCTGCCGGGCTGTCCCAGGGGATGCTGCATCCTCGGGCATCCCTGCATCTGTCACAATGCCACCCCGCTGCTGGCTTCACGCTTGCTCCACACCAGGCTGGGAGCCAAGGCCAGTGGCATCTACTAAGTTGTAGAGCCTTATCAGCGCCTGGCAGACCCCAAGGGGAGTGGCAGCCGTCCAGCCCCTTGGGCATTCTTCCCTCCCAGGACACCAGATGAGTCCTCAGTCTGAATTCAGGGCCGCAGGGCAGGCAGCTTTTGGCTGGCTGGTGATAGGTGTGTGATGATAGGTGAAGTCTGGCCATTGACCCTACACCTCTCACCTTTGAGACATCCCTGTGCCATGCAAGGAGTCAGTCTTGTGTCAGTGATGACATCTTGGCTACCCTGGAAATGCAGCCACTTCTGGAGAAGGCATTGGCGGTGGGATGTGGTATCTATTGGCAGCAGCCTGTCTGTGCTGGAGGGCCTGGGGGCTCACCCCACATCCCCTAGCTTCCTGCCCCTTATCTCCACTGCCCATGCTCCCTCCCTATGGCTTAAGGGCCTTGTTCACTTCTGCTGATCACTCCAGACTCCTGGCAGCCTGGGGATAGGCCCTGGGGTGTTTGACTGTTGCTGGTGTGGTTTGGGACCCACGGTGGGGGTCAGGGGTCCTTCAGCCACCAAGAGCACCAAGCACTGGTGTGGGTTCTGCAAACACCGGTGCGGTTGCACAGACAATCAGATTGGTGTTTTGCAAGACCGTCTGTCCCTCCTGGCGAGGTCAGGCCTCAGTGTTCCCCCGGGGCCTCCAGCAGCCCTAGGCTGGGGCAGGGGTAAGGGCTGGGAAGGCAGCTGCCCGTGCCCTGTTCAGCAGCACCTGGCACCCGGCAGAGCCCAGCGGCTCGGCCCCCCTGTGCTGCACGTGCATGAGATGCACCGGGGCAGAAGGCAATCGTTTCCCATCTGTGTCCTGCGCGGCAGCTGAGCCCTGAACTGGCCCCGCTCAGCGCCCAGTCCCGGCGCTGTCGTGTGCTGCAGCCACTTCGGCTTCGGCTCTCGCTGGGGGAGAGCTCAAGGGGCCTCTGCTCCTGCCCGCGGCCCCCGACACCCACCTGCTGGGGGGCCGGCAGCCAGCTGCCCGCAAGGTCGTCTGTCCACACCGGGTAAATCTTTAACTGCTTCTTGGGAAACACCTGGGAACCGCTGCTCCTGTGGGTGCCAGGGGGTTCAGAGACGCTGGAGGGGGTGGGAACCAGCAGGAAGAGACCCTGCCGCCAGCCCACCCGGGCCTGGTGTCCTCCACCAGCCCTATTACCCAGTGGTCAGGTACAGGGGAGCAACTCGTCTGGCACAGTCCCCCTGTTCCTGGAGGGAGGGGGAGGCCTGGGGCGGGGACGTGCCCACCCCACCAGTCACGTCTCTCTTGGTGTCTTCTCCCCTCTGCCCAGCTTGCTCTGACGGTGGATTGAAGCACAGTAGTGCTGGTGGCGCAGCCAGCGTGACGGAGAGCGGGCAGGCGAGGGACCCTGCGCTGGGCAGCCGGCACCGTGCTCCAGCCTCCAGGAATGGCCGATAAGTGCAGCGAGGGGCTGCTGGTAAGTGCTGGCGTGGAGGGAGCGGGCTGGTGTACGCCACTGCCTGGGGAACCCAGAGAACCCGGTGCAGAGGGTGAGACGCTGGGGCTCCTGTGGGGCTTGGTGCCATCCTGGGGCGCCCAGTCGGGGCTGTGCCACCGCGGTGCTCCCCCAGCGTGATGACTGTCGGGCTGGTGCTCTCTCTGCTGCCCGTGGGGCTCCTTGGGTGCGGTGTCTTGCTGTGCCTGGAGATGCTATCGCCCATCTCAGGCGCTCTGCCCAGCCTTATCATCTGCCCCAGCTCTCCAGGCGCAGCTCCACAGCCTGCTGTTGACAAAGGGTGCAGGGGCTCCTCCATGCCAGGTGCCCCCAGAGGGGTATAGATGTGGCTGCTTCCCCTTTGCCTCCATCCGGCAGGCTCTCCCAGACTGGGCTGGTAGGATGGTGTGCAGGCAGAGCCAGGTTTCTCCAGGCACTGGTGTAGTGCCTGACCCTCTGTCCTCACAAGCGATGCGTTGCAGGATGCTGTTGGCTGCCCTGCACCAGGGATGGCTTCGGTGTTCCGGGCAGATGTGGGATATGCCCACTGCATGTCTTTGTTGGAGGACTGCGATGGCCCTGTGCTTGTGGCAGCTCTGCTGTGCAGTGAGGGGTTTGGGAGCCCCGAGCTCAGGTTCCCATGACCGGCTGTTGTGCTATGTTGGGCAGGTGAGCCCAAGCTGGGCTTGGCTTTTTCCCTTTTTCCCAAAGGATGGGAGCTGAACGCTGGAATTGACACGGTCACCAGGCCATCCCCTTCCCGGGGGGCTTCCTGAAATAGCTGCACACTCCAGCCGCAGGGCTGGGAGCCAGGATTTGCCTGGGAAGCCAAGAGCCAGGGGAGCGGTGTGCTCCAGCAAGTGCTTTCAGTGCACTCGCGTGCATGCGGCTTCTCCGCTTGTGTGTCCCAGCGTGGCCCCACTGTGCCTGCAGTGGGGAGCCCAGCACCCATCCTGCCACAATGGAGAAGGGATCAGGGCATCTGGTGGGATAGGAAGGCAGATTTCTCCAGGAGAAGCCCCATGCTGGGAACAGGGAAGTGCTGAGAATGTATCTGGGCACGATCAGGGGTCTGTCATGAGGATGCACTTCTGCACATGGTGCTTGCTGTGACTCTGTGCTGCTGATGTTTTCTTACCCTGGCCAGAGCAGTCAGCATCACACCAGGGTGAGGGCTGAGCCTGACATGGGCAGCAGGGAGCCAGAGATGGGAGTGCCCACCCATTCCCAGTAAATCTTTTACCTGTTTCTCGGAAGTACCTGACCAGCCCACCCCATGGCCAGGGTGTCAGATGCAACAGGGTCTGACACGTGCTGTGTTGGCCGCCCTGGCTCTCAGCCCTCTTCCCAGGGCTCCTCTGTTTACACAGTGCAAGGAGACCCCTGCACAGGGATGGAGTGTGCTGCTATGGAGGCTGCAGGGGGAAGGGCAGGTCCCTGTGAAAGCGTCTCTCCTCCTGGAGCATCCCTGCATCCTGAGAACCTCAGGAGGAGCTGCAGCAGGCTGTGCACTGGCTGCTGAGCTGCCTGGGTCCCTGGGGAAGGGAGTTAATCTCCTTGGCCTGTCTCCAGGGCCCTGCCAGTAACCTGGTAAAGCTTGGTTCCTGCCTGGCCTCTTGTCCCTGCCTGCAGGTGCAACTCCCACCATCACCACCCCCAGCCCTGTCAGGCTCCCACCGTGCAACCCCTGCCCAGCATTGTGTGTACAGTCTCTGGAGCCAGACGAGTTTGTGGTGGGACCTGGGGTGCCCGCTGTGTCCCACCTGGGCAGGGACAGGGTGATGGAGGCAGCAGCTGGGTGAGGCACAGCTGTGCCTCAGTTTCCCCACCTGAGGGCTGGGGCCTGGGGAATGATGGTGCTGTGTCCTGCTTTTGCAGGCTCTGTATTTTGCGGGCACCCCTGTGAAGCTCTAAATGCTGACTCCAAAACAGCAGGCAGAAGTGGGGGGAGCCCTACTGCCCCAAGCCCACAGATATCCTGACAGCAGATGCCCAACCGGGTGCAGGGCACCTCCTGGAGCTGGATCAGTCCCTGTGTGGCTGGGCAGAGGGAGTCCCTGTGGGACCACAGGGGAGCAGGGAGGATCTGACAGCCTCTCCCTCTCTGGCCTTTAGGGACACTTTGTTTTGTTGTTCTCAGGGTGCTTTGTTCAGGCTCCAGCATTGCCAGTGGCTCCTGACTCCCAGGGCTGCCTTGCTGGCACGGCTGGGCAGCCTTTGGCCACAGGGTGCCCAGCTCAGGTAGGCTCCCGCTGTCACCCCAGACCACCCTGGCTGGACACTGGGCTGCTGCTCCCACTGACCTGCTGGGGGTTAAGGGCTGGGGGGGCTCTGCCTGTCCCAGACACCCCCAGCGGCGCAGTGCCACCGGCCAGCGGCAGGAGCTGCGGAAGTGGCTTTTGGCTGCAGGAGCCCTTCCCGGAATACCAAGGGGCAGGGATGGGGGGGGCTGGCGGGGGATTTTTCTGCCTGAACGCCCTGAGAGAATCATGTCTGCCCTGGTAGAATGGGGCCAGAGAAAGGAAGGGAGTCGGGAAGCACTCAGCTAGGGGATGTTGGCCCCGGGGCAGGTCCCTGGGTATCATTCCTGCCCCTGTCATCCTGCAGCCCTGTCAGGGGACAATGACAGGGGCTGGAAGACCTGTGACCATATCTCATGCCCCCATCACCCCCGTGTCTAGTTCAGCCCCAGGCATGCCAGCCATCCAGGGTGGGGACCAGAACGCCAGGGAAGGTGAGGGTCCTAGTGCAGGCCCTTCGTTTCCAGTGGTGTGTCTCCATGCAGCTGACTATCCCCTCTGTCTGTTGGCTGGGCTGCCAGTGGAGTGGCACTTCGCTCCCATGGGCTGACACAGGGCCTGGTGTCCCCAGGACGGGGCTGTGGGTTCTGCTGTGCTGTGCTCAGGCTGCTGTGGGGAGCGTGAGGGGCAGCATGCCCGGGGCAGGACATTTGGTGGTAGCACACGGGTGGCCCAGGCGAAGTGATGCAGCTGAACCAGGGCACAAAGGGATGCTCACAGGGTGCCCACGCACCTTGCAGGGTGTCTGGGCACAGAGGTGCCTGGTTGCTGGTAGGGCAGGACTGGGCTGGGGTCACTGGGGCTGGCACATCCTGTGGGCCACAGTTGGGTGTTGCCATCCCATGGGTGGGGCACATCCCAAGCTCCTGGGTGACTGGTGCAGGAGGGGACAGGGCCAAGCACCGGGTGCTGGCATGGGGGGGTTGAGTGCCCACCCCGCACACGTGTGCTGTTCACGTGTGTGCCCACGGCCGCCGCTGCCCGGACCCCAGATGGTCTCCCGAAAGCGCCGGCCCGTCCCCCCGCCCTCCGTGCACCATCATGCCTCACTGGCGCCTTGGCCACGCTCCCCAGCCGGGACACTGGGCTGGGAGCAGCTGGGGAACCCCGAGCCTGGCTGGGGGGCACCCTGAGCCTGCCCTCCTATGGGACACAGCACCCCACCAGGGTCCCACCCCGTGCTGGCACGAGGGTGAGCAGGGAGGCTGTGGGGTGCCTGGGCAGCAGAGGGGTCGTGGCACAGACCTCCTGCCAGCCAGATGGTCCCCCTCGGGGCACTGACCTTGTGAGGGTTGCCATGGAGACCCCATGATGTCGCCAGCAGTATGACGTTGAGTGAAGTAGCATGGCACCAGGTTGGGGATGTGCCAGCAGACAGGCTTGTCCCTGTGCCCCTGTCCCCAGGCGGGGCCATGCTCTGTCCCTGAAGCCCTTGAGTGCCCAGTTTTGTGGTCGGGCAGGCAGGGCCGGGCAGCTGCGTGGATGATGGGTATAGGGGCAGGAGTGTGTGGGGCATGGGAACGGGGGGCTCTGAGGGAATGTGGCCCTCTACCATGCTCCAAGAGCAGCTCCTGGCCCCGAACAGACAGGCAGCAGTGCCCACGGGGAGGGCAGTGCTGCCTGCTGGAGCGTGTGGGGCTGTGAGCAGCTGGACCCTGCTAATGAGGCCTCATTAAGTGGGACAGGACTGAGCCTGCTGTGCAGCCTGCGCTGTCTTGCCCTGCCTGCGCCGGCCAGGGAGGGCACCTGGCTCGTGGGGGTACAGCTTGTGGGGGATACATAGGCAGGGGGTGCCTGCGGTGTGGGCCAGGCAGGGATGGTGCCGGGGCAGGTGGCGTGGTGGGGCGCCGGGGCTGTGTCGGGGCAGGCGACGAGGGGCCGAGCCTGGCCAGGAGGCAAGCGGGGAGCAGTGCCAAGCACTGGAGGCAGTGGGCGGGGGAAGGCGGGAGGGTGGGCGGCTGCTGCGCCGGAGCCCGAGGTGCCAATGAAGCTGGGGACTCACCAAGCCATCCAGCCTGGGCCCCCGGATGGCAGCTGCGAGCAGCGGGGCCCCCTTGGACCCTCTCAGCAGGTCAGTGGGCAGGTGAGAGCAGGGTCTGGGGGGAACAGAGCGGGGGGGCCAGGCTGAATGGTGGCTGTGCCAATGCTGTCCCCCTACCACCATGGCTCTCTGAGACCCTTTTTTCTGGCTCCGGGGTGGTGGCTCTGCAGTGCTGAGCCACAGCTGCAGATTTGGGCCATGGCATGCTGGAGAGGTACCCCCAAACCCTAAAGCCAGGGATGCGGGGTGCTCCAGGGGAGGGAGCGCACAGCATGGCACCAAACCCCTCCATGGCCTCACGTGTGCTGGGAGCAAGAGGAGATTGTCTGACAGTTGTGTGTTTGTTGACTCTGGAACCTACTGATTTTGCCAAAGAGGTGCACAGCACCTGGGTGGCAGCTCAGTGCTGCAGGGGCAGAGTATAGCAAAGATCCTCCTTCTCCCCTCCCCACCCTCTTACCTTTCATGGGCATCAGTGAGCAATGTCAAAGCTTGCCTTGGTTCCCTGGGGCATCCTGGGGCAGCACTGGTGCTGCTCTGGGTGGCTGGCAGAGCACACTCAGGGCTGTCACTGGGGCTGGGCAGCCTCCTGCACTGAGAGGTGGTGAGGGTTGTATAACGCTGCTGGGAGGTCCTGGGATTTGGACATCCCCCTTGTCACTGCCTCACCCCAACCCTGGGAGTGTCCCCTTGCCTGTGCACCAGTGGATGATGCTGCCCAGGCCATGCCAGATGCCTTTTCCCTCACAACATGCCTCTGCTACACTGGGGCAGAAGCAAACATGGGACTGGGCATCAAAGAGAGAGCAGGGAGAGTTAGGATGTGCCGGTGGGGCTGGCAGAACCAGGATGGGAAGGGTGGCAGGGCACGGCAACTTCTGATGCAGGGCTGACACTTGTGGATTCATTACTCATTGCCAGGGACAAGGAGTACAGGGACTCATTATAGGGCCCCCAGTACCCAGGATCAGTGGACAGCGAGGGCACCCAGGACACACCCTCTCGAAGTGACTCCATCCCTCCACCCCTGGGGACCCCCACCTCAGGCTGGAGTTCGTCTGCCCCAGGCATCCTGGCAGTGATCAATGACATCAGGCTGATGACATCAGGGGATGGCTGGTACCCTGTGTTGGCATTGCAGGAGCAGACCTGACACCCCAGTAGGAGGTTGGGTGGAAGAATTGGGTGTCCCTCACTGGTTTAGGGCGGGCTGGATGAGGCTCATGCCCCACAGAGTGCCTCTGCTGGGCTGAATACCCCGGTGCGGGCAGTCTGAGTGGGGGAAAAATAGAGGAGGAGGATCATGCTGCAAGGGCCTCCTATGAGGACATCCCCTTCCAGCATAGACCCTGCCACCACCACAAGCTTCCCAGCCATAAATCAGGGCCCCTTAGGGAAGTGGGGGGCATCCGGGCACCCCAGCCAAGCTGTCATTGTGTGAGGCAATGCTGCTTAGCATGAGAAAGGCTTTGGTGCCAGGCAGGGTGATGGATGATGCCTGCTTTGCTGGGCTGGGGAAGTTTAGTCTGTGGTGTACAGGGGGTTGGTTCCCTGGGGAAGGGGGAGGAAGGATGCCCTGGGCACTCCGAACATCCCCTTTTGGGACGTTTTGGATGTTCCCTTTTGGAACGTCCCTTTTGGGGATATTTGGGGTGCCTGGGGCACCCTTCCTCCCCCATGATGCGACCACCCAAGCCAGGCATCTTTTGGAACTGCATGGGATTACATACTTGGAAAATTTGGGGCCTGGGAGCAGGACCTGACCCCCTCCAGGGACTGCATAGTTGCTGGGTGGCAGCTCTCGCTTTGCTTCCCAGCTCTGTCCCTTTCCCACAGCGGGGAGAGGGGGGAGTTTCATCTTCCCAGATGTCTGGGTTCTCTCTGTCCCCCCCCTTCTTTTACCGTGTGGGGTTGGTAGGGTGGTTAATGAGTGTAAAGGACAGGGTGACCTTCCTAGATTTGGGGAGGGGGGGTTGGTAGCCAGCCGATGGGTGAGCATGCAAGTGTTTGCGCACGTGTGCTTGCTTGTGCATGCATGGACACACATGTGGCTGCCCCTTATTGGGGACAAGTGCACCAAAGCCCAGTGCTGCAGGAAAGGCGGGGAGAGCTGCAGAGGCCTGGCTGTTTCGTTGCACTGGTGCCAGACGGCTCGAAGTTGGGATGCCCCATCAGACGGGGGGTGAAGCCGCGCCAGGGTCACCTGAGCAGAGCGGTGATTTGGGACAGGGATGAGGTCCCCTTTGGGCACCAGGGCTCCAGGCTGAGCCAGGACTATGCAGTGTATGTGGTTCCCCGCACCAGACCCTTTGTCAGGGAAGCCGGAGCGTTGCCCCCCCCTCCTGCTGGCTGTGCTGCTCATTAGGAGCCTCGTTAGTGTGAGCAGCTTAATCAGAGGCTTCCCAGTCAGATCAGTCTGCTCGAGTGGGCAGTGTGCCCTGGCATAGGGACAGTGCCACTGTCCCACCCCCCCCACCTTGGGGACCCCCTAGCCCTGCTCCTGCACAGCGCCCCACAGTAAGGACCTCCCCTGGGAGGGGGCTCTCCCAGCACCCGGAGCTGCTGTGAGCTCCTTTCTGACGGACCCTTTGCTCGTGGAGTCGGGCGCGACAGCGCGTTGCCCCCGTAGCCCTGCCCGAAGTGCCCAGCGATCCCCCGTCGCCCCTCTCCTCCGTGCAGCCCCCCCGCGGCCCCGGCGTGTGCGGGCTCCGCTCGCAGCAGATGGCTTTGTTTGGCAGCGCGGTGCCGGAGTCGCCGGGCATCACGTCCCGGCTGTGCCGGCCCTAATCAAATGACACGGTTAGGTGCACCGCGCCTGCTGCCCGCGCCCCGCCGGCGTGAGCAGATACGAACTGACGGCTCCCATTTGTGGCCCACTCGCTGGCAGCCATCGTGGGGGGCCCGCGGAGCGGGAGGCGAGAGGGGGGAGCAGCATGAGTGGGCGTGGGCATGGGGGCGTCTGTGGTGACAAGACTGGCACCGCGGAGCTCCAACGTGCTCCCAGGGCTGCCAGCACCTTGTGCTGCTCCTTGAGGGTTGTGGGTTCTGTGGAGCCGTCGACCGGCAACCAGCACCCTCCTCCCACGCACCCATCACCTGGCTTCAGGTGGAGAAGGGAGGGCTTGGGGCATCTCTGCACCCCAAAATGCCATCTGCCCTCAGCCCAACCTGCCAGAGCTCCACAGCGTGCAGGCAGGACATTATTACGAGCCCAGGGCTGTGCTGGGGCTCAGCCGTGGGGTGATGGGTGCCATCCCTGCCGGGGGTGGCGGGTGCTCATCCCAGTTGTTGTTGTCCTCCTTGGTGTGAGCTCACATTGTGCGGCAGTCTGTACAAAGAGCTCTTTCTTGCCCCCTTCTGCCCTCCCCCGTCCCCTGCAGCGAGGGACAGCTGGGCACTGGGGCTGTCCATGCAGGGGACCCACCTGCATGGGACGCCCTGTGAGCTGCCCCAAGCATGGGTGCTGCACCTTGCTGGGTGCTGAGCTGGTGGCAGGACCCTGCAGGGTGCCATTTCTGGGAAGGCGCCCGGCCCCCTGCCCGCTCTAGTCACTGCGCCTCGCTTCTCATTGAGGGGGGCTTCTGGTTCTCACCGGGGGTCCCACAATTCCTGCCCCAGCTGTGGGCAGTGGCCACCCAGCAGGACCTCTCTCGCTGGGCGCAGGGAGGGGGGGCAGGAGAACAGAGGGCCCTTTGTGCTCAGGCGCCCGAACCTGCTTTGTATGAGTTGCAGACTCTTCCTTCGCTGCAGCCGGGCTCTGGGCAGAGCCATTCATCGTGGGGGGGTGTGGGGGGGGCCACCACCACTGCCCTCCCCCTCCTTGGCACTGTCTGTGCGTGGC
>VXAY01003231.1:823478-857717 GCA_013399855.1 Oxyruncus cristatus | reverse complement strand
ACCGCGGGGCGACCTTGACGGCTTCTACGAGACGGACCGGGCCGCCGCCTTCGTGCGGGACGGCGGGTTCCGCAAGGTGAGGGTGGAGCGGGACCGGGGGCCGCGTGCCGCCCCTTCCCCGGTGCCTCCTCCCCGGTCCCTCACCCTCTCTACCACCTCAGGTCGCCCTCCAGTTCCCCGACGAGCTTCTGGCGGACGCGGTGGCGGTGGCGGCCCGGATGGAGGCGGCGACGGGGGCTGAGATGTTCGTGCTGGGAGACACCACGTATGGCAGGTCGGTGGGGGCCGCGGGCAGGAGCGAGGCTGAGGGGATGGCGGTGCCAGGGAGGAGGGAGAGCTCCAGGTGCTGCAGAGCCCGTCTGACACGGGGTTGTCCCCGCAGCTGCTGCGTGGACGAGGTGGCCGCGGAGCACGCGGGTGCGGAGGCGGTGCTGCACTACGGCCCGGCCTGTCTCAGCCCCTGCGGAAAGCTGCCGGTGCTGCACGTCTTTGGGCAGCAGCCGCTGGACGTCGGGCGCTGTGCAGAGGCGTTCCGGGAACTCTACCCCGAGCGGCAGAGCCGCGTGGTGGTGCTGAGCGACGTGGTCTATGCACATGCGATGGGTGAGTGCCCCGGGGCAGGGAGGGGCGCTCTGGCACAGCTCCGAGCTCTGCAGACTGGCATTCCACGGACGCTGGCAGCCTTGATTTCTGTCCTTTCCTCTCCCCTGCTCTGTTCCACCTTCTGCGGCTCAGCACTTGTGGCTGTGTTCAGTTCTCACTCCTCTCTCCCTTCAGGTGAGCTGGAGCAGCAGTTGTGCCCCGAGTACCCCAACATCACCTTCTCCAGGCTGGAGTGTGGGGACCCTCCTGCCCCTGCGCTGCCTGGGGAGGAGCGGAAGTTTGGCCGCCGGTTCCTGGTGGAGGCTCCAGGGGGGCTGCAGGACTACGCCATGTTCTACGTGGGGTCCGAGGGCCTGGCCCTCACCAGCTTCATGCTGACCTGGAACCACTGCCCCTTCAGCTCCTTCGACCCCACCACGGGCCGTGGCCGCCGCGAGACCCTCAATGTGAACCGGGCGCTGATGCGCCGCCTGTACCTGGTGGAGCGGGCGCGGGACGCACGTGTGGTGGGGATCCTGGTGGGCACCCTGGGCGTGGTGGGGTACCTGGCCCTGCTGCAGCGCCTCCGGGAGCTGCTGCACCGCGCCAGGAAACGCAGCTACACCCTGGCCGTGGGAAAGCCCAGCCCTGCCAAGCTGGCCAACTTCCCAGAGGTGGACATCTTCGTTCTGGTGGCCTGTGCTCAGAACTCCCTCCTGGACTCCAGTGACTTCTACCGGCCTGTTGTGACCCCCTACGAGCTGGAGCTGGCCTGTAACCCGGCCCGAGAGTGGACAGGGAACTACCTCACGGACTTCCGAGACCTGCTGCCGGGTAACAGCTACAGACGAGCTGCCCAGCGCCCTCCAGAGTGCATGCTGCCCAGATGCCCTGCCCTCAGGGGGAGCTCCAGGATAGACATATCACCGGGCTAACATTATTGTTTTCTGGCAGGTGCCTCTGCGCACATGGAGCTCCCACCGGCCGTCCCCGCAGCGGAGGCCATTCCCGACGTGTCGCTCATCACGGGAGAGATGAGAGCTGCCCATCTCTGTGACCTCCCGGCCTCCCAGCCGCCCCCCAGCACCGCCCTGGCCTGCAGGGACCAGACACGGGCCCTCGCGGAGATCAGCCCTGCTGGTTTGTGTTGGTTTTGTGGTGGGGCCAAGCCCTGGTGCAGGGGCGGTGCTGCCTCCCTGCTCCCAGTAACAATTCCCTTTCTCTCTCCTCCCAGCCTCCTTCCTGGAGTCCCGCAGCTGGCGGGGCCTGGAGCAGCAGCTGGGACAGACGCCCGTCTCCAAGGCTGTGCAGGGCCGGCGAGGGATTGCCATTGCCTACGAGGACGAAGGGTGTGAGCAGCCCTGATCTGGCAGTGCCATCAGCCCTGAGCCAGGAGTGGGGCCGTGTGGGGGCCCGGCCATTGCCTGCCACTGGGTGTTAGACCTACAGGGGCCCGGACCTGCTGCCAGCTGGCCCCGTGCTGGATGCAGCCTTGGGTCAGTAGTACTGCAGTGGGAGAGCAGGAGTTGCACATGTGTTTGGGACTGCCTGTGGCACCCTGAGGCTCATGGCCAGGGCAACAGCAGGGCCAGATACGTGGCCCAGACCTGGCCTCCAGAGGATCCCTGGTCCAGGGCAGCTTTGGCCCTCCATGGAAAGGTCACAGCTTTGCAAGAGCTGACAGTGCCGGGACTTGAGGCCTTTGTGGGCTGCTGCTGCTAACTGACGCTGAACTGGACTTGTGAGCAAACCATTTTTAAAATAAAACACAGGCTGAGGAGTGCAGACAGGTGATACCAGCTGTCCCAGAGTGATAAAACAGATTACAATGCCTACTTGGGGTGCACAGCTCTGTGTACAGGCTAAAACCAGCCTGAGAGAACAGAAAACCAGAACTAGGACGTCCAGGAATGAGAGCCCAAGCTGGGCTGGGGCGCTAAGGCAAGGGCAGGAGGGCTCCAGGCATGAGCAAGCCCCTCCTCGGCTGTGATGAACGGGAATAGAGCACACACATCCCGTGCTGGGGGCAGGAGCCTGCATTTGGCAGGGGTGTATTGCAGCCCCTCTCCTGTAGGGCAGGACTGTTTAGGCTTCATGTCAGGCGGGAGAGCACAGTGAGCAGGACAGACTGTTTTTTGCCATCCCTCCCAAAACCAGGAAGGCGTTGAGGCATCTCAGCCTTGATTTAAGCCCCTCTGCTGGGCTATTCCCCAGAGTCAAGGGGCAGGCAAAGTCTGAGCACTGCAATAATGACAGCCACAACATAGAAATATTCTTAATATAATTAGGTGCAGGGCTTCCCCCCTCCCAACCACACGTACAAACGAGCAGAGGGCAAGTCCCCCCCGCCCAGCCAGCCACTGCTGCAGGCACGGGGCGGCCTCCCCGCCGCGGGGCACGGGCTGGGAAAGGGCTGGTAGCCCGGGTGTGGGGCAGTCCTGCCCAGGCTTCCCCTGCCCCACCACCGCCTCCTGCAGCCAGCACTCCTGTCCCCTGCGAGGAGGGAGCATGCTGGGGGAAAGAAAGACGCTGACACCGAGATGCGGCCACCAAATCTAGCTGAGGAGCGTCCCGAGCGGGTTAATTCTAGGTGGAGGGTTATTCTATGAGCCGTACTGCAGCAGGGCGGGGGGTGGGGGGGCTTCCTTGTGGGGAAGAGCTGGTCCAGGCAAATTGTCCGCGGTCCTGGCCAGGTGCTCAGTAGTCTGCTGTGTACTCCGTACCGTGCAGCCCTCGGCACAGCAGCGTGAACTCCTTCACCATCTCCTTCACTCGCCGCTTGTTCACACGCTCTCTGCTAAGACAGAGGGAGGGGGACAAACGTGAAGCAGGAGGGATGCACCAGGCCATGCAGGGGGGTCATTCCCACCACGTGTGGGCCACAGCCGCTGGGGTAGGTGGCACACAAACCTGAGGATCTGCTGGCTGAAGTTTTCCTTCTGCTCTGGAGTGACGCGGGCTGAGGGGAAGCCATCCTGCTGCATGGCCTCCTTGATCCAGACGCTCAGGAGGCTGAAGCAGTGCTTGTTCAAGGCAAAGAGGATTTCTGCGAAGTGATCCATGAGGCTGCGGGAAGCCTGGCCGCCAATGCCCTGCCACAGAGCAAACAGAACATGCTGAGCCCCTGGTGTTACCATCCCTGCTCCCATCCAGATGCTGCTGTGCTCTCTGCCCCTGGCTCAGCAGATGATGCTCAGGAATAAAGCCCAAAGCTGCCCAGGGAGCCCGTGGTCCTGGTGTCTCTCACCTCCAGCACCGCCTGCAGCAGCACTTTGCCGTTCTCCTGCACGACCTGTCCCACCGGGGCGATCTCTCCACAGCGGGGCAGCAGCTCCGTCTGCAACAGAGCCCAGGCCTGCTCAGTGCCAGCACGAGCACCACACTGCAGCACCCCTTCCCAACCTCAGCCCCACTCCTGCCCTCCCAGCTCTCAGAGAGGGCTGCACAGTGCCACGATACTCACAAAAAAGCCACAGGATGCTTTGACTGTTGGGGCCTCAGGAAACTTTAGTGAAAGGACACCTGCAGGCAAAAATCACCTGGGTTAGCAGCCAAAAAACTCCCTCACCATCCCAAATCAGCCCTGCAATCCCCAGCCCTTGGCTGGTTTGTACCCAGCTCCACTGGGCAAGCAGGCTGGCTTCTGTTCAGAGTGATTTGGAGCACACGCTCATTGCTCATGGTACTCACCACACTGAAACACTGCCTTGACATCCAGGTTGCTACACAGGAAGAGGTCTGGCTTCCTTTTCAGAGCCTGCAAGGCACACAGACAAGCAGCATGAACCCAGTGCTGCAGAGGCAGCCAGGAAGCCTCCGAGGAACCCAGTGCCCCAGCCAGCCTCTACCTGGACACACACTTACCTGGGCACACCTACAGCAAACGGCAGATTCACACACTACAGCAGGAAACCATCACTTTTCCCACCCCTTCCCCCCCAAGAGAATGTCATTCAAACACCCAGGCAGTTTGCCCAGGAGCTGAGGAAAGGTGCCACAGTGGTGTCCACACAAACACTCGGACACAGAAGGCTCCTGTCCCACCAGAGCAGACCAGGCAGCCGCTCCCAGGACAAGGGCAGGAATGTGGGGCTCAGCAGAGACCAGCCACCTGCGTGGTTTGCTCCTCTCCTCTTGAAGATGCTGGCATCCCTGGGGGTTACAGCAACTGGTTCAAGCAGTAGCCCCAGACTGGACCAGATGACAGTGAGATGCCAACGTTCCTTGGCAGTTCCTGAGCAGCAAGTCTGAGATCAGGAAAGCTTTGTTTTTGTTAATGCCACACAGTGATTCCACCAGCCTCTGTGGGGGTCAGGCACTGCTGCTGGAGACACCCTGAGCTGTGGCACCTTGTGCAGTGACTTGGTCCCCCTGGTGCTGGCACTGAGCAGTTACTGGGTGGAAATGGTTCAGTCTGCACCTTCCACTCCATGGGAAGGGTTTCCAACCTGCCTCAGTGAGCGCTGCCATACGAGGCAGCCACATGCATGCCCTGACCACCATACCCCTGCTGCAAGAAAACACTGGGGATGGCATCCATGCCTCCTGCCCTGCTGTCACTGCCACACCAGGGACAGCAGCCACAGCACTGGAGCAGCTCTGCCCCGTGCCTGGAGCTCAGACAGCAGGGTACCAGGGCAGGCAGTCCGTGGGCTGAGCTGTGTGCGAGGCCACTGCCACCCTCCAAGCCTGCTCTCAGGGATGAGAGCAGGGAGAGCCTTCAGCCAGCAGAACACAGTCATCTGCCCCCCTGGTCTCTACTTGGCGCAAAACACACTTATTTCCCACCCCTTCTTCTTCAGGGAAAGTCCACAGCCGTCTGCCCAGTTAAAATGCTGGAAACCAAGAAGCTGAGGAGCAGGTTTGAGGGTGACCTCATCTCCTTTCTGACCTTTTGTATCACATACTGCAAGAGAGGACTCAGGTTTGGGCACCGAAGGCATCGCTGTACCAGGTGGAGAAGGCACAATCACAGGGAACTGCCTCCCTGCCGGAGCTTCCTGGGGCAATCAGGGGCCATGTTATACCTGTGTGTGTATATACAGGCTGTGCACTGTCCCTCCTGACCTGCTGGCACCAACATCAGAAGGAGAGATACTGGCTGAGCAATGATTTAGAAACACACCCACTCACCGAGGCTGCTGCTGTCCAGCTGCCCTCATACAGGACCAAACACTTGCAAGAGGTGGCGTAGTTTCAGCCATGGAGACTACCCTGCTGGGGCCCTGCTGTGGGCCCCAGAGCAGGGACCACAAGCCTCTCCCCCCGTATCATGCTGCTCCAGGGCAGCTGGCTCCTGTGATACCACCCAGCTGCAGGTTCCTCTACCCTGCCTGTCCATGGGGCTGGTTTAACCCGAGTCCTGCGTGCTGTAAGTGGTCCATTTGGCACAAGAGTCTTCCAGTGTGCTCAGGTTGCCACCTACCTGCAGCGTGCTTCTCCCAGCCAAACCAGACCTGCCACAGGCACAGCCCCCCGAGCTCTCCTGCAGACTCACTGCAGCACCTGCTCCTCCCTCCGTCAGTGCCACGGGGAAAAGCATGGCAATACTGGGAGGGCTCCTTCCCACACGACACCTCGCACGGAGTGCAAGCCCAGTGCAGACCTGGGCACATACACACATCTGTTGTAGAGAGATGCTTTTTACCCCCGCAAGACAGGGCCTGTGGAGCTCCTCCCACAAGAAAGCAGCACCAGGCAGGTCCTCTTTCCTGGCACCAGGAAGCATGACCCAGCTCTGGGACCTCCTGCTGCCAGCCCATTTGCCCTCTCTCCTGCCAGAGCAACTCTGATCACATCTTCTGGGATGGGGAGAGGTCTTTAAATCTTTTCAAAGTCCCCCCCCCATCCTCTGCATGAGCAGCCACTGCAGAGATAGGCACTGGCTCTCCAATAAGAACTCTCCTGCAGGCTGGCACAGAGGGGATGTTGGTTCTTCTCCACAGCAGCTGGGAAATCCTCAGAGAGATCGTCAGAGCAGGCTCTTCTGTGTCCATCTCTTCATAGGCAGACAGGGGACAGTGGGGACTCCACCACCAGTTCCTGCAGCTCTCCAGAACACAGATCAACACAACCAACCTCTTCCCAGATCACACACCTGGCACAGCAGAGCCTCCTGCTTCGAAAAGGGCCCGTAAGGTTGGCCAGGCAGGAGCAGTCAGCCTCAGCAAGGGGATGCTGAGCCGATGTCCTCCACAGGGCTCTCAGAGGCTGGCTGGAACAGCTTTGGTGGAGAGCTCAGGCACTGCTGCATGAAGCCTGGACCAGCCCAAGAAGGGAGGGAGGCGGGGGACGACGCTGGCTCTGCCTGGCCAGGCACTGCCTGCCATCACAGAAGGTCAGTCCTGCATCTTCTGCCTGGTGAGGCCCTGCTCATCCAGCCTGCCCCAGGGATCTGTCAGGGGAAGTCACCAAAGTGCTCCAAAGGTCTGTACCAGTGAGGAAGGCCTGCTGGGGCAGAGCTGACGTGCCTGGAGCCCTAGTGGGAAGGCAGGCTGGAGAGCCCCAAAATCCTACCTGCAACCAGGAGCACACACGTAAGTGATACCTGCTGGCCAGGGAGAGGATGAGAGCTCCCAGACACCAGAACCAGCCTGGTTTTGCCAATGCAGATCTGGGCACAAGCCCCAGCCACCACGGGCTGTGTGGTCCTGGGCACTGGTGCTCTGGCTGCATGGGTGGAACTGAGCCCCACAGCCCTCCAGGTGGGATGCTCCGCACCGATCCCAGCACACGGCGGAGGCGGGAAGGGAGCAGCTGAGGACAATCGCGTCGCAAAGGATGCTGGCACTGCTCCATGCAGTCTTAAGGCAGGCTGCTTATTTTATCCTTAGCTTCAGGAGGTGTGATAACTCTGTTTGTCTTTGGCAGCTGTAAGGCATTTGTTTTAAGCCAGCATGCTCTCATGATTAGCCAGCCACGGTCAAGAGTGGGTTGCCAATTAACACTGTGGCAAAAGGATCAGCTGCACCAACTGGGCAGTCCCACCCAGCCCAAAGACAAAGTCAGCAGGAATCCTGTCACACACAGAGGTGGCACCCTGCGAGCTGGTGACAGAGGACTGATGTGAAGGTATCATGAGGTAGGAGCTTCTCCTGAGTTATAAGAAGGTAAGAGAGTACTTTCTGGCAAAGAGGAGAAAAAACCTGCCTGCCTGTCTGGAAGAACCAGACAAATTTGAAACAGGTTCTACTCCCACCAAGGAGATCAACCACAAAAAGAGATGGTCAGGGAAGTGGAAAAGTCTCTACCTTGACACACTCTTGGGTCCAAACTCACTGCTGCTCTGGAACATGCATTACTTTGCCAAAGGGTCTGCAAGCAGAGCAGGCTGAGATGAAAACACAGCCCTAACCATGTGAAAATTGGATCTGAAGAGGTCTGCAGATCCTCAGATCTACAAATGCTCAACAGCATCGCTGCAGAGAATGATCCTCTGGAAGAGGACAGGCTGGACCCACCTCTGCCATGAGACAGCTCTCGGAGTCCTGAGAGCAAGGAATCAGTCAGGGATGGCAAGGCCAATTCTTGATGGGTTTCAAAGCACCTCATCAGATCTTGAGTCTATGAGGAAGGGTGGGCCACGGAGGAAAAGGAAACCTTGAGCCCTATGTGTGAAGAGAGAGGACAGGAATGGGATCCTTTGGTCTCCGTGGAGTTGCTGGAATAAAAAGCCCAGGAAAACAACAGGTCTTGAATGGGCGGTGTCAGGCTGGCAGCTTGATGTCAGATGTCTTGCAGGGATCCAAGATGGAGAAGCCATGGAGGTAGGAGCCTCTGAGCTGCTCCTGCAGGAGTGCCTCTGAAGGATGCAGGCTGTCTGGAGATCCGCACACAGGAGACAGGGCCAGCTGCCAGCACACTGCCCCAGCACTGCCTGCAGATCCTGCCCACGAGGACAGTGAGTAACAGCTTCCCAGCAGCCAGGATGGCTGGTGTTCAGTCTCACAGCACACCCCATGGAAGTGCAGCACAGTTGCCCTTTCCTCTCCAAGAAAGCACAAACATGCTGTGTCCAGACACAGAGGAGGACCTCAACCCAGAGAGAAACTCAGCACTTTCTAAAGAAACAACAAGTAGCCCTGGAAGAGTCTCTCAAGAGTCACCTGTTGCCCTACACCCCCAGCAGGATCATCTTTACCTGCCCTCCAAGAGCAACAGGCTTGTTAAGTCCTTTCAAGAACTCCACGCATAAGCAGCTCCCCAAGTGATTTTCCAGTGTTTTCCTGCCCTCTTAGAAAGACTTCCTCCTGCCAGATCCTTCGGCTGTTACTGTTTGTCCCACTCCAGAACAGAAAAGGGGATTCTACCTACAACTGGGGCATTACCTTTTACACATTCCAAGACTCATGCTCTCATCAGCTTTTTCTCCCCACCACGTGTACAAGGTGGTCATCTTCCCAGATGCTTTTCTCTGTGGTTTCTGGTCTGTATCTACAGAAATGCTGTGCCCCAGATCAGGCACAGTGCTTTAAACAGAGCTCCTGCCAGCAGTGAGGACACCACCATGAACCTCGTGCACAGACCCCGTTTACCATCCTCCTATCGTGTTCAAAACCCTTGTCAAAAGGTCACAGCTTCCAAAACCAAAAGCAGAGCAAAAGCTGCGAACCCTTTCTGATAATCTTGATTATGTTACGTCTTTCAAGATGAAAAGCAGGGAAGAAAAGGCTGCAATATGGATTTGAGTTGCAATGGGTCTCAGCAGGATCTGGGCACCAAGGTGAGAACCATGTGAAGCAGACCCTGCCCGGGAGGAAGGTGAGGTGCAGCCCCCTTGCCCACTCCATCCCTCAGGACCTGTGGGAGGGTCAGAGGGGTCTGATGGCTTAGAACCT
This sequence comes from Oxyruncus cristatus, assembly GCA_013399855.1. NCBI lineage: Eukaryota > Metazoa > Chordata > Aves > Passeriformes > Cotingidae > Oxyruncus > Oxyruncus cristatus. The sequence continues at coordinate 848,298 of VXAY01003231.1, read as the reverse complement.
GGACATGCCAGGCACCCTCCCCGGGCTGCCAGCAAGGGTAGGAAGGCCACAGTTCTGGGAGCTGCCTCGGGAGGCGTTCCTGCACAGCCACCAGTCCAGCACATGTGATTAGAGGTCCCTCTGTTACAGAAACACAGCAGAAAGCAACTCTGATGGGGGTAGGTGCTACCTCAGGGTAGTGTCAGGGAACACACCTCTGACGGGGGCACTGAGTACATCAAGGACACGGAGGCTTCTCCCTCAGGGCCACGGCAGGTTGAGGAGCACCCTGGGCTCCTGCTGCTCCCAACAGGTGTATATACACACACAGCATAGCACTTGCCCTGCCTGCCCACCGCCAGCCCTGACACAAGTGCCAGCCCCACCTGCCTGCCCGCGGCCCCTGCCACGTCAACGCAAACCGTCCCCACGCACCACCGAGCCAGCAGCTCCCTGTGCAGGAGCTGCCACCACCCCGAGAGGCTGCTGGGGCGGGAGGACACGTGGCACCTGCCAGGTGCAGATGCCACTACAAGCATGCTGCTCAGAAGCAAACCCTGGCAGCTGCCTGCTCCCGCGGGCAGGGGCTTCCTCCCACCGGCCCTGGGGCAAGGCAGCAGCTCAGCCTGTCCCCGCTCCGGAGGACCCATCAGAGGGCAGGTAAATGGGTCAGAAAACATCCACCTAATGCTCTAATTTGTCTGTCACCCAAGGGTGACTGCAGCAGCAGCCCCAAGCACCCACACCGGCTCTGCACGGTGAGGGGGTGGCAGCTGGAGGCTGCCCTGCAGAGGAGGGCACTGCCCTGGGGATGGTGTGAACCCAGAACTAAGGGAGAATGTTTTGTTTTCAACTTCCACGGAAACAGATGGAGAAACTCGATATTCAACTAAAAGGAAAAAAAAAACGTTGTCAACAGAAAGCTAAAAATAGGTTTAAATTGAATTAAAAAGAGAAAGAGAGAGAACAGAAAGTGAATGAATAAGAAACTAAAACACACCTGTGCCAGGAGTTGCATAAATGAATCAACAATATCAGGATGATCCCTGGGCCCTAAAATATAATAAAGATGTAACTTAAGAGAAAAATCATACAAACAGCAACTCAACATCATATAGTTATGTGATACAGAAAGAATTTACAAGTGAAAACAGGAGTGTAAGGGAGGAGGGGTGTGTGGGGAAGGGGATGGGCAACATGAGCAGCTTGAAGCAAGTTAAAGAAACAAAACATACAAAAAATCATGAAACTTGGAGAACCCAAGAACAGAAAGAAACTGCAAAGGAAAGGGTCTAAAGCCCCAGGGTCTCCAGCTAGCACCTGGGTGCTGCAGAGCCAAGGAGGAGATCTTCATGTCCTTGGGGAGGAAGAGGAGGAGCAGGGGCTAGCTGGGCACCATCTCCACAAGGAGAATTAGAGCTTTTGCACTGTGGGGACTGAGAGGGTGTCTTCAGAGCACTGTTTGGTCCTGGAAGGTAACTGCAAGTGAACGACAACACCTCAGCAAACGCTTGACAGACCTGGCTGGGCTCAGGCGTGCACATGCTTGTCACCAGCATCAGCTGCTCAGGAGTCCCTGGCACAGACACCCACCCCATTCCCACATGGTCTCTGAGACTGCAAGTCCAGGACCCTCCTGGAAGTCTCCTCCAGCATCCTCCTGGGAGAGCAGCTCAGCGCCCAGAGGTCTCTGTGCCAGCACCACTCGCCCTACCTTGGCATCTGACTGTGCACACTCACGTCTTGGCCCTTGTGGGGTCAGGCATCCCCCCCTTCTCCTGCCCCCGTGGGCTCAGCAGAAGGGTCTCGCCCTGCTCAGAGCTGGCCCCCCACGAGAGGGGACAGCCCTGGGCACACACCAAGCTGAACAGCCACTTGCCTGAGCAAAGCTATCATCCAAGTGTAGGCACACTTAGGGCTTTGTCCCCTTCCCTGCCTGCTGCTGCCCAGAGGCATCACCACCTCCCTGGCACCAAGACAAAAGTGTTCCAGCACAGACACGTCCACACACTGCTGGCACAAGCAGGGACCTGATATCCGGGTAAGCCTGGCTGGCTTGTTACTGATCCCAGTGACACCTCAGCGCAGTGGGATTTGCTCGGACCATGGTGTGATGATGAGGCAGGGTCCTCGTGTCTTCCCCCACCTCTTTAGAGAGCTCTGAGCCTTGAACTCGGGGACAGCATCACCCCACCTGGCACCGGGCTGTGAGCAAAGGAAAAGACCCCCTGGGGACCACACGTGGTGGTGCTGAAGGACCAGAGCCAGCAGCTCCAACGTACATTTGTCCCTGTCACAGGGCAAGTCACCAAGATGCTGAGGGGAGCCATGGTGCAAAGGAGCCTGTTCTAAGCCCATTTGCTTTTTGCAGGGTGGGCAGTGAGCCAAAAGGGGGCTCCTGCCCTGTGGGAGGATGCCAGCATCCTCAGCATCACAGCAGTGACTCGGTGGCCAGCTGAGGTGACCAGAAAAGGTCATTTCCCAGATATTCACGCACACATCCTCCTGCTCATACCAGGGCTTGATTCCAGGCTACTACAAGCAGCACTGGCCTCCAGAGGAGCCCCAGGATCTCCATGGGGGCACAGCCTCCCTGCTAAGCTGGACTGGAGCTCCGGCTCGACCCTTGCAGCATGTGACACCCAGCCCTGCTGCAGAAGCAGGGCTGTCATGGCAGTACAGAGGTTTCCCAGAGCACCCAGGGGTTTCCTGCTTCTGCTGCCCTTCAGGGAAGGTACCCACCTTCCAGGGGTTGGGATGAATCCAAGAAAGAGAGATGGCCCCATCAGCTTAGCTAGGAGTGAAAACAGCCATTCCTGACGCCTCCAGACTCCATGCATGCAAAAGCCTGACAACAGCCCCAGCGCAGAGACGGGTCAATCCCACGTACCTTGCTGGAACAGGGTCAGTGTGACTGAGGTAACGAGCAAGAAGAGGGCCTTGATGGGAGGGAAGTGGGCAGGCTCATGGGCAAAGATGTGAACCAGCTGTAAGAGAGAGAGAAGGACTGAAGCTGCTGCTGGCCCTGCACATCCCCAGCCTCCCTGGGAGCAGCAGCCCCAGTCCCAAGCGCAGCTCTGTACCTGCCGGGTGAGTTCAATGGCAGAGACCTGGGGTATGGTGCTGTACATCTGCCCCAGCATCTCACACAGCTGAGGCACCATGGGGGCAAAATCGTCCAGGAGGGTCTTCACAGACTTCTCAAATATGGCACAGACAGACTGCAGGAGAAGAGGGACTGCATGAGCAATGGGCATCAGGAGACCTCTCCTGGAGGTCAGGGCTTGATGAATTGGTCCCGGGAGGGGGCGAAGACCTGGCAATGGGGACAGGGACCAGCCAGGCAGAGAGCTCAGACCTGCTCTGACACCAGTGCCCTGCCCTGCAGCACAGGACGCTGCCAGTGACCAGGAAACACCCTCCCACCACAGCAGGAAGGTTCCCTGAGGGCCAGGGAAAGCAGCTGGTGAGACATTGCACATGGGTATTACTGGACTGAGCAAACTGGACAAACACCAGATGGCACAGGTCCAGGTCAGAACAGAGCTATCCTCTTAGGGAACACAGGTTGGGTAGATCCCATCTCCCTGCTCACGGCAGAGCCTCTGTTACTGCAGAAGAGCAGAGGCAAAAAGACAGACAAGAACGGCCAGGCGCTGCTGGTCACAGCAAGCAGCACTGGTCCAGACAACCCAGCAAGACATCCCTCTCACATGCCATCACCCAGAGTCTGTCCTTTGCTGTTTCCAGTTCAAGTCTGCAAGGACAGACAGAGCTGCAGGCAGTGCACAGGTGAAGCCTGATTACCTCCACCACCTGGGCATCATTCAGCCACTTGCTGAGAACCTTCTGTATGAGCTGGAAGACTTGCTGAAGAACCACCACCACCTGTAAGGAATGAGAGACATTGAAGAGAACTGGCTCCCACAGCACTGGGGAGGCAAGTTTCAAGATTAAGCACGGCCTAGACTCAAACCTTCAGGCATCACCTCCCCTCTCCAAAGCTGGGCAGTTTTTTTCTGTGGGCATGGCTCACAGTTGGCAGGCAGTACCCAGAACAGCACCCAGCCAAGAGGCATCCAAGAGGCAAGTCCCCTCTGCCCACCCCAGGAGTGGTGCAATGAGCTGAAGGAGCTGTTTTAGCTGCAATGTACCAACACCACCCTCTTACTGGTATTCCCACACTGTATTCCCCATTAAGCCCCCTTTCCTGGCACCAGCAGTGAATAGTAAGGCTTTGGCCGGGCTGTCACAAAGAGCATCAGCTACTACTCTACTCACTGGGTTGGGTCCTTGCTGCACTGGCAGTTTCTTGACCTCTGTGCTTTCGTGGTCATCATCGTGGTGGCTGATGTCTAGGGTGGTGAAGAGGTTGGAGAGCAGGCCCAGGATGTGGATGATGGCCAGCCTGTTGGAGGGATTGGGCTGCCAGGGAAAATAAAGCCAAAGTATGACATGGACTGCACTGCTCAATCACAGTCATGTCTTCAGGATGCTGAGGAACCAGCACTGCAGAGGCAAAGTGCCAGAGAGGGGTTCCCTGCACTGTGCTCTCTCTTGAGCCTGTGTTTCAGAGTGCTGCTTCAACACAGCAGCCCTGGGGCTACAGACAGCAGAGGAAGCCACTTCTTGAGGGAAGCAGCACACAGGCACTCACCGTTTCGTCAGCCAGCTTTTCCAGCTGCTGGATGTAAGGGGTGATCAGGGAGTGCAGGTTCTTCAGGATCTCCTCCACTTGCAGTGCAGAAAGCAGGAAACCAAGGGCCTGCATCAGCCACATGCACTGGCTTGTCTGTGACAGAGAGAAGGCACAACAGAGCAGGTCATTGCAGAGCCTGCAGCCCTGCCATGCACTTTCTAGCTCAGACAGCTGCCAGGGGCCCAGCCAGCAAAGCCAGGACTGGTGTGCTGCAGCTTCTGAGCTGCTCCATCTGGGTCGCTCTAGGTGCATCTCACTGCGGGAGAGGGGAACAGCTCCCTACCAGCTCCTATTCCCAGGGAACAGGAGCTCTGCCATCAGCACACATGGCCTCTTCCCAGCACCCACCAAGGAAAGACCAGTTGGTGTCCAGAGATCTCCATGCTGGTATCACTCACCCTACCTCGAGACACCATCCTTTGCACAGTCTGTCTCAGCCCCTGTGGGGTAGAGCATCACACCCTGTCCCGGTCACAGGCAGAGCCTGGGCTCTGTCCCCACACTTATCTCCCTTCTATTTCCTCTTGAAGACGTGCCTGCCACTTGGCATCCTCGGGTTTGCAGAGACCACGAACCTCTGGAGTTAAACCTCCTTGGGCACCTCCCTCTCTAGGGGACATATTCCTCCAGCACGACCCCAGCCCACGTGGCTGAAGCCTGGCAGCACAGGAAGAGGCAGCCAGCGGGTTCTCCCGGTCCTGCACACCATGGATGCAGCGCTGAGCTCTCCTCTGGGGACAGCCCAACTTGCCATGGCACCCCTCGTGTCTTCAGCTCAGCGTGACTAAGGGGGCGCGGGGGGAAAGCAGAACCAGACAGAGGTGTGAGTCAGCCTCTTACCTTGTGAATCTGCTTCATCAACACCTCCTGCCAGAAGGAAAGAGAAAGAGGAGGGTGAGTGCTGCAGAAAGCCCTTTCACTTCCAGGAAGCAGGACTGATGCAGGAGATCAACAACACAACCAACACCAGTGTGGGCACAGACAAGCAGCGTGTACTCCCCACAACACACCACAGCCAAGGAGTAAAAGCCTTGTCCCATGATAAGCTCTTCCCTGAGACAGCCCACTCAGCTACCCAACAAGGGGAGCCCCTGGCTTGGACGGGCTCTACAGCAGGATGGCTCAAGGAGTCAACCTCAGCCAGGCTTTCCTTACTCCGGTGACAGTGTCCTCCAGGCTCTAAAAGCAGTGTCATGTCCTCCACCTCTCTGCTCCCATGCACACTCTGACAGCTCACCCAAGTCCAGCCCTTCTCCTAGTGCCTCAGGACTCTGAGCCCCATCTGCTCTAAATCTTGAGAGCCAAGGACTGCAGGACAAGCTGCCCCAGCACTGCAGGGACCCGCTCAGTCTCCAAGAAGAGGCCTGACCACCAGGATGCCCCCCAGGTGGCACTAGCTGCCTGGGAGGTGTGCAGCCAGCAGGATGCTGCTCCCAACAAGGCAAAGGAAACCACTGGGAAAGGGCAGACACCCGAGTGCAATCCCAGCAGACCCCCTGGCAGTCATGTCTGTCACTACCTGCCATTCCTGCACTCACAGCAGGACACAGGGCCTGCCACATGGGTTTACTGGCCTAGGAACAGGACAGACAAGTCCCCTGTGCCAAGCAAGATGCCCTGAACTGCTCCTCTGCGTCCCCCCGCCCTGATCCTTGCAAAGGAAAGGGTGTGCACGGAGCACATCCCAGGTCACCATCCCACACCCACGTGCATCCAGCTCCTACCTGCGACACAGCGACAATGTTGGCGGCATAAGGCGGCAGGTCGTACTTGCACTCCCGGCAGATCTTTTTCAGGGTAGAGACGCTGGAGATGGAGAGCTCAGGGTTGCCCAAGGCTTGGAGCACCAGCGGCAACACGTTGTTAATCATGACGGGGTGATCGGCCAGCCACTCGGACAGGGACCCTGCATACACAGACGGGATCAGACTGCAGGTCTACACTGCAGGCTCTTGCTCCCTGCATCCCAGGATGCTCAGCTTTGCTTTTCCCCACTGGTTTTGCTGGGCAGGTGTGATTTCCCTCCCCAGCCCAGCCTGAGCGCGAGCGAAGACCTCACCGATGGTGAACATGACGGTGTCGGCGAGCTGCACGTTGCTGATGCTGATCCGGGGAATGAGGCCGATCAGTCCTGGCACCACATCGGAGTAGTTTACGTCAATGGTCTCGGCAATGGACTGGAAGCCATAGAGCAAGGCTTCCGTGTGCTGCCAGGGCAGGAGAGACAGCATCAGAGCCATGCACTGGCCCCTGATGCCCAACCCAGCCCCAGCTCCAAGAACCAGCTCAGATGCCCCACAGTGGCTGAGGAGGCTGATCCCTGGCAGCGCTAAGGACAGGCAGGCAGAAGACCTATTCCTCTCCTCAGCAGACCTCAGAGAGCCTGCATGTGTGCTGGCAAGGTGCTCATGCTCCTTGCCTCTGTCGTGTCCCCATGGCAAGGACAGGTCCCTGAGGGGCTGGTAGCTGTCAGCCTGGCACCTGGGTCCCCTCGCTCACCTGCCATGTGGACGGCTGCTCCGTGTTGGTCAGGAGACGTCCCAGTTTGTCATAGAGGCTGCTCAGGAGCTCAGCACCCAGCATCTCATACACGTACATCAGCGTGTCAGAAATGTCCACCCTGCAGAGAACACAGGAGTCTCCAAATGCTGTCCCCAGCCCATGCAGAGAGAGCTCCACATGTGGACACATTACTTTCCCTCCTGCTGCCCACACAAGCGCACTGCCCCAACACAAGAGTGATCCCATGGCTTCCTGGGAAGGGCAACTGGTGCTGCGCCAAAACACCAGCTCGTTTCCACACCACCACCACCACCACAAGAGCTGTGACAGAAGGAATCTCCTCTGTGTCCCTCCTTGGCTCATCCCACAGAACTTAGCTTCCAGGGTGGCAGGATGCTGCCTGCATCCTCACCTGCTTGACAAGCAAACCCAAACCTTGCAGTTGTACCTGTATATCCGAAATTGCTCCTTCTCATCCGAAGACCAGAAGCCATACTCCTCATCGGAGGGGAACTGGGCTTTGTGCAGCAACACATCCACCAGCTGGAAGTAGACAGGCCTGTAGACCTGCTGGTACACCGCCTGCTTGTCTGGCTCGAAGGAGAGGATGTCATCCTGGAGGCCAGAGGAGGAATAAATGCATCAGCTATTGCAGGGAAAGGAAAACAGAGCTACCATGCCTGCCCTCAAGGGACTCAGGGACATTTCCCAGGGCTGGTGAGCCCTGTCGTGCCTTGGCGGCTGCATTTCCATCTCATCAAAGTCCACCTGATGCTGAGCCCTTCTGCAGTGGCAGCATTATCTGGAGGCAAGATGCCAGAAGCCCCCAGCAGCTGGGTGTACCCTCAGACAGCACGGTTATGGCAATGTCCTGCCATGTCCTAGCCTCGGGAGCAGCCTGCGCCAGGAGTGCACGTGCCTCGGACTGCTGCGAGGCAGACTGGGATGGATGGCTGAGCACAGTGCTCTCCTGCCTGCATCTATAACCTCAGACCTATCCAGAGAAGCCACTAGAGGCAGTGGGAGCCTCAGCCTGGCCTCATGCAACAGAGGAGCTGCTGGCACAGCAGCGACTTCACCCTCCTCCCTGCCCACGCTCAGCCACACCACATTAGATCGCGGAGGAATGGAGCTGAGGGATGAACGGGAGCTAAAAATAGAGCATGATGTGGCAGGGCTGCTCTGCTGGCACAGGAACACTGGCCCTGCGAGAGGGACCCCAACTGGGCAGCCACTAGAGCCATGCTCTCCTCCCTGCCTGCAGCAAGGAGCTAAGCGACCAGGTCTGCTACTGGGAAAAAAAAATAACATAATGTTAATGAGGCCCCTAAAGGATGGCTCACACTTTTAAGTCTTCCTTAGAAGACTGGTGGCAGAAAAAGCAAGCCATGGGGCCAGCATTTCCTAGGTATGTGCCCTGTGGCAGCTGCAAGTGCAGGACAAGGACTGGGGCCACTGGAAATCCCTAGGACTAAATGCAGCTAGGCCAGACTCCAGTCCCCATGCACTGGTGCAGGGCCCAGGCAGGCTGCCCACGATGGCCACTGACCTGCAGCGTGTACCAGAAGGTGAGTGTCAAGGAGCTGGTGGTTTCATTGACGGGATAGTGTCCGGGGATGCCAGTGCAGAACATGATCATGTTGACCAGGGCCAGGAAGCTCTGCCAATGCTCCACCTGGTCCAGGAGGGCCCTGAGAAGCAGAGAGCACGGTCAGAATGGCACCTCCACTGTAAGCCCAGCCCCTCTGCCCTGACACACACGCCACTGGGTGCAGGACAGGCCGTGGCCAGAGCAGCTTGTGGGGAACATCAGGCTGCTTCAAGCTCACTCCCTCTCCTGGGGACCATCCCCAGCACTCACCGGGAGTGGTTCTCCCCCAAGGCCACAGCGATACGGCAGATGCCATGTGACGTCTCCATGTCCCCGCTCTGGACTGCCTGGCGCAGCTGCTCTTGGAGCCCCAGCACGGGCGGGATGAGCTTGAGGAGGGTGTTCACGTACCTGCAAGCACAGCCTGAATCAGAGCCAGGCACCACCTTGCTGGCATGGGCAAGCCCTCCTGATGCTCTCCCAGGGCTCCTGCCCAGCTTTCCCAACTTGAAGGCTGCTTTGGGCAATGGGATGCACCCAGGAGCGCCTTTACTGCTTACGTGAACTCTTCTTGCAGCCTGTGGCATCGGGACAAAAGCTGAAGCCCTGAGCATGGCTGCAGCGGAGCCTCTGCAAGCAAAGAGAAGGGCTGAGCCAGCAGCCATCAGCCCTGTGCAACCCCCCACTGCACCACCGTGTGGGCCCCTGCCTGTGCTCACCCAAACCTGCCTGCAGGGCTGCCAGCACCCCCAGCTTGTCACTGCCACCACCTATGACTGAGCTGTGCCTGCACACAGCAGCCTCGATGGGAAGCGGGAGGACAGTGAGAGGGCAGACCTGCGGGCTCTTCTCCCTGAGAACAGTGAGAGGGCAGACCTGCGGGTTCTACTCCCTGAGAACAGTGAGAGGGCAGACCTGTGGGCTCTTCTCCCTGAGAACAGTGAGAGGGCAGACCTGCGGGCTCTTCTCTCTGAGAACAGTGAGAGGGCAGACCTGCGGGCTCTTCTCCCTGAGAACAGTGAGAGGGCAGACCTGCGGGTTCTACTCCCTGAGAACAGTGAGAGGGCAGACCTGTGGGCTCTTCTCTCTGAGAACAGTGAGAGGGCAGACCTGCGGGCTCTTCTCCCCATGCTCACATCCCGCACTCCTCAGATCTGCACAGAGGCAGCTCAAGCTGCCAGTGGGAAACCACAGACTCTCCAGCTCGGGTGCATCCAGACCGTGTGCTGTGTCTGGGATGACGTGGGCAGCCACCGCTGGGGACTCCTACCCAGCCTCTCCTCCCCAGGAGCTGGCTCCCCGGCAGAGCCCCCACCCGCCCGGGCTGCCGCAGCCCAGTGCAGCACAGCCCATCCACCTCCCATCCCGCACATCAGCCTCCCCTCCGCACCGCTGCCTGTAAGGGATGGTAACCAAGGCAACGAGAAGGAGGCAGCCAAGGTGAAAGGCAGCCCAGGGCCCCCGGAGAGGGCCGTGCCGGAGGCTGATGAGCAGCCTGCCTTTTCCCTGCCATTTCCCTGCCCGCCCAGGCGTGTTATCTGCAGCCGCAGCGTGCGCTCTCTGCCTGCCCCCCAGAAGCAGGTGCGGGGCTAAGGATGCTTGGAGTGGGAGGCACACATGACGCCAGCTCTCCTGTGCCCACCGTGGGGGGGAAGAGATGTGAGTGCTGACAGCAGGACAGCCACACATCCACCCCGGAGCGGCTGGGTAGCCCTGGCTGTGGACAACTTGGGACAGAACAAAGCCACTCGTCATCAGTGCAGGGACAGAGCTGTGCTGGTGGTGGCAGATTTCTCTCTGGGTCAGCAAGAGAAGACAGAGGGAACACGGTGTCTCCAGTCCCAGTCATCGTCCCAGCTTCCCTTCTGTGCTGCTGGGGGTCAGCCTCCCCTCGCCCCTCTCCCCCAGAGGAAATCAGACAGCAAAGGGCACAGGTATTCCTGTGTAAACCATTTTTAAGCCTCTGATGCCCTGTGAGTGATGTGCGCGGCAGTGTGGGAGCGATGTGATAATGGAGAATTTGGAAATTCACCAGCTTCTCTCCCTGGGAACAGATGCTGCGTGCAGGGTCAGCCCCAAGGCAGCCAGGGCCGGGCTCAGACAAAAAGGCACAGGGAACCTTGCACTGCTCCAGTGTAGGGTAAAGCCATCCTTGCTCCGTAGCACCGGGCACACATTGCCCTAGGAATGCTTTTATGACTTTAGGAGTTTATGACAAGGATCTTGCTTCTGCTGGTTACCTTGAAATACAGTGCAGATGCCTGGACCTGAGCTGTTCCTCTGGGCTCCCTGCACAGGCAACAGAAATAACCACCTGGATTTGCTTCCATGCTGCAATCCCAAGTTACTGAAGACTTCTAGAAAACACTGGGTGAACCATGTCTCCTGAGCACCACCTTGCTCTGCTCACTGCTCTGCAAACGTAAGGGCAATTTGGATGCAAGGGTCCCCAGGCAGGAGGGAAGTGTTTTCTCTAGGTGAGTTGTCTTAACCAGTCACCCAAGACCCATGGTTAAGTCAGACAGAGCAGGAGGAGGGAGCCCAGGTCACTCCACCAGGTCAGTGCTGCTACCCAGCCCAAGTGACCAGCTGATGCCACATCCCCGACCAGGGGCAGAGCTTGCCCCAGGCAAGGAGGCAGACACTGCATTTGCTATCCTTGCTGCCAGTCACCACTTCCCACCCCCAGCACCCCAGTGACAGGCAGAGGAAGACAAAACCATAGAGCTCAGACAAGTCTCTGGATACCCAGCTGAGCAGCTTGTTTCTAACAGCCAAAAACTGGGAATGCCTGTGAAACAGTATATGAACATGGCAGTCACGTGGTGACTCTTGCCCCTGTATTTCCCTCCAGTCATTTCCCTTAGCCTTCCTGAGCAAGATTTGCTATCCTGATATTTAGCAAATTTTGCTTTCCTGACTTTGTCTGGCCCCTTCTCAAAGCCCAGTGAACTGCAGCATTTCCAGCTCCCTCCATGGGACCAGCACCTCCATCTGCTCTTCCCACAACCCTTCCCAAACCACACCACAGTGTGGGGGGCAACCTGCAGATGGGAAATACAGGCAGCTCATATGGGGCAATCTCATCCTTCCTGATCCAAAATCTGAATCACGTCCTGATAAGATGACTAGCCCAGTCTTATTAAAAACCTGTTTCTAATGAAGCTCTTGGAAAACTCTTCAAGTGAAATTCCCCTTCAGGAATTCAGCACCAGGTGCCAAGACCAGAAAGGGATGGGCTGGACACCAGGCAATCCTGCCAGCTCCACCACTGCAGCAAAACCCTGCTGCTTTCAGAGAGGCAACTCAGGGTCCAACATCCACGCTCTGTAACTCCCACCATGCGCATACACCATGTCTACATGTACCTCTAGGTCCCCACCCCATTCCTACACTACCCACGGCACTACAGGAGCATGGCCAAGTGCCATACGCCAGCTCTCCCCCTGCAGCACGCGCTGCCAGGCTCTCTGACCCACTTAGCTGAGGGGATAATCCTCAAACGAGATGGAAAATCCAGCCCAAGCCTCTCCTCTGCAAGTGAGATGCAACAATATCTCCATTCCTCCCCTCCTGGGACTCAGGAGCTTCCCACCACCTTCGAGAGCAGAGGTGTGCTCAGAAATGCTCCAATGCCAGCTCCTGGCCCAGCCTCCAAGGTTTCTTCTCAGGAACACCATATCTTAACAGAGGAGTGGCATCCAGACTCAAGCAACGCCCAGGATACCTCCTTCTCTGGGCGCAGTCGGGTCCCACCTGTCTGCCAGGTAAGGAGATCAAACGCTTTGCACCTACGAAAGTCTGGGGCACCCTCTCTAGTAACACCTCTGAGGCAACTGAGGAAACCACCTGCTGCTGCTTGCAAGCAGGGAAATGGGAGCTGCCGGCACAAGCGACTTACCCGGGAGTGAGGCAGCACCGGGGCCAGGTGGTCCTTGCCCACGAGGTCACCCCTGCCCTTCTCCACCCGACACGGGTGCTGCAGTGTGAGAGGTGCCTTGCAAGGTGGTGCTCCCCTGGGAAGGCGACCCACAGGCTACCTAACCCTCAGCATCAGAAGCCAAGTTCTTGAGCCACTGAGCCTTCTGCTGATGGCAGAAGCACACCTGCACGATCACCTCTGCAGCAACACCAATGAAGACAGCCGGGAGGGAACAACGCGGGAAAGACACAGGGTCCAAAACACTCAGGGAACCCACGGGAAAGCGGCAAGCCCCAAGACTAACCCTCTCACAGAGCAATGCCCTACAAAACCCTGGACAGAACCATGCCAGCAGCCCATGCCGAGGATGCTCCAAGCCTGCAGCCAAGGACCCTGCAGAAACAAAGGCAAGAGACCTTGGAGGAACAGAGCAGCTGAAACACAGCAGGGATCTCCCAGACTGTCAAGATAAGAGACAGAAAGGTCAGGAGACTCCCTGGGGGCTCGGGGAAGAGCTGGATCCACTTTGCCTGAGCAACAAAGCCAGAGGGGCGGGACAGCCGGTACCAGGGGAAGCGGGAGGAGGAACACAGGATAGAGGACACAAGGGACAAAGGGGAAGAGAGAGCCCACCGGGGCTGAAGCAGCCGACACCACACGGCGCCTGGCAGGGCGTCCCTGTGACAATGCCACCGCTGTCCCCACACCCCACACTGGGCAGCCTTTCAGGCCAGCTGCCTGCCCTGGCCTGGCCATGCCTGCACAGCTACGGACAGGAGGGTGCTCTGCTGTGGCTGAGGAGGCCTTCAGGAAGAAGGATGGAGAGCACGTACTGATGATGCTGTAAGGGAGCATCCAGCATGGCAGGACCAAAGGGGCCCAAAAACTGTGTGGCAGGGTCAGCACAGGAGCAGAGAGGAAACCCCACAGTCAGTCACACTTCTCAGCAAAATTCACTTGGAGAGCTCAACAGAAAACTCAGCCTTTAAATGCAACCAAAGAACAGTGCTGTAGGGCCAGGCTCCTGCACATAGGTGTGCAGTCACACCCAAGGGACTTCTGAGACTCAAGGGAAATGGAAAGGAGGAAGACAGAGTCCAACATTTCAGAACTGCAGGTGATCTTCTCACACCTTTTCATTTTCTGCACCAAACCTGCTACAAGGATGTGGGCTGGTCCTCAACCTTTGCCAGGCACAAGAAAAAGCAGCTTGTTTTCATCTTCTGAATGCTAGCACATGAGGGAAAACCTCCCCAGACGCAGCAGCACAATAAAATCCTGATGTGTCCCTTTGTGCACCAGGACTTGCAGCCTACAGATGCAACCCCTTTTCACTGAAAAGGGCAGCCCCTAGAGCTGGGAACATACTGGCTGCCCCTGCCCTAAACCAAGAGGAGGACCAGGGCTTACAACTGCAGAAGCAGCATCATTCCCACCGCTGCAGAGGGTCAGAGCCTGCGCGATGTGCAGCGAAGCACAGGGATGCACGGTGGCAGCAGCTCAGCTCAGCCTTCAAGGAAACCCTCTTCAGGGGAAGGTTGCTAAGCAGCCAGGAAGGGATGTGGCCACGGGAACCGCAGATGTACTGTCCCTTCTGCAGGCATTGGTCCCAAGAGCTGACAGCCGCTCAGACAACGCGGCCGAGCAGACGAGCTTGGAGCCCCACAGCACAGCCCCAGCAGGACCTGCCCCAGCCCCAGCTCCCAGCTCAGCTGCTCCAGGGGCAGCCACGGCCACAGACAAAGGACAAGTCCTTGGCTGGCACAAGCTGTTGGAGCCAGGAGGAGGGAGAAAACCGACAGATCTGGTTTTATTATCTCTGAATCGAATCAGCTCCTTGGCTAGACCAGCAGCATGAGGCAGAGGAGGGTCTCTCAGCTCCTGTCAGCAGGAGCCAGGCAGCTGCTCTCTGGTCAGCTGCTGCAGGATGTGACACGAGGGGCCCGAATTGAGCATCCTCATCTGCTTGATGCTTGAGAGGTGAGGGTGGACATGGGCTGCATCTGCTCAAGACTACGTGGTCCCTACAAGTCAACCACAGTGCAAAGCCTTCCAGGACCAACCATGAAAACCCAGTAGCCTCCAGCTGCTTTTAACATTCTCCCACTTCTAAACCCTCTCATCATTAGCTCCAGGGCCCACCTTCCCACCCTGTTCCCCCACTGATGCCCAGGAGCACCAGCCTGCAGCACACAGGAGAGGCTGCCCTTACCTCTGGGCATCGGGCTGGGAAATGGCATTGACCACAGCCTCCACTGCTGTGTCAAAGAGCTCTGGGTCCTGCAGAGAGGTGAAAGCTGCCTGGATGAGGTTCTCGCAGTCCATCAGCGGGATCTCCAGCTGAACCCAGCTGGAGAAGCACTTCAACACCTTCTGCTTGATGAAACCCGGGGAGTCCTGCTGCTGCAGCAGCTGCTCCAGCAAAGGGAAGACAGAGCCGCACTCCTGCGCCAGGACACTCCGTACCTGCCCCTTGCGGTACTGCGGAAGGCGGCTGGTCTGAAACTCCTCGGGCAGCACCGTCAGCAGCTCCAGCAGCGCCAGGCACCGCGCTCGCCCGTCCACGTTGGAGTCCTCCGCCTGGAACATGCGCACCATGTCTGCCACGGCGCAGGGCCAGGCGTCCGGCATCATGCTGAGCGCCAGGGAGGCCAGCGCCACGCACAGCCGGGTCAGCACGATCTTGGAGCCGCTGGCGAAGCGGGTGATGTGGGTGAAGAGCTGCGACTTGAGGCTCTCGTACTGGTCAGCAGGGATGTCATTCCAGTAACGGGAGATTTTGATGTGGAGAGCGCTGGCACCAAAGTACTGGATCTCGGGCACCTTGTCCATGTGGAGAAGCAGCCAGCTGAAGTGCCATGCCTGGGGGGACACCTGTGCCTGCATAAGCCATTTCTGAGCCAAGTTCTTGTTCTCGATGTTTGGGTCATAATACAGCTGATGGAGAGCCTGGAAGAGAGAGGGAAGCACCCTAGAGCAGTCACGGAGCACCAACGCGGCCTGTCCTGCCTGGGGAAGGCTCATCGGGAAGGCTCACTGGGATGGAGGCCAGTGCTCAGGCTGCCCTGCAAAGCCAGCCCCCCTCCCCACAGCAGCCTGTGTTAGCTGGCCTCCCTCCTCGTACTCTCACTGAAGTGAGAGTGATCTGGCAGCAGGAGAGGACCTGCAAAGCATTCTTCCCCTTCTCTCATGCTTCACTCTGGAAATTTCTTTTCCTTGGTCATTTCCCACCTTCACCTTCACTCATGCCAAATCTGTATCTTCTCCTGCTGATGTGCCATCAGTGGGGTGGGCACAGGAACCCTCTGCCACATAAGGGCTGTAAGGGACACGGCAGACCAGCACTCCTGGCTTCCATCCACACCTGCTCTGTGAAAGGTGCCGTGGATGCACCGGCTCTCAAGGCAGCACGTGTGGTCCAAAACTTTCATCTGTGAGCCCAAGGAATGCAAGAGCTTTGTCTGTCAGGTTGTACAGACTCCTGGAAACCCACAGTCACTAAGCTCAGGGATTAATCCCTCCATCAAGTCCTTTGAAATATTGCCAAACCCATCTAATTACAGCTGAGCCAGGAGGGCCAGCATCTAAACCTGCCTCTGCCACCATCTCTCGCAACAGCCCAGGGCTGCTCAGACCATCTCTCCATATGGAGAAGGGAAACATCTCTTACCTGCTCCCACAGCTCTGGGAGATCTAGTTACTGCTTTCCAGAGCTCAGATCCACATGAACAGCCTCACACAGGCTGCAAGGCTTTATTTGCAGAGGAATGTTATACAGATCTGAAGCCCAATATAAACTACTTACTTATCCTGAGTGGGTGCAACTGGTAACCAGTAATGTCCTTGCACATGGAGGGGAAGAGTAACTACCCCTTGCCTGAACTCCATCTTCCAGCAGCGAGGTTTTCTGCCTGGCACAGCACGTTTCATTTCAAATCGCTCACTGCACATGCCAGGAGCAAGGAAAATCCATGGCATCTGTCAGGCAATCAAGCACCCGTAGCACCCCACCAGCAAATCAAAGGATGATTCCAGCAGGTGCAGAGGATTTTTTTGTGTCCCCACCCTGGCTCCAGGTCTCAAATATCCTCCTCCTCCCCCCTAAAAAGCTCTATGAAATTCTTGTGTGGCTCTTGTACCCAGGAGAGGATTTAAACCCTATTTTTAAGCATGCAGAGTTGGCAGCCTGGGGCACGGGAACAAGCTTCCCAAGTTAGTGCTTGTGCCTCCCTCCTGCTGCTTCCCAGAGTGAGACCAAAGAGCAGGACAAAATGGCAGGAACCTTACACAGTCAGCATTGCCTGGGCCATAATTTGAAACACCTCTGTCGAAGACTTTGTGACAGAGGAAAATGAGGATAACCTCTTTGTCAGAAAGAAAGAGGTTATGAAGTACATCGTAGGAGACAGAGCCAGCCAACAGGGGCTGCAGAGGGACAGCGTCTGACCCACTAAGAGATATTTCTTGACACAGAAAAGGTTAACCCTAGATAAGCAAGACACTTGGAGAGGTAAATCTGTCCCAGCAGAGCAGCCAAAGGGAGCCCACGAGCTCTCAGTAGCTAGCCAGGCCTGTGCTCTGTTCTCAGCTACCTCAGACTTCTGCACGAAGCATCGCTCAGCTGCTGGGGCACAGGTAACCACTGTCATCCCCTCCTGGCAAAGCAACAATTTACTTCACTGTAGACCAGTAGCTGCAGATGTGCTAAAAGTTCAACCACTCCTGGGGGCAGGAACTTGGCTCCTACCCCTGCTCTTGTGCTAAGGACTGAGTCATCCTGCAGCAGGGCTGAAGCTGGAGCTCCCAGCCATTACTGTCTCAGTCTCTTACTTACTCCCATCGGAGCTTGCTGCTTTTCTTTCCCAAATAAATCTCACTTGTGATTCCCAGAATGGTGACAACCCACTCTTTCTCTTCCCTGCTTGCTGGGCACCTTCACAAGGTACAAAGGCCAGCAGCAGTGCCTGCTCCCTAGCTCAGGACCCCTCCCTACCTCTTCCCAGCCTCTCTTTTTATGCCTCCAAGCATTTCCTAATGAATTTATTTCTTCTATATTGAATAGTGCTAACACTTAAAAAATTCTGGAGAGAAAAAAATCCATATGCATCATATATTGAGAGGCATAATGTGTACACATACCATAGGAGCCCTAACCTCTAAATTGGCACAAGGTTTGCAAAGCACGGACCTCACCATGTGTGGAGGATGGACCCGGCCTCCAGCACTGGGTTTCTGACCCACAAGCTCCCCAGCTGCTCACCTCTGCTGGCCACAGAGCTGCTGCAGGCCGCTCTCACGGCAGGGAAGCTGCACAGGCAGAGCGTGGCACTGAGCACACTCCAGGCACACCTCAGCAAGCCCCAGAGTGATGTCCATGCAGGGCAAGCCTTGCACAGCACCACGGGTGATGGGGACCATGGCAGGGCAGCAGACCAGGGCTTGGCACACACACTGGGAAGCGCTGAAGGCTCATCCTCCACCTGGCTGGGGCTGCTGGCGCTGCTGGCTAAGGCCTGATCCTGCCAATGCCTTAAAGTCAGCAGACCCTGATGCAGCTCCAGCACAGAAACATCCTGCACATGGCCCCAGCAGAGAATCCAGCACTGGCTATGCTAAAATAAGCGGCTGCTGCATTGTAACAATGGCAAAGAGGGAGCACTGTCATAGCTGCTCCTCTCGACTCTCATCCTGGGGAGATGCCACTACCACTGGGCTAGAGAACAGTGAGCAATTGGGTTGCAATTCCCCTTCCCAGGCAGGGTCAGCTTTCCAGCCACGTGGACAGCTTTCCCACCACGACCACCACCCCAGCACCTTGACTGCACCCCTCCCATTCCACCCTGTGCACAGTGCCCCCTGTCACCAGTGAGCTCTCTGGAGAAGCATCCACGCCCAGCAACACCATTCCAGAGGCCCACTCCTCCCACTCTTCCTGCAGGGAGGCTCTGGGGAGATTTCCAGCAAAGGCCCCCAAGGACATGTGCTGGAGCCTCCACTGCTCAGCACCCCAGGGAAAGAAGGTGAGTAGTGAGACGAAAAAGTCTACCAACTACAAGAAGATATTCAGAGGATGGAAGCAAAGCTGATGCTGAAGGCTCATGATGCAAGCTGTTGGAAGTCAGAAGAATATTCTGGAAAAAGGCAGCTGCTGACTTTCTCAGCCCTCTTCCCCAGGCACCTGGGAGGGGATCACTTATGGCTGCTCTTGAAAGAAGCACGACTGCTCCTGCCTGCATGCAGGATACCAGCTAGAGAAGGAAAGGCAGCACATGCCCCAGGGCTCCCAACAGCACACCCCATGTGGTGCTCTACACAACGTGGGAGAGCCTTCCAGAGGACTCCAGGGATGGGCAGGAATACTGGGACCATCCTAAACCAGCTCAAAGCAGCAGAAGAAACCCCTGGGAGCAGACTACGCTCTCTCCTTGGCCTGCCACGTGCATTGGCTGAGTACCACGCTCTACTGAGAGCGTGGGGCAGAGGGCTGCAAGGCACTGTGCCCTACAGAAGGGCACCTGAACATGCTCCTCCCCAGCAAGGAAAGACACTGCCCTCATGCCAAGGGCAGGCAGCAGCACCGTCTGCCGTTGAACTTTGACATGACCACACCAGCCAGCACCCTGAGGCCCATCAGGAAGCACTGGAGATGACAAGGGGAACTCATTAGCGCCAAGAAGGAGAAGCAGAAGGCATGAAATTGGGCAGTGACATCTAACAGGGAGGCTTTGTGCATTCCAGTTTGAACGGGTGGCTGACACCAGACCTGCCTCCTCTGCAATTAGACCTGTAACATGAGAGCTGGTAAACAGCCTGGCTGTCAGCTATGCCCTTTGGCCGGGGAAGGAGCTTTCTCCAACATCAGCTCTGCTTGGCTGAGAATAATTCAAGCTTATTATGATGGCTCTTCCCTGCTCAAAAAAGCTGTGGTCAAAACCTCAGTCAGGCTTTAATCACTGGAGTAGCATCAGCCCCTCATATAAGATGCCCTGGGGCAGGACAGCTTGCCCAGAAGACATGGGTCAGAAGTCCCATGCTGGTTCTTTTGGGAGGTGGAGGGGAAACAGTCCAAGGAGAGTTACAGCCAATCAGAGGTACCTGATCTTAGGTTTCACTCAGCCATTGCAAGCGAAAAGGATCTTCTATGAGCCCAGCCTTCACCCCTCAGAGCTTCTGCAGGGAGCCCAGTGCCAGCAGGCTGTGTCCCTGACTGCACTGCCTAAATACATTAACATGGGGTGCCCTGCAGAAAGGTGTTGTGTCCATGCCATTATGGGATGCCAAGAGGAGTCCCAGACACACAGCTCTGAGCCCACAGAACAGGAGTGTGCTGCCTGCTGTTCTTGGGGGCTCCACGGGGAGATACCATCCAAGGGCCAGTCTGGTTGAGCACACAGAGGTGACAGCAGGCACAGCCCTGAGGTCTGCATCCCAGCTGGGGAAACAGCAAGCTGCAAAACATATTCCTGCTCTGCTCCTTGTCCCGTGCCCACAGCTATGGCATGGCAGGGGCAGTAGTGGCAACCACCAGCCTCCTTCCAGCACGACTCCTGGATGTCTCCTGCTGCAGTCTCTCGCTGTCCTTTCTAGCTGAGCGCACTCACACCGCCAGTGCTCCAGGCCTGCAACAGCACAGCCATTA
This sequence comes from Oxyruncus cristatus, assembly GCA_013399855.1. NCBI lineage: Eukaryota > Metazoa > Chordata > Aves > Passeriformes > Cotingidae > Oxyruncus > Oxyruncus cristatus. The sequence continues at coordinate 827,966 of VXAY01003231.1, read as the reverse complement.
CCCTGGCTCTGCCAAGCGAAGGGAACATCATCCCTGCCTCCCCCTGCCCACAGCAGCCGGCCCCCCCGGCCCCAGTGGGATGGGCTGAGCAGCCAGAACCCCGGGAAGGCGGCAGCCTGCCGAGGATAGCAAATGGATGCAAAATAAAGCCGGGTGTGTGCTGCCAGGCATGCTGCTCCCGTTCAAGGACCCACGTTTTGCCAGCAGTCCCAAAGGACGAGGCTTTTCTCCCCTCTTAATAAAAGGTGCTCTCACTCTGAAGCCCTTGTTTGGGTCCAGCTTGCCCACATCAAGTCCTCTGCTGCCCAGAAGAGGCTACAGCCCAGGCACAGCTCGGCAGCTTCGACATCCCTCTCCCTGCCTCGCTGCCATCAGCCCTCTGCAGAACCGGGATAGGTGCTGTGGGAGACACATGCACTCTCAGTGAGGGTGGGCAGGGCTTTGAACAGGTAAAGGGTGAGCAGGACCAGGGAGGAACTCTGGGAGCGCAGAGCCCAGGATGAGTTGCAACGGTGAGCTGAACACCCCTGTCCACCAGCTCGTGTTTCTACCTCTCACTTCAGTGATGGAGTACACAAGCATTTTGAGAGAGGAATCCCTGCTGGCACCCAGGTACCAATCACACCCACTCCTGCTCCATAATTCAACAGAGCTGAGCAACGGCCCTTGTAGAGCTCAGCCGAGCTCTGGCAAAACAAGGTGCTGCCCTCTTCACCCCATCATCACCACACCACAGGAAGCAGCCATGTGTTCAGCCAAGGCTGGCTCTGGCTGCAATCTGCTTCTGCAGAACTGCTTAAACGTGAAACACGATGACTCCCTTGTTGGGGAAAAGCAGCTTCCCTCGATCTTGCAAGAATCTCCCCTCCTAAGGCCCCCAGCTTACCATCCCCAGCACAGCTGCCACATCTCACATACACGAGCTGCCTCCAAGGAATAAGTGGTCAAGCCGCTGCCAGCAGTGCACCAGACAGAGAATGGCATTCCCCCACCCTCAAGTATTTGTAATTCTCTCCATCAGGTTTCTGAAGACAGGCAATAACCCGAAGCAAGCAGATGCACTTGGGTTTCTCCTCCCCATCCTCCCGGGTGGAAGGCAGCCCCAGCAGCTGCCACATCCCCGAGGCTCAGCATCTCCGAGGAGCAGTGATCAAAGCCATCCCTCTCCCATCGCAGTAGGCTCCGGATGTCAGCTCCATGACACCCCGCCTACCCATCCTGCCGGAGAGACTCTGTGCATTCATCAGGCATCTCCAGAGAGGCACACGGCAATCTGGAAGGCCCAGAGATGCCAGACCACTAATGTGCTAGGGAAAAGACGTCAGCAAATATTACAAACACCCCAGAGGATGAGAGGCAGGCCAAGGGAGGAAAGACCTGGAAGGAATCAGACAAAAAAAGAGGGCGATAGCAGGCACTTGGAGAATTCACGGAGGAACAGCACTGCTTTTTTGCTTAATTCAAAAAGGGGCATATTGCCAAAGCAGATCCAACCGCACTAAGAACAGGTGAAGAGGGTCTTGCATTCTTCTTCTGTCTGGTATTGCAGTGTTAGATGCTGCTACTCTGGACCACAGGGAGACCAAAATTGCAGGGCACAAGCCTATCTTGTACATTCTCCTCTGAGATGGACACAGCCAGCAGGGACCAAACATCTGCAATCCATCTTCACCCGGGCAGGATGCATCAGCCCAGCACCAGGCTGTCAGTCAGGCTGGGGACAGCTCCTGGGCACACAAAGGCACGTGCAGGTCACAGACCAGACTGCACCGTTCAGGCAATGGGAGGCTGAGCACCTCACAGCCTGAAGCCCTCGGCTTTCCCAGCCTTCCCTTTTCTCCTATCCCTCCGAACACAGCAGCAGAGCCCCACTCAGCAGCAGGTGCAGGGGCAGCAGAGCCAGCCCAGAGCTGCCGACTCGCAGCAGGTCCGGGCAGCATGGCCACACCAGCCTGCTCTAGCTGTGCTGAAGCCAGAGCAGCATCTAGGTCAGGCTCAGAAGAAAACAATAAGCAGATGAGCAGCCCTGGGCTGGGACTGGGGGACGCTGACACAGTAACTGTACCACAACAGCTCAGCCTCAGCACAGCTCTGCTCCTTCCCTCTGTCATGGGAGAGCTCCTTATGGAAAAAAGGAGCAAAAAAATACAGGTAGCAACTTTCAGATGGCTCCTGAAGTGCAGCACCTGAACCTGGTACCTCCTCGGGAACAAAGGCAGCTTGCTGCCTGCTTGCTGCCCGCAGGCTTGCAGACCTGTCAGCTGGCCCTGCCTCCAGCACCCGCACCGTCCTGCCTCCCTGAAACCACTGGTCACAGCTGGAGGAATCTAACTGTCTCTCTCTGGCACAGGTTATGCTGGATAAACACAGCAATGGTACTCTTCAGCTGCGCAGGCACCCAGAGCTCTGCAAAACTGTGGGGGCATTTGCCCAGCCCACTGCATAATAAACAACAGGGGCACAAAGGGTCTTCCAGGGACATGAATCCTCTCCACAAAAACCATCAGAAGAGTGTGACCAGGCATGGTCTCACCAGAGGCTGCCACGGCTACAACTGCTACACATGATGACTTCCACTGCAGGTGTCCTAGAAAGGCTTTGACCCTCTGATTTAAGAGATAACCAGCTCCTCATGCTGCTCCTAACACCAGCACTTAGCACTAACTGACTCAGAGTGGAGTCAGACCCTGACTTTAATCACTATTCAGTATTATTAATAGCACCATGCACAAAACCTGGCAGGTGGAAGAGCCCAGGACAGTAGAAGCGTCATTTATCTGCCAGCATCACCTCTGACAAAGCAGCTCTACCCACCTGCCTCCCACCAACCCTGCCCCCAGCAAAGCCCATCTTTCCTTCACTTTGTACCAGAAACATCCCACAGCCCTCTCTGGAAAAGACTGACACAGGAGGGCTCTGAGCTCTAAACCTCTTGGGTTTTTTCTGATCCCACCCAATGTTTCTTCCACTGCTGCCCCCTGCCAGCAGCTCAGAGCCCCACCGAGGTCCACAGCTGCACCTTCAGAGGACACCGCTGAGATGGCAAAGCCTGCGGAAACCCAGAGAGGCCGAGCGGGCTGGGGGAGGGGAGATGAAGCATCCTAGAGGGCATCTCTGCCTCCTCCCAGGCAGCAGGAGACTAAATCCTGAACAGCTTGGCAAGGACAAGCTGCGTCTCAGCATAGCCCCACCTCGCCCAGCCAGCACTGGGTGCCCCCCACGCTGGCACTGCCCACCCTTCCCGGGCAAATGTGCGCTTCATTGTTGGTGCAAACAAAGGAGCGGTTTGTGTGTGACGAGGAGAAAGGAAGTCAGAGGCAAAATCATCCTGCAGCCCTGGATATATGCAGAATAAGCTGCAGAAGGTTGCATGAATGTACCATTTTCCAGACATCAGTTAATCCGCCCGGACATGCTCTGTCTCCATCTCCTTGGAAGAGGTGGGCTGTGTCTCACCTGCAGCCACAAAGGCAAGCAGTGCCCAGTGACAAACCCAACATCCCCGACCCAACACGTCCAGCCAGGCCAGGCAACCTCCCGGGGAGGGACGTGTGTGAAATACACGTGGGGACGTGGTTTAGTGGTGGGCTTGGCAGGGCTGCAGTAATGGTTGAACACTGATGATGATCTGAAAGGTCCTTTCCAACCTAAACGATTCCATGATTCTGTGTGCCCACCAGCACGCCTGTAAGCACTGCTTTGCCAAGGATCTCAGTCAATTCTTATAGAGGAAAAACAAGGACACTGGGATTCCCACCAGCTGTCTGAGGACAGAGCTATGGATGTCTGTCAGATATCTGGCTACAGGGTAAGTGGAAGGGTGATGTACTCTCTTGCTGTTTGCCCTTCAGGGATGCATCCTCTGCTGCCCTGCCCCCATCACCTCCAAGGTGGCCAAGGGAATGGTTTTGCTCAGCTGGCTTTCCGAATGCTCACTGGGGTGCCCTGCCTGGCCTCTGTGATGAACTTCAGGTCACAGGGCAGCTCCTCAGGGCTCACGCCAGCAGCAGTGTGATGCCAGCAGGCCTTGGTTTGCCGTGGCTGTTCCCTGGATCCCAGATTTCAGCAATCGCAGCCTCACTCTCGTTGCCCTGCAACTGCTTTGGAGGACCTTGAGCATCAGCAGGAGCAAAGCGGCTGGATTGCAGGGTTAGAAAGACATCACTGGGCCATCCGCCCCCTGAAGGCTTTTCCCGACCGTAGTACTCAACAATTCCCAGCACCTGGCAATAGTCCCTTCCCTGCCTCATGGAGACACCGATGATGTGCTTTCACATCGATGCGGCTGGCTCAGTAGCCACGACCAGACCCCTGGGCTGTCCCTGCCCGGCGCTGCAGCTGGCGACCTAGAGGACGCCGGCCGGAGACACACACAGCCCCCCTCCCTTCTGCTCTCGTTTCTGCCACATCGTTTTCCCTCCCCGGGCCGCCCCGGCGGCTCTCCCTCCCGCCCCACGCCCCGGGGGCAGGGACAGGGGCTACCGCCCC